>OX352232.1:1952450-2327609 GCA_947086465.1 Eupithecia exiguata | reverse complement strand
AAAAGAGGACCAAATAGTATAGGAAATCCGCGTGGTTAAGCAGCAAATTAACCACGGGAACTTCCTCGCGCGCATTGCGCGCCGTCTGATTTGTCTCTTTGTCAACAGAACAACCTGAAGAGCAGTCCATCTAGCAGCCCCGTAAGCGACTCCTCAGACACGCTCGTATGCTCACCAACGCTAACGCAGCGGTCATTGGCTCCCAATCCGAGGGACGCCTTCTGTTCATCAGAAGACGAAAGCTCGTGAGAGCATGTATCTTATTAACGGCTCGAGTATTTTTTGTTTAATTCTCGCGTTATTTGATTGAGTCTACTGTGCCGACATTTAATCTACCTACATGTTTCGGTCCACCCTATTATGCTAAATGGTAAACTAGTTAGCCTCTGACAGGATCTCGTGAGCGCTCTATTTTATCTTTACTTGATATTAGCGGTAGTTGCAAAATCTGGGCGAAAAATACTTTTATTGTACCTAGGTATTGTATGAATATACCTAGTTTCTATAAAGGTCTTTACATTTTACTGTAGATTTTTCTGAAGTTTTTTACGCGAGGTCCCTTTTGTGCAACTCAGTTGAGGAAATTGCGCAACGGGGCCCTTCATCAAATTTATTTTGGTTCCCATTGCTCAACTCAGAAAATCAACAAGGAATATAAATCAGTTTCTATATTGTTTCAATTACTTGATTGTACCTACTGTTTTTTCGTCTAAAATTATCGAGTTGAGCAAAAGGGAACAAAATGAGTTGCACAAAAGGGCAGCCCCGTTGCGCAACTATTTGCAGTTGAGCACAAAAGGGACCTCACGGTTTTTTAAAGGTATTTTTCAGAAGTTCGGAACCACTGTAAATTCCTCTTGAACCGAAGCCTGATATTACCTGAACCATGCAGTCGTCAAATATCTTACAAATCACTTCACTCACATTGAAATAAGGTAAGCCAATATAACTAATCTCAACTATTAAACAAACTGGAGCTCTCGTTATCTGGTTTCCCTTTTTTATTGTGTCAAAAAGTTAAATGCAAGAAATAAAATGCAGGCAAGTCATTTTCAAATGAAGTAGGTAGGTACGTACCTACACGAATAGCCTTGAGACATATTTGATCGTGTATGTGATTTGTCCTCATATCTTACAAACCCCTAGATCAATTTAGACTCGTAAAGTAATCATACATCTACACCCATAAAATTTCGTGCAAATCGGATCAAGGGTTCTGATGTTATGCATAGAAACACACTTTTGATCCTGCTAGCGTGTGTGGTGTCCTCGCTTGTTACTTTGCGACCGTGCATTCGCTTCCCCACTACGGTGCAGAGCTGTGGGGGCACGCTACTGATCTTGAGTGCGTTTTCGCACACGCGGAGCGTCCTACGGGGAGCGCGATCACGGTTCTCGATAAGGACAGATAAGCGCCGATTTTGTCTCTGTTATCGATAAAATTCGGCAAGAACCGATGAATTTTATCGAGACCAGCGACTAAATTGGTGTCTAACCATCCTTTCCCTAACGAGAACAGTAATCAAAATGTCACTACGCCAAGCCTCTCCCCTACTAGTGGCGTACTTGGATTAAAATAAATGACTGCCGAGACGGTGTTGTAAAATATTGAAGAATTTGTTGGATTTTCCTATAAATTCTTCAATATTAGGAATAATTTATATATATAATTTATTTTGAATGACTTTGTTTTACTTTTATTAATTTATAATTATCCAACAGATACAGTTTTACTACAGTAATAATATAAATTTACAAAAATTCCAGTTTTCACTTGTGCTTGTTCCCAATATTTTTAACCAATAAATTTATTATTCTGATTAAATAATGAACTATAATTATTATGATTCATCCAGCAATTGAGGTATCTAAAGCATTTGAAATGAGAAATTGTTACCTACTAATTATGTAGGAGTTGAAAAATGTAAATAGTTAGATAGGTACCGATGTCATTACGGATCGGTAAATAATCACACGGCTCGGTAACTATCAGAATAAAACGCATTATGTACCGTGTACCGTATTATCGCATAGCTTGTTTTGGGTTTTATTATTGTTATGAACTGTACAGCATAATTGTGAGTACTTATAGAAACTTTTCTTTTAAATAAATTACATCAAGATCATAAACATTTCATTTATTCCCCGAATATTCGCAATATCCCTGGTTATAACACGAAATGCGTGTAGTCAATGATAAGAATGACGTAGGTGATGGAAAATGCGATAACTTGCAATGGCAGGCCGACGCCCACGTTCATATTCAGCACAGTGGCGCTGAACGGACGCCGCGACATGTACGTCAACGAGCGTTGCAGCTCTATGCGGAGCTCTTCCTCTGAAATGTACAAGCTTTTATAAACACATGCGTTTGCAGTGTCAGTTCTCTGTACTGTATCTGTAGGTAAACCACGTAACTCAAACCACTCCCCACCGAGTTTATGGGCGCAGGCAGGGCCGTCTTAGGCCATGCCGGGGCCTTGGGCACTCAAGAATTTGGGGCCAAATTCTTGAGTGTTGGAAAGTAAAATAAAACCGGCCAAGTGCGAGTCGACTGCGCCATACAGAGGTTTCCGTACCATCGCAGAAAACTATTTCACAACAAAAAATTAAAACATGTAGGTACCTACTGACCGCGCCCAGCATTGTTTTTTTTTCAAACATCAGTGCTTTTTTCCTTAGGACCTTACAGGACTCAGGGACACATTACAAAACTCAAACTTCGGTGATCGGTTCCCAATGTGGTGTTTATATTAAGCGCCTGAGGCGTTCCTTATCCTTATATCTGGTGCACATGGGCGGTCGTCCGTCAGCGCCCTTCCCTAACGCCGCTACTGCCAACGTCCATACCAAGCTGAGTACCGATCACCGAAATTAAGCAGCGTCGGATGCGGTCACTACTAAGATACGTGACCGCTCTTAGCTTTTTTTATTAAAAAAAATCCGTTATTGCGAAATAGTCATGTACGGATGGTACGGAACCCTCCGTGTGCGAGTCGACTCGCTCTTGACCGGTTTTATTTGTTATTTTTAGGTGTGAAATGAGCGCCCTTCACTAGGTGGCGAAACGCGGAACTACACACATGTTTCCTACCTGGGAAGTGGTATTGCCACATTTTCTGTAAAACTGCAATCTCACCGTCAAAAGGTAGAATGGGCGATTCTCAATCTTTAAGAAGGCGCTTTATGTTCCATTATCAAAAATAAAATCAAGTAAAATGTTGGTTCTTTGTTGATGGAACATCAACAAGTCGAGTCTTTATGCAAGAGGGCGAATGTCTTGTACCTACTGGCTGATGGTTTCAGACAAAAATAAAATAATAACTATAACCTTAGACCTTAAAAATTTTCCGCCTGCTAAGCTAGGTATATTGACACACTTTATGAGCAAGAGAAGTGAAAAAGTACATACCTACCTACTTAATACAAAAGAAAATCAGCCTCGCGCCACTATAAAAATCGTGCAGGAGTAGTCTGCGTTCAGTGGTTTATCTAGAATCGTTAAAACCTACTATAACTTAAAAGTACCTATGACTTACCATCACAATGAATGATCTGATCAGTCAAAAGAACCTTGAGCAAGTTGACTTCGTGGCGACACAGTTCACAAATGACGCAAGGAGCTGTCATTATGACGAGCAGCTCAAAAAAATCAGCGTAATAGAATCTGGACATGTGTTTCTGAAAGGGCTGAAAACAAGGATGTTTCTTTGTGGCCATACTATACCTACTCAAGCCATTCTCAAGGTCAATGTTTGTAAACAACTCATAACACAAAAATCCCGAATTCTCTTATAAGCGTCGAGTTTTCAAAATAATTTGTCAGCATTAAGCACTGTAGGAAAGTGCTCTAATCGACAAGTAGTGCAATCGCTGTGAAATAAACAATATGTCCACTACATTACCTTCCAGGAAAGTGATTTTAGATTATGTACCTATGGGATTTACAAACATTGTTTATTGACTTTGGCCGGAGTATAGATTGCCTAAATAATTGATGGACGCCGAAAAACGGTCGGAAAATGTGTTTTAGAGATGACAGATGTGCTTTGTTTATGATGAGGTGCTGGAAGGTGGAGTGGTGCTGGCGAGCAAAACGAGCTACATATAAATCGGTTTGAGGCGTTTGGCAATAGGTACAGACATCTAGACAGTTCAATATAGACGACCTCGCTCTCCATCGTCTTCTTTAGCTATGCATTTTTCCAAAATGCAATGCAAAACTTCTGTGACTAGGTATCTCGGATTTTGGCGCCTACTCCGCCGGTACTGTAGGTAGGTAGGTACTTACCTCAAACCATAGTTGTTGCACTATGCTATACGTGAAAATCGTCAGATGGGGCAGGGTGAACGCAAATAAGATAAACATCTGTAACAATAAATAGCTAATTAGCCAGTGTCATCCCTTTTTCCGGGCCTGTGGGGCCGGCAAAGGGATACAGGGGTATCCTATATCGTCCTTTGACAAGACTATTAAATAAATACTTTTTGTATTTTATTGTAAAAACAAATTTAACTTACGCGTAGCTGTAGCCACCCATAAACTTTCCCAAATGCATCAAGCAAGTCTATATAATAACGTAAACATTTTCTTAATCCATTTAGCTTTATCTGTATTTCATCTCTTCCTAAAACGGTTACGGGCACTGCATTGGTTTTCAAAGTATCTCTCAAAAGGGAGAATCGATTCCGCAACAATTCGATTATTACAATCGTATCAAAATACACTGCTACGAGCGATATATGGATGAAATGGTGAACTATTAAATACATCCAGCAAATACTATCTGAAGAAATCGCCCTTAACCAAAACTTTGACAGTTGCAAATCACCCGCAACACTTATAACGGCAATAGAGATATGCAGCAACAAAAATTTGTAAATCGTTTTGTCGTAGCTGAAAAAGTTTTTTGTGTATCCCATGTAGTAATCACAAGAGCTGATTAAATCTGTGTACGTGTTTATATATGGCTGGGAACATTGCGATAATATCGTCGAGATTATGTAATTTGTTAGGACTATCCCATTGAAAAGTAATCCTTTTTCGTCAAGTTGCACCAAATATTCCAAGTAACCGATTATGAAATACAGGACGACCAAAAATAAGCAAAGGCAGTAAAATCTTAACAAAACTGATATTATTCTCGAAGAAGTCACCGAGGTATATTGACCGAAAAATATTTGGACAACCTTAATAATTTTTACGCCTAACATGGTGTTAACGTTTTGATAGCTTGGCATTTTCTGTTTATTCTCCTTTACTTTCCAATAATAAAATTAATTTAATTACTTAAGGAGTTTCATTTACCGTCTATGTGATAAATGTAATGAATTGGTTAGTAATGTTAAAGTTTGAAAGGACAGTCGTCAAAATTAGCGTGTCCTATGTCCCAATGTCAATTTAAAAGTTGTTTTAAATATGACTTGTTAGGGTTCTCCCTAAAATTGCAATCCACAGGTGAAACTATGTCAAAAATGATTGAACTTTATACGAGTATGTTTGAAAAACTGGCCAAACCATATAGCTCAAAATATATAAGATCTACAGCAGTTCCAAGTGTTAAATTATATATTTAAAACGTATATTTATTTACTGATGTAGGTCAACAGTCTCAATTTTGCAGTAGGGCTCGATTACAAAGAATCTGGAACTTCTTAAGACAATTTCGAGTTTCTGTATTCAATATAATAGGTAAGTATTTATTCAATGTTTACAAATTAATTTCACAGATGGCTTTACCATTAATTTAGCCTTATTTTTCTAAATGCAAAATGTAGTCCTACAAACTGGTACTATATTAACTCTATGCCTGCATAATATAGCAAACAACACAGACGGAATTCAGAGTATGCTTGTTTTATCAAAATAGCTTCAGCCGACTCGTTGATATTAGTTATATAGAGTTCAAAATAGAAACGCGAAAAAACATTGACTTGCGTAACTACTGACGGTTCTGTATGAGACGTGGGTACTACCCACTAATTAATTAAATGCTTGACCTTCAGAAGTCAGAAGTCCATAACTTTCTTTAGGCTTACAAAATAAGCACTTTGACAAGTCTATTTTTATACTTCAAATAATTATCCAATAAGAATGATAGTGTTATTATTTATCTACTCTTCACTTAAAATTTATGTGTCAATATGAACGTTATTATTTTTTAACAAATTTAATTACACTCTAATAATAGAAACTCAAGTGTGTAACACGTATGTACCTACGTAGGTAATAAAATAAAAGTACCTAGTGAATTGAATGATTTTTTAATTAATGAAATATTATTTACATTTCAAATCACTAGATGAAGATATTGTATTTAAATTAAAACAAATTTTCAATAATTTATTATGCCTTTTAACTTTAACAAACCTGGCATATTGGATTCAACGTGATATATCATCATGACTAAGTATAGATTTAATAAATTACTATAATAGGAGAAACTTAACAACTAGCATCCCTAGACTGATAAAACAAGATATAACCAGTTTCCGAAGATTTCTGAATATCGGAAGTTAGGCCGTAAAAGTCTTCTATAGCGGAGGCGTCGATTTTCTGAAAAATAAATAATCAATTAAACTTAAAATAGAAGGCGGAACCAAAGAAAAGAGCTATTTAGTGTCTCACTCCCTCCACCTTAACTGATGGTGAAGTGAGTGAGACGCCAAATAGCTCTATACAACAAACACCACCACCAACTCGTATGGTGGGGTTTGTTTTGGTGTTCCTCATTTGTAGCTATTTATTATTTAAAAGTAAATACATTTGACGTAAAACTTTGTTATAATGAGATACGCGCGTAATTGAAAACAGATCGAAAGCTTTATCCTCATACTCACATCGACCATATCGTCGTCGAAGAGTAGCCAGAAGCCATGGCTCTTCACGATGCTGATGTAGTGCCCACGGTTGGGCCCCGAGCCGCAGTGCACCACTACCGCCACCAAGTCGTAAAGACGGTCCGGGTTTACGGCGGAATCCGACTGGAAATATTCATATTACATTTTTGTGTGCAATAAATATGGCATTACATTAAATAATCAAGTATTCCTTTGTATATTATTTCTATGTTAAGTGTGCAATAAAGTATTTTTTATCTGTGTAATCGGTAATGTTAATAATGTGATTAATAAAAGTGAACTTGATTTAACATAGTAATATTTCTAAGGTTTTTATTTATTATAGTACTCTGGGTAATTTCTAAGAAATTAATTAAATTAATAGTAATATTTTATATTACATTATTTATTAATCACATCAAACTAATATTTGCGAAACTTTTTATCCCATAAATCAGTTCCCATGGGATACAACACGTGCGATAACTTCGAAAAGAGACAGTGGTCGCAGCGTCTTGAGTTCTTGAAGTCTAGACGCTAATCGACCACTGTCTCTGCTGCTATTTCGTTTTGTTTACTTTGAACCCTTACTACGCCGCAAATTGGTTAGATATAAACTCACCGTATTAAACAGTCTAAGCTCCAGCGGGAATACAACCCGATGCGAAACCTTGATATGCCTATTATACTGTTCCATGTACTTAAATCTCTTTAGATGAAGCGCCAAAATCGACGGAAGTTTCTTAACTCGCATGCGTTTCTGCGCTTCTTGGTAGCTGCAACAGTGGTCGCATTTGAACTTGTTGTCGCTGCATAGAGTCTCGGTGGCGCTGAATGTCTTCAGGCAGTGCGTGATGCTGGTGTTCTGACCAACGTCCACCTGAAATGTTAAAGAGACTGTGTATACAAAAGAAGTACTCTTAGCATGAAAAGTTTGATCCGTACTTTTTGTTACACCTTGTATAATATAATAGATAGGTAGATAATTCTTTATTGTACCACACAAACACAGAAAACAGTACAGAAATAAAAGCTACGAGAAGAAGTCCAAAGGCGGCCTTATCAATATGAGCGATCTCTTCCAGGCGACCTTGGGATGGATTGGACATGTAGGAACAAATAAAAACCGGCCAAATGCGAGTCAGACTCGCGCACGAAGGGTTCCGTACTATTATCTATAAAAACGGCAAAAAAAACACGTTTTTTGTATGGGAGCCCCCATAAATATTTATTTTATTCTGTTTTTTAGTATTTGTTGTTATAGCGGCAACAGAAATACATCATCTGTGAAAATTTCAACTGTCTAACTATCACGGTTCATGAGATACAGCCTGCTGACAGACGGACAGAGATGTCTTAGTAATAGGGTCCCGTTTTTACCCTTTGGGTACGGAACCCTAAAAACAACAATAACTTACTTGCAAATCAAAGAAATGCTCATCCTTAGTGCTCAGAGTCTCACAGTTGAGGCATCGAGTCTCACTAGTGAGCGTGCCTTGAAATATCTCATGGACCCATGTCGGCTCAGCATTCTGCGGTGGTCCACCATTGCTGGTTATGTGCTCGCCGAGTGGGTTCTTTTGGACCTTCAGAGTATTTTGAGTGTTGTTGCGTTCAGCTGTAACGAAATAATAAAAAAAAAATATATAGAACTTTTTTAAAAACAATCTCTAACATTATCTAGGACCAAAGTGCTTGGGAAGACAAATCGAACGAACCCAAACTCGACGTGGTTAAGTCGTTTCGTTTAGGAGTTCCTATGGTCACCTTCGGTCTCCATCATCAGACCTGCTCGTTGGCACCATGGTACCATGACATTGCATTGTCATCGAACTTACATAGGTATGCCAAATTCCAGCTCAATCAGTTGAGGATCATCATCATCAGCCTACAATAGTCCACAGCTGGACATAGGCCTCCCCTTATGAGCGCCATAGAGCCCTGTCTTCAGCTTGCCGTATCCAGCATCTGCCAGCAGTCTTTCTCAAATCGTCATCCCACCTGGTCCGAGGGCGTCCTACACTACGTTTGCCGAGTCGCGGTCTCCACTCAAGAACACGTTGAGGATAACTGGTCTAAAATTCAGTTGCAAGATTTGTCCCACATTAACTACCTTTAGTAAAAGACCAGGTAGTAAAAGGCAAGTAGAATAAAAGCTAAGACCTAAGAACAATGGTGGGCATCAGAGATCATTGCAAACTCTGAACCATTACATTATAGCAGCCTGTGTTGTGGTTGCTTCCAGGTAGAATACGTGGAACACTTTGTGATACATTGCATGGCCACAGAGGAGGACAAACAAAAGATGGAATCGGAAGCATCAAACCTACAGAAAAGCTGAAACGGAGTTGTCAATCACCAAAGTCCTGCTTCGGTACTTCAAGGAGTTTGGCTGGTTAGGAATGACCAGGCCGGTCAGGAAGGGGAACAATCCACAATACACTCCCATGCGAGATTTCAGTGCCAATCCCAGTCCCCCCACTTAGATCAGAACAGTTCAACATTAGATCGTAAAATTTTGACAAAATTCAAATTCAAAATTCAAAGTGCTTTATTTCCTTTAGATCTTACAGGACTCTTGGACACGTCACAAAACTCAGATTACTTAAGTAAAACTAGGAAATAAAGTGGTCACTTATTTTGTCTACTTCAATCTTTTTAAATAATAAATAATTCTGGACAATTCACAGAGCATTATCTAGCCCCAAGTTAAGCATAGCTTTGTTATGTTATGGCATGGACTAACTTAGTCCATGGTTATGGGTACTAGATAACTGATATACATAATACAATACAATACATAGATAGATATTTTTTATTATACATAGAAAACGACCAGAACACCCTGAACAAATGTCTGCAGATCGTACACACATTTGTCCCGAGGCGGGAATCGAATCCTGCGTCGCAGGCAGACCTTCGCCCACCGCGCCACGTCGGTCGTTTTTTAAGGTAAAGTAAAGAAGACATCATTGACTTACCCAAAATAATCTCATTTATGTGGTTGATCAGGAAGTTTAGAAACTCATGGGCATCTTGTTGCATGTAGTTGTCAAATTCTTCTGAAAATGGTTGCAAGATTGAGGCTTGTGAAACTAAACTATACTCTTTCTACACTCTTATTTTCTGTCTGATAGTTCAACTGACTAACAAATAGTCATGTCCTAATTCTTTGCAGATTTGATTTATTATGATCTTTGATTTGGTTTGTGAAAATGTAATCATTTTCAGGTATTTTTGCTCAACATTTTGTATTACTTTACAGACACATTCAGGTGACTAAAATATTATTTTTGTAGTCTACTTGCTTGTGCTTGCAGTATTACACCCTTTTTTCTAGGATAAAAGGTAAGACAGATCGAGTAACTTTGTAAGTAACTAACTATTGTTGTATATTTTATGTAGTGTATTTTATATAATTTTTAATACTTTTTAATGGTAAAATCATCTAGAAATAATCTTTGTTACACACAAGTCCCTATATTTTTCGAGTTGACAGATTTGCATCTCTTATTGAAATTATTCATATTAATTTGTTGCTATATTATTTTAGCTTAGGGGTAATTATTTTTTAGTTCAGTTCTCTCTCTCTTCACTGTTATTCATTCAGGTTTCATTCACACACCTGCCAATAGAGAACTTCATAGCCATGCATGTACCAAACAGAAAACTAGATACAAAAATACAAAATGCATTTATTTACTAAAACAAAAATTATAAACAGATAACTTGTGGTCCCCGCACTAGGTTCAAAACCTGTATCGCGGGAGATTGTGGGCAAGGTACGAGTATTATTTGACAGCAATCAAAATTATTCTGTCCTGTTGTTAAATATATACAAGTAAAAACTTTATTTTTAGTCCTGTCCTGTCAAATTACTTTAGTTTCTGTGCCATCTGAATTGACACCAATATTTTAATAATTTGAGCTGTATAACCTCTTGCTGTAAGACCATAGAACATTATTTACCTTTCTCTTTCCTTAATCTAGCGATAAACTTCTTAGGCGCTATGGAACCAACTTTCTTCTTCTGTGTAGCAATGCTATAAAACAAGTCAGCCAGACAAGTAAGCAGTGTCTCCTTAGTTCTCTTGTTCTTAGCTTTGTATTCTAGAACCTTCTCCCTGAATGGACGGCAGAAGTATAATGCTTGCAGCACAGAGTTGCTGTAGCATGTGTTACCAAACTGAAAAACAACAGATTACTTACTTTGGGAAAGCATTTTTGTGCATTTTGGGTAAGCATTTGATTTCGTTGCTTATTTGAATATGTCTTAATATTACAATTAAATAGGGTGATGATGAATGTTCAATGTAGCTTTCAATATTTTATGGTACACTAGCTTCTGCCCGCGGTTCTGCACGCGTTTTTCCAGGATATAAAGTAGCCTATGTTAGTCCCTGGGATACCATCTACCTCTCTGCCAAACATCAATGAGATCTGTTCAGCCATTTAGGCGTGAAGCGGTAACAGACAGATATACTGAGTTACTTTTGAATTTATATTGGCATGGAAGTTTACTAAAAGTGTGTGTGGATAAGTACTTACATTTACAAGACCAAAATAATGCTCATTCGCTGGGAACTGCTCTGCCCCAATGTCCCTCTCCAACTGTGATATATTTGCACCCTGTAAAAAACGCCGTAGGTTCAATGGGATGCTATAAGCTCTCTATGTAGGTAAGTGGCTACCTACGTCGCATAGGAAAAGCCGACAGCAATAGTTAGCATGCATTTATGGGATGAAATGACCCGATTAGGAGACAAACAGCCCTATAGAACGAATAACGAAACGTTTATAAAGATAAAAACCAACTGATGTCCAAGTATTTGGAAGTTTTTCACTTACCATTCTCTGTTGGAAATTAAGGCCGAGATCCTGACATATTGACATTTGCAATCCTGTTTTTGCACGTAAAGCCACACGCTACCATAAAGTTCATAAATGTATTCTTTCACAAATTACGTTGCTCTTAGTTCACACATCATTGGAATTCAAAGAAATCATGGAAAAAATAAATGAAATGCAAGTCTTCTGAATCGAAACATTGATCGAAAATCAAACGAAACTCTGCAGTCTGCAAAAAAACAGCGAGCGAGCGAATGAATGAATATGAACGAACGAAGTCCATTCCATTCACAGAAAATTACCCCCTCCTCGTTGCGTACTCCCGTGGACGAAAGAAATCACCCCCCTTCGTACTCCCAAGAACCGTACTCCTTTCATTCCATTTCATTCTGGTGAAGGATGAACAGAATAGAACGAACAGGTCAGTAATGTGTGGCCATGTAAAACCAGTTTCCAGATAAAAAGGGTTTAGCCCTTAGCCTGGCGTTACATGCAATCCATGTTTTTATATTTGACAAAACGTCAAGTGCAAGTCGGGCACGCGCACCGAGTTAGTTCCGTACAACTCAAACGAAGGGCACTGTGACTCCCTTTATTGAAAGGTACCTACTTAAACCAATTTTTTTTTGTAACTAGGTACAACTTCAAAATATTTAATGACAAAACTAAATAGAAACACAAAGTAGGCAAATGTAATTAAAATGCTGGAGGCGGGTGTATGTTTAGGTACGTACCTACCGCGTGGCTGTAGGCATTTATTTCAAAGATACGCCCAAGTTACAATAGGTACTATTTAAGGATAATGACCCTAAACAGGAGTCAAATGACTTTTTTGTGAGGTTTTTGTATTTTTTTTTGTCAATGTGATCCAAGGTGGCGTACAGCACTGGAAGAAATGAAAGAATAAAATTATACCCGCAAGCGCGACAATTTTTTTTGTGATTGTTTTCAAGATAATTTAAACAACTATATGTCACCTTTTTACACGTGTTTTTGCAAATAAATGATTTTTACTTTTGCTGTCGCGTCACTTTCATTCATTTACCGCGATATCAAAGGCGTCGGCCTACTGTATGTTATATTTATACTGTGCGTGTCCAACCATTTGACAGATTTTTCTGGCATTCGTGCGTTTTCGTTGATGTTCATTCATTTCATTCACTTTTTGTTCGTTCGTCTCCTCTCCTCTCCTCTCCAAGCCTTCCGCCCGCGGTCCCAACATCTCATCTATCCCGATTGTTTTGTTTTATCTATTTTAGATTTAGAAGCGGGGAAGGAAATTACGTCGTGCTGACGTGGCCATATCCAGCGGGTAATTACTTGTTACTTCCAGTTCCGAGTCCTCTTTTGTTTTATTTTAATTTACCACAGCCGGCTTTATTGTTTTTCAAGTTACTAACATGTTACGTTCCCTGTTTGTGGCGATCGCCGTCTCGACTGTTTTCGCCGGTGTACCGACCCCTGAAGAGACCAAGCGCCTTATGGACCGTCTCTCGGATGCTGAACACTTCAGAAACGAACACCACAATAAGCAGTTCGACCATGACGCCTTTCTGGGCGAGGATCAGGCAAAAACTTTTGATCAACTTGCTCCTGAGGAGAGCAAGAGAAGATTGGGGTAAGTAAATTACCACCAGCAACCATCATTGAAATAATTTATTCAGTTGTTTCATGTCTACAGAGTTCGAGTTTTAATGATAAACTGAGATCTTATCATGAACCCTGTTGGGGCTCTTCAACTTAAAATGATACATCTCATGTCAGTCAGTCAGCTAAGGTCTTTGAATTACCTATTTTTTAAATATTATAATTCAATGTAAGATAATTGACAGAAAAGATTAATTATAGACAGGAAGACTGCTAAGTACAATGATTTTCCAGTTTATTCTAAGGCCTATATTAAGAAAGCTAGCTCAGTCATAGATCAATGCTTGAGTAACGCTTATCTATGGCATAAACATCACTCAAGCATAGATCTATGACTGGGTAAGCTTTCATAATATGGGCCTAAGGGCCCTATCTCATTAAGACACCATGATGGCTCCACTAGTCATACCACCAACAAAATGTGTACAGTTGGCACCAGGCACCCACATCACCCGCTAGTGGCACAACCATTAATATGTATATAGCTCTTTGGCATTATACTAACGAGAAACACCAGAACAAAGACCACCAGGTGGCTGGTGGTCTTTGTTTTGGTGTTTCTCGCTTGGTAACACAAGATGAGGTGTTCTACATTTGTTTCTCTTGCTTTGGCCAAAATTGAAAAATAAATATAAATGCTGAATGCAATCCTAAGCGCGCTTTAAAGTCAGTCTTTAACTGTAACAATAACAGTACTGTCGACCACACACTTCTTATGTAAGAAGCCAAGACACCACAGTGGTGTTGTGACCGGTAACGAACGACACCACAATGGTGTCCTGAATGAGATCCTTATCTATCTCTCCCTAGTCTAAACAATTATTGTTAGCTCAATTTAGATAGGTACCAACTTCTGGCAGTGCAGCACTAACTCTTGTATCCTGCAATTAGGGATTTATTGGTAATCTCCTTGCTAGACATTCCTAACCTACATAACTGCAGTGTGGGAGCGTAACCAATTGTTTGGTTCACACCAACTAGATAATTTCATAGTAAAAACTTCATGCTTTGTGTAGACAAAGAATGCAAGTGTTATGTATTTAAGTATTCATTTTACTATTCCTATTCCAAAAATAATGTGTCTTAAGAATCCGGCGACAGCTGCTTGCTTCAACTTCAATTCGTGAATTATTATGTTCCGTAATACCAAAAATGATGACTGAAAAGTTGTTGAATCTTTGAAATTGTGTTGTTATTCTGTACCGAGACAATATAAGCTATATTCCTAAACAAACAAAACGTACGTTATTGTTGTTATTTAATAATAATAATAATAATAAAGCCTTTATTTACTGATTTTACAATTATTTTAAGTGTTTCATTTATGTGCTTTGTTGTTATTGTTGTTATTAATACAAAACAAATAGGACGAAAACATGTCATTTTAGACATAAACATATGTTAAATTTTTTAAATCGATTTTGCATATTTTTGCTTACATTTCATTATAGGTGTGTATTATTAAGAAAAAACCAACCAGGGACCTAGATTATACTATTCGAATACAAAAAACAAGATGAGGTGGTATGTTTGTATGGGCAAATCATCATCCGCAGGCCTCTTAACTTTCCATTATGTATTAGGACGCCATTCATCTTGAGAGGTAGCTAAGCTAATTACTTTATTAAGTATGATAAAGTTTTCTATAAGTATGGAGGGTGTAGGTAGAGTATAGAAAAATATACTCATTTTTTTATGATCTACTTTTAGCTACCTCAATATTTACAATAAGTCAACAGTTCCCTTCATTGTAATTTGGCCTACATAATTTTTATCTCCTTCCAGTTGATAAGCTATAAAAATTTGCATTCTAGAATCATCCATCTTATGAACTCACATCTGGTTCAGTGACCCGCTTATCTCATTACATTCTTTAGTACACATTTTACTTTATGGTACGAATTGTTCCAAATATTTTACTAGTAATATTTTTTGTGTAAGTTCTATTGATAGTCTGTTTTTGTGGAACAAAATTACTTTTTAATTCAGTAGCTAAATAAAACTAATCTTATGGTGGTTCAAAAATTAATATCGGACATTTTGGTATTTGTTATCAAAAAATTTGCCTCTTTTTTAGGGTTCCGTACTCAAAGGGTAAAAACGGGACCCTATTACTAAGACTTCGCCGTCCGTCTGTCCGTCTGTCACCAGGCTGTATCTCATGAACTGTGATAGTTAGACAGTTGAAATTTTCACAGATAATGTATCACTAAAAAACAGAATAAAATAAATATTTAAGGGGGCTCTTCTATAGATATAGTACGGAACCCTTCGTGCGCGAGTCCGACTCGCACTTGACCGGTTTTATTTATTTTTGACTTTGGGCTGACCACACAACCTGTTTACTAACTTGTATAAGCTACTCTTGCCACATTAACTCATTAGGTCTTGCCTTTATACATTGACATTATTTTTGCTGCTAGGTACTGGCCGGGCCAGGTAGTTTTCTAAAAGGACTATTATAACAAGTATAGGAAATTATTGGTTTATAAAAAATTGGGTATAATTAACAGGAAACTACTTCATTCAGACTGCCAAGAATATTAAAAACGCAACAGAAAAAACGAACTTAACCCTGTTTCATTTTCTTTCAGCATCATAGTAAGCAAGATCGACAGTGACGGTGATGGCTTCGTAACCCTCGTGGAACTGAAGGACTGGATCCGGTACACGCAGAAGCGTTACATCGAGGAGGATGTGGAGAGGCACTGGAGGCAGCATAACCCTGACAACTTGGAGACTATTAGCTGGGAGGTAGGTTTTCTACATTGGGCTAACTTATGCCCGCGGCTTCTCGCACGTTTTTGGAATACAAAGTAGCTGCTAGGTTATTCCAGATTCTTAACTTTATGTGTGCGTGCAAAATTTTAGTTCGGTTCATTCAATTGTTTTTGCTTCACTATGTTCACAACAGCACAAAATTTCGCCTTGATAATTTTAGTAGGATGAGTTTTTAAACTACTTTTAAAAAAGAGGTTCTATGTATGTTGAGCTGTATGTATTTTTATGCATGACTAGCAGCGCCTCGCGGTTTCACCCGCGTAGTTCCCGTTCCCGTGGGAATTCCGGGATAAAAAGTAGCCTATGTCCTATTCCAGACTATAATCTATCTCTGTGCCAAATTTCATTCAGATCCGTTCAGCCGTTCTGGCGTGATAAAGGAACAAACATCCATCCATCCATCTAAACTTTCACGTTTTTAGTATTAGTGAGAATATTAGTGAGATTACCGATATCGCCATCAATCATGGACCATTATTTATTTTTTTGAAAGGTAGGTAGGTATAGGGTTGGTTCTCGATGTTATCCTACAAATGTTTGATCCCTGAGGATTACTATTTGTCCAGCCTTTAATAAGACCGGCCAAGTGCAAGTCGACTCGCACACGGAGGGTTCCGTGCCATCGTTATGTTCACACTATTTCGCAAAGGAACCCTAAAAACGGAATGTTTTAAAACGAAAAATAGTAAAAACAGAGTAAATATCAAAAGTCCTGTTCGTGCCACAAAACCAGTTGTCGTTTCTGTAGACAGATCAATCAATAAATGAAATGATAGACAGTAGGTAAGCATTTAGCGCGACTCAAAACACAACTCGTAAAATTGCGCTTGTTTGGCCTTACTAAGCCTAAGCCCCTAAGGCATGCTATTTCTACCCAGTCTGGGATTCAAAAATCCCCGCCTATAGTATTTAAATGCTGTCCGCAATTTGTAACGTTAATTCTCCAAATGCCTGTCTAATAAAAAAATATAAAATAGAATTGAAATAGGCTGAATGCTGATTGTTTCTTTATGGATCTGACCCTTTTTATTGAACCGACGACGTATACGTTAGGGTGCCTTAATTGAAATGTGATCTCAAATAGCAGTGCTGAATACAACAGAGCTAGTGAGATTTCATACATGGCAAATATTAGAATAAGAAGGGAAGGAGCATCGATTTTCCATTAATAAACGAGTACCCAACTATAAAAACTATCGTAGTTTGACGAATTCATTACGGATGTAAGAGGGTTAACTACGAACCTTATTTGTGTTGGAAGTTCTTGGTGTTCTTCCAACACAAATAAGGTTCGTAGTTAACCCGCTTACATCCGTAATGAGTACCCAACTAATCCAACTAAGCATCAATGACTCCAACTAAGCATCAATGATTATTTAAAATGTGAACATTTTAAATAATCTTTTCGATTAACTGGTGTTCTTGTCGCTAGTCAGATTGAATAGCCTGTATTTTAATGGGGTTTATGTCGATAAGCCTAAGCCTGATCAATTCGCAATGTATTTTGTAAATTTTAATTAAAAAACCAGGAAAAAGACTGACTTGTATTATGCATTTTTTATTTTCTCGTAACATAAAGTGAATCTTTTCACGATTTAGTTCTTACGACATAACGCTGTTTTCCCACGAGGCACGACACGACATGATGTATATGAACCGTTTACACACGCAACGACACCGCACAGCACGACAGGTTCATAGAAATGTATGACGCCCGGAGTCGTCACCGCATTTTGTCGTGTCGTGTCGTGCCTCGTGGGAAAACGGATTGGACCATCCACTCCCATCTCAAAAAGTCACCCGCGTACAATGATAAAACCAATATAGTATCAATCGTTTGGGAGCTACGATGGGAGAGACAGACACAGATGTAGATAGACTCATAGTATATTCTAAGGTTATTTTCGCGAGAACTCATAATAAAACACTGTTTTAACCGGATTGATCGCGTATATTTTATATTTTGTTTATAACCTGACGTTTCGGAGGCTTTTCAGCTTCCATGGTCACAGGCAGACTGAGGTGACATTTGTCTTTACAAGTAATTTGAATGAATTTTTTTCATGGAAGCTGAAATGCCTCCGAAACGTTAGGTTATAAACAAAATATAAAATATACGCGATCAATCCGGTTAAAACAGTGTTTTATTATGTAGATAGACTCGTTAAACTAATCACACCCCTCTATTACCGTAAAAAAAAACTTAAATTTTTTTACAGATATACAGGAAGAATGTTTACGGCTTCATGGATGAGATGGAAGAGAAAGATCTGAAAGCTCCATACAGCGAAGGCGCTACCTACTCCAACCTTCTGAAGCGAGACCGCAGGCGTTGGACTTACGCAGGTCAGTTAACACTGACACTGCCCCAATACACAGTATTTTTTAATATACATATAGAAAACGACCAAAACACCCGTACAAAAATCTGCAGATCGTACAAATATTTGTCCCGAGGCGGGAATCGAACCGCAACCTCGTACATCGCAGGCGAACCTTCGTCCTCCCGCCACAGAGGTCTTAAAAAAAAGAAATGCATTCTTACAATCATCAGGTTTTAGTGATTAAGTGAGTTTATACAATGTTCACAGTATGTACCAATTTACGGTGTACCAAGGGTAGACAGGCCAGGTATTATATCTGTCTACTTAAGGTGAATGAGTACACTAAATATTACGAGTCACTAAAAGTATCGAAGAAAAATTCGTGAACCATTTTTATGAGCATCCCTGTAAGTTTGGTTTCGAGTATCTTTTTTTAATTATAATTATTTACCGCCATCGGGTTGGGGGAGTGGGTTTCGCACATACAATACAATACAACAACAATTGTACACCAGAAAAAGAACATTACAAATAGATATTACCCAAAACATGTTTTTTTAATTATAATTTTTTACCGCCATCGGGTTGGGGGAGTGGGTTTCGCACATACAATACAATACAAAAACTATTGTACACCAGAAAAAGAACATTACAAATAGATATTACCCAAAACATATTTTTTTCAATTATTATTTTTTACCGCCATCGGGTTGGGGGAGTGGGGTTCGCACATTCAATACAAAAACTATTGTACACCAGAAAAAGAACATTACAAAAAAATATTACCCAAAACATGTTTTTTTTTTAATTATTATTTTTTACCGCCAGTGAGTTGGGAAAGTGAATTTTAATTTTGATGCAGGCATAAGCAGATTGTGTTTATTTAGTTCGGTATGAACGAGGCTCGACATTTATTTTTTGGAAAAACTAGGGTAATTCCTTACGAATTTGGTTATTTCTAGGCTGTATGTATTATATTAACTAGGGTAAGGATTGTCCATTTAATAAAGTGGCTTTTACATGTCTAAGTCAATAAGTTGTTGTTTTGTTTACTCAAAAGTATTCTTTGTTCACAGATGCGGACGAAAATGACGCGCTGAACAGAACAGAGTTTGGTCATTTCCTGCACCCCGAGGACCATTCTGCGATGAGAGACATTGTCGTGCTCGAGACTATGGAGGACATTGATAAAGACAAGGTATGTAGAAAATGACGCGCTGAACAGAACAGAGTTTGCTCATTTCCTGCACTCCGAAGACCATTCTGCGATGAGAGACATTGTCGTGCTCGAGACTATGGAGGACATTGATAAAGACAAGGTATGTAGAAAATGACGCGCTGAACAGAACAGAGTTTGCTCATTTCCTGCACTCCGAAGACCATTCTGCGATGAGAGACATTGTCGTGCTCGAGACTATGGAGGACATTGATAAAGACAAGGTATGTAGAAAATGACGCGCTGAACAGAACAGAGTTTGCTCATTTCCTGCACCCCGAGGACCATTCTGCGATGAGAGACATTGTCGTGCCTTAGACTATGTAGGTATAGGACATTCTAAGATTCTAGAGACATTCTTGATACCAATTCTAAGTAACCATACGGCAATGATTTTATATATGATTTTATTCAACCTGTATTATCATCCAGGACGGCAAGATATCAGCAGAGGAGTACATCGGAGACATGTACAAGCCGGAGGAAGGGGAGGAAGAGGAAGAGCCCGACTGGGTGCAGCAGGAGAGGGAGCAGTTCACCGGATACAGGTATTAACGGGTGTGAAGGAGATAAATGTAGCTAAGTTATTTAAGCAGTTAAAGTTACAGCATTCCGATCACCTGTGGACTGTCTGACTGACTGACCTGTGGGTGTGTATTAGAAGTTTTGTAAGTTCTTTGTAGATTGCGTGTACCCTAGGACTCTTACATAATGTTTAAATATATTATTATATTTATTTTATTTCAGGGACACAAACAAGGATGGTTTCATGGACGAGCACGAGGTTAAAGACTGGATCGCGCCGCCAGAGTTTGACCACGCGGAAGCAGAGGCCAGGTAATAACGGCTAGCGTTTAGTATGGACCAACTACACAAGTCTGTCGAGGACTTACTTACGTACGAGTTTAAATATTATGGTATTTTCCCTAAGACATTGTAGCGGTCGCAGAGAGTCGATAATTAAGAGAGAAGATAATTTCATTTTTATTTATTAAAAAAATTAAAAAAAAATCTCCCGCGGATGTAATCAACCTTAAATAATAACAATCATTTCATAACAATTCGTCTAATATTAATACCTAAGTATAATACTTTCAATTTGTTTTGTACTTATCCTGGTGCAGAACAGCATAAAGCTGAGACTGACCTTTTGGGCTCACCGCGGCAGCGCAGAAACATGTGGGTGGTCCCTCCCTGGGTGGGCGGTGACTACCTACCTTTTTGGCTGTTTTGCTATGTATCACTTTAATTTTCTGTATTATTTGTACTGTACTGTACTGTACTGTTTAGTTTTCTGTTTGTATAATTGTGTGTTCGTATTACTTAGTCTAGATACCTATACCTACCTATACCTATAATTCCTACTGATTTTTATTACCCACTTTTATTAAGTTACTTTTCCTGTGCTGCTACGAAGTAACATTATTTCATCTGTGGTTTTACTTCTCTTTTTAAATATATTGTATTTGACTGTAGTCCTTTATTTTCAGGCACCTAGTTTTCGAGGCCGATGTAGACTCAGACGAAAAGTTAACCAAGGAGGAGATACTCGACAAATACGATCTATTCGTAGGCTCGCAGGCTACGGACTTCGGCGAGGCTCTGGCCAGACACGACGAGTTCTAAGCTCGCATTAACTGTGTATATACCACCACCGGATCGTAAAATCAGCCCTTATATAGAGCCGCCGTCGCCGCTTACAAAAATAACCCTGATTTGTTGAGAATTAAGGTGGAAACGCGCTACGTGACAACGGAACTACGCGGCCGCGGCACTTTATGTCAAATTAGAACAAAATCACAAGCCGCGCGGCCTTTTTCGTCATATGTTCTAATTTGACTGGCAGTGCCGCGGCCTGCGCGGCCGCGGCACCGCTGACGCGTAGTGCGCTTGCACCTTTAATTTCTTTGTTATTAGTTTTGGCAATACGAATCTGGTTTGCTAAATTTCTGCCAGTGTCCAACATCAGACGAGATAGCAATGTGACGTATAATATTTTTGAACGTTGGTCATTCAACAATTGGCATCGGCATTAATTAATTTAATTGTGCCTTTTTCAATCTGCCTAGCCGTTCTACAAACGGGCTGATCTACGATCTGGCGATATATACATGAGGCGTTTGAAGCGCGCGCTTCGGTTGCGTTTCAAATACCATCTGTGAATGTATTGCGGTTCCTTGCTACAAGCTGCTGAATTTATGCCAAAAGTAGAAAAGCACTTGTTGTATTTTTTCTGTAGCTTCCGTGATAAAAACGAAACAAAGAACTACCATAAAACTAAATTACCGTTATAAATAATAACGGTACAGTTAACTAAGTTTCAGTAATCTTTATTCGTTAGAATGATTTAGACAAAACTAAGAACAAAATGAAAAAATAAAACATTTTCGTAACTCATATTTACTTCGTGACAATAATGTTTTGTAGGTAATTAATAAGTTAACATTAATTAATAAGTTCAGTATGTGAATAAATCAGATCTTTTATATTTTAAACAATATTAAATAATTATAAATGTTTAAGCGCCCTGTTGTTAAACATAGTATTCTTAGGAGACTGGCAACTTCAAAGTACAATTTAATGATTATCTACAAATAAAAAACCATCGTAGTTTGATGAATTCATTATAAATGTAGTAGGTTAACTACAAACCTGTAATCCGATTTAGAATCCCAAGATATTTCGAAAACGAACGAGAGATCAATTAAATGATGAATGAAAGCATTCAAAAACAAAAATAGTTGAGCTTCTGTGCTTTGCTTCGATGATACCAATGTCGTCAAATATTTTCCACCAATATTCCTTGGGTTTGGAATAAACTCTTTGTATACAAAAATATCCAGGTTTTTGAATCAGAGTATAGTTTGAGTTGAAATAACACCAACGTTTTCATACACAGAGTGTGCACTCACCCAGGTGCTGAATTCTGATAACCAACCGCTTTACTATGACAATGGTATCATCGCAAAATCGTCCTTAGATGAAAAAAACTCTAAATAGTGCGTTCGGTGATATTTGCAGGTAGAGATTGATTGATTGATTTCAACCTTGACACTTTTGAAACACATCCCTCCATCTATAGTTTTTTTGATCAAAGATCAAATGCCAAAATATGTCATTCTGAGACTGAGAAAATACCATTGTTATGATGAAGCGATTAATTTAGTGGAATTCGACCCCTGATGATGGCAACACGTTTCGGCATGAAAGGTTGGTTCTTCCAACTCAAACTAGGTTCATTGTCAACCCGCTTACATTGTTATTGAATATCTACATAATTTACTCCTCGAGCTTGAATTAACGTATATTGTATAATTTACTAAAAGTAAATAATCTTATTAGCCATATTAATGTTTAGAATCTCTTAGTGGCACTAACAATATACTTAAGCATATTTTTAATATACCTAGTTATGTAAGTTGTTATTAAGCTAGACCAAAGTGTTTTATTAATAGTTGCATTACAATATTGATTCCAGAATTGATTATTCAGATTGAAATTCCAGTGATAAATTTATTTGTCAGTATAAAATGTATGCATTTATTTTTATAATAGACTAATAATTTTCCTAAAGTTGTATATTATTTTCTGCGTAGATATCCTTAAATAAATGTGAAAATCAAAACATGAGATAGAGCTAGTGATTCTGTGGGCACAAAACATAAACTAAAGATTGGTAAGAATGTTGCCGTCTCTTTTTACGACAGAATAACTTGTTTTTTTTTATATTACAATGACTATGCACTTTGCATACTAAATTTAATCACTTTGTTTTCATATTGGTGTAGATTTCGGCGGGACTCGAACCTGCGCCCCGCCTTCGGTATGGGCACGTATGGGTCTGCTCTAATAACCAACTAAGCCACGAAACCTTAGTCTGATCAGCCGAAAATCTTTGGGACCTCTTACGGACTAAAGTGCTGGTGGCTCCACCTATAGGGGTAATATTACAGTTTAACCAAACCTGACGAGAGGTGTTGCCTTTGCTCAATTCAAAGAATCTAGGCTTATACTTACTTATTTGTAGCTTAGATATAGGAACGTAACGATCACATTTAGTTGATTTATGTTTGATGGCCAAAATACGAAACAGGCAGACAGATCTGAACAGTTCATCAGCTGATTAACCTTATACAATACGCTGCGAAGGTATGTTCATTAAATCCTTGTCACAGTCATCATCTCAGCCGAACGACGTCCACTGCTGGACGTAGGCCTCCCGCAAAATGTTCAAATTCGAGTTCGAATAGAAGAGAGAATTTCATAAATGAAAGCTTTTTTGGACTTCTGCGATTTGCTCCTATGATACCAGGTGTCGTCAAATGTTTTCCACTAACATTTTTTTGCTTTTGTAACCCCTTTGTATACAAAAATATCAATATATTTTTTAACTGACTTCGAAAAAAGGAGGAGGTTCTATGTTCGGCTATGTGTATGTTTTTTTATGTGTTTGTACGTCGATTTATCCGTCATATATGAACCGATATGGATGATTCTTTTGCATTTATCTATAGAATGATCCCGAAGTGCCATATAAATAAATATTCATATTCATTTATTGTCATTTTATGCATACATATTTTTCTTAGGTGTAAGTAGTGTTAGTAGGTGCACAATGCATAAAAACCCTGTCAGGGCGCAACAATTACAAAGATTGAGTTCGCTTTTGTTTAGCTTAATAATTAATTTTACTTGGATACTTCATATTTATAGAAATAGTTAGTTAATATAGAAATGTCATGTTTGATATAAAAATAATTGTAGTTAAGAAGATAGATAGAAAATGCTTTATTGCACACATAACTTAAAAATAACAGACAAAGATAAAATGGGGTAAATAAGAAAAATGTGACAATTGGCGGTCTTATCGCTCAGGAGCGATCTCTACCAGACAACCGTGGATGGATAGGATCGTTGGATTGAACGGGGATCTGTGTGCCTTAGTATGTAGCTAATATAATTACAAAATTCTAATACAATTACAATATCAAATCTTAGTACATAGGTACAACAGATCAGATTTAGAAGAACAGATTTACATTTTTTAATGAGAAAAGGTGGAATTTCGTCGACGCCGTAACTGTGTTTGCTACTCATTACGCTTATCACATTGCTTAGGTACCTACTACGCCCGATTTTGCAGCTTAATTTTCACGATTGTTAGGATTTTTTTGTACACGATCGACTGTATAACGATGCGCTCGTGACGGTAGCGACGCGCGACTCATATTCATATTCCCGAGGAATAAGTATTTAAAACTTAAAAACAGACTTTTAAAACTTTAAAAACAGTTTAAAAAAAGGGACTCGCAGTCGGTTTTTAATTTTTTTTAAACCACTTTGTTTTTATTTGTGTCTTTTCGATCTGATTTCACACTGGTCATACGTAATTCTATTTTTGTTTATTTATATACAAGATAACATGTAAGTAGGTACCTACATGCTTTCTTAACTATATACATTTATGTAGACAGTTAAATAAAACATTTATTCGACACTGCAACACTCAATACAAAGGTACACAATAAAAAGGTACATCATAAAATAACACAGAAAACTTAAAGATTAAGGGTGGAATAAAGCTTGGGAACAGAAACTCGGAGTATAGTATACCTTCAATCAAAAGAGCACGTGTGCTGCAGCTTGTCAAAAAGGCAATAATGCACGAAGAGCAAAACACAGATTTTCAGTAGATAGATATAAGTAGGTACCTAAGTATAAAGTAGGTACCTACTGACTGGGAGATAATCTGTCAAGGGAATCATAATAATAATGAAATTCGTCAAACATGGACGGCATACTAATGAGATTTATCTCGAAATCGAATACAAACGATTAAACACGATAATTTACTCACGCCGTAGGGATCGGTAAATTCATAAATATTGTTACAGTAAACAAAATTGCCGCATGTTATGACTGCAGGGACGAATTCAGGACATTGCGCACCTTTAACACAAATAAAATATTTATTTTTCTATTTATACAGTAAATGTAGGTAATTAAACAATACTACCTACTCTAGCAATGATTATAGAATTAGCAAGCTGAAGTTGCAGTGGGCCGCCCATATCTCGCGAAAAACTGACAACCACTGGGGTCAACGTGTTCTTGAGTGGAGACTGCGAATGGGTAAACGTCATGTAGGACGCCGTTTTATTCCTCCAAGGATGATTCTGCGGCGGATACCAGTATCATAGTAAAGCGATTGGTCATCAGAATTGGATCCGAAAATCAAAAGATAATAAAGCTAGCTTTAAAAAAATATATTTGTATGTTCAGTGCGGCCCTGCTGGTTCATGTATCATAAAGATGCGGTCTGGTCTCCCAGTAGGGAAATTTGCACATGTCGGGCAAAGCTTTTATTTTATTCGCTGCAAATATACTTGTTATTGCATTTAAGGACCTCCGCAAGGGGACTTTTTGAATTCGAATCACTTTATCCTCCTACGGTAGGTACTTACTTACCTACCAAGTGATAAATTCTGGTTGAGACATTTTATTTTATATTACTTAAACTTATTACTTACTTATTTAGTTCGTTATACTAACACTTCCATGCAGTGGCGGCGTAGCGTGGGCTGGCACCCGGGGCGTTTTTCTACCAAGCACCCCCCCCCCCCTTGGGGGTCGGTTGATTATCCGCACCCTCAATTTCTAGCAACAGGAATTATAAGTAACGGCGAGCGAAGCGAGCCGCGATTTTTTGTGGATTTTCGGATGTTAGGTTAGGTTAGTAAGTAACTAACTTTGTCATAGGTGACCTTAATAATCGACTTAATTGTGACCTTATTAATATTATATATGTGAATTTAAAGGTGACCTATAATTTAAAAATAAATTTATCAATAACTACGGCTAGCGGAGCGAGCCACAAAAGGTAATTTCGGAGTTCGGTGAGGTTAGCAAAAATACAAGTATTTTAAAACCTCGGCGAAATTTTTTTTTACAACTTTTTTCTACAACAAGCTAAAAACGAACCGGCGAGCGTAGCGAGCCGCCGAAATTTTTGTTACTTTTTCGGGTGATCACAAGCAAGTTAAGGAGAGTAGGTATGAAAAAATTCATAACAGCGAGCCCTGAAACGTTTGGAGAAATTGCGGCGGCTGCGAAGATGTTATCAATGATGATGTCAATGTTATGAACCAAATACAAAATAAAAATCACCGAGTGGAGTGAACCACAACCTGTTTTGAAATTGGCGAGGCATACTTAGCAAAAAAAGGGGGCTATGACAATAAATGAGTTTTTTTTTTTTACGATTTACAACAATATAAAGCACAGCACAAAGCAATTACTCGACGACCGATGTGGCGCGGTGGGCGAAGGTCTGCCTGCGACGCAGGAGGTTGCGGGTTCGTTCCCGCCTCGGGACAAATGTGTGTACGATCTGCAGAGTCCAGGGCGTTCTGGTCGTTTTTCTATGTATAATAAAAAATATCTATCTATGTATTGTATTATATTATGTACCTATATCAGTTATCTAGTACCCATAACACAAGATCTGCTTAGATTGGGGCTAGATAATGCTGTGTGAATTATGCAGCATTATTTATTTATTTATTATTTATTAATTACTCATTATTGCACATCAAATAAAATAGTTACACAGGGCAGGGAAAGACTAATACAGATAAAGTTGTATGTACAATTCCTTATCGGTTTGAGCGATCTCTGCTAGGCAACCTTTCTACACCCGATTTTAAAGTATTCAAGTATTTATTTTGCTATCATAATAAAAAACAACGGCGAGCGAAGCGAGCCGCAATTATTTTATATGTCTGCGTGTGAGTTTTCGGTATCACCCCTTCGGATTCGGATTTGAAATGCCATCTGCGCGCCCCGAGGGGTGCCGAGATGGCACCCCTTGGAGCTCGGTACCCGGGGCGGACCGCCCCTCCGCCCCCCCCCCTTACGCCGCTAGTGCTTCCATGCGTCCGGGCGCACATGTCCCTGGGCACCACCTCTGGGCAGCGGCGGCGCGCTCTTGCGGGTCGCACCGCCAAGGGTGGAAAGCGGAAGCGAAGTCAAGCAGACGGTGTGTGTTTTAGATTTTTATATATGATAATAAGCAAAAACTAAATTTTTTACATACGCCGCTCTGCTCTGTCCCGCTCCTATGAACGTGAAATGGCGTCATAGGGCATCCTCTCAATAGCTAGATGAACGAGCAGCCTGTTGCTGATATGTCCTAAGCACACAGAGTTGAGGTTTATGGTCTTTGCGTCACCTTTTTGAGTTTGATAATTATATTCTCGCAAATAGATATCGAGTTCATTCTTGAAGGCGTTTATCGATGTGGCTGGCTGACTTCTATTACCTACTATTGAAATGGTGCGCGGCAAGGGATTTGGTAGAGGCACGGGCGGGCCAACCTAAGATGATGCCCATGAGTTGAAGGTCCTTCTTTCTTTATGTGCATGGCAGGTTGCATTGTGAGTGGATAGGTATGTTTTATATTTTATTTCGGTTTACTTTCATAAGTTAAGTTCATAAGGCACTTTGCCTTCTGGTGACGGCTTAGATTTTTAGAAAATAGTTTTTTGTGTAATTATTAGTTGTAATTATTATTGCATTGTATATTATAGTTATTATGGAAATAAAACTATGTGTACCTAGTTAAGTTCATAAATAAAGATATTTTAAACTTTAAAAAATATATTGATTAGACACCTCGAAGACGTTGTTTTTCTAGATTACAAAAAAAAAATAGATAAGTAGGTACCTACTTTAAGTCGGTCTTTGTATTCTTAAAGTCGGTGTTTCGAGCCCAAGTCGTAATTACACTTCTCGAAGTTTTACCCGTGTTCACCGACTGTGAAAATCTTAATGCGTAAACAGGCCCTTGAATTTATTATTTTTGCTAACGCATATACTACTTATTAAAACTTCTCTGTTCACCGGTTCGAACCAAAAACTTTAAACCGTAAAGTTCGTCGGTTGCCATGTTAGTTCCGTATGAAATACGAGAGTAAAAATAGTAAATAGTTAATGGTACCTACAAGATTTCCGCACGCTTGTCGCGAAAGTGGCGTTGCTCTGGATGCCGTAGGTTCCGGAGTGTTTTCATCTCAAGGTATTAATCGACTCGCACTTGACGCTTGCGTCAGGGCACAGTGGCTCTCAACCTTTTAAAATGCTGACAGCTTCGATCAGAGAAACAAGTCGAACATAAGAGACGGCAGCGTCGCGGTCGCGAGCGGCCGACTCCTGTAATTTACTTTTCGATATTTAATCTCGGAATTATTAAGAAATTTACAATAAGAGAATAAAATAATTACAAAGAAATAATATGTACACTTAAATCTATCAACATTATATTTACCTGCTTTCAATGGTCCTTTTTAAAATATTTATATTAACAAAGAGAATTACAATCAAATAATAGAAATAGAACTTGTATTTAAAATTGAAACAATCTATAGGTAGCTCAACTAAACCATATCAATACTTGGCATTACCAAGTATTGGTTTTTATTGGCTTGGTAATGCCAAGTATTGATATGGAACAGTTGACTGACCAACCATCTCCATATAATGGTCCTATTGATAGGTTGTAACACTACCTACACGCTATAAAGTTTGTGCTAGCAAATAATCGCTTGCATAAGTTTAAATTTTCTGTTAAGTTATACTTATCCAGACAATCCAGAAGTGGTCCTACAAGTAAAAAGCTTTCAAAGTTTCTTGAAAAATGTTTCCTCTCAGCTGCTCTGGATCTAGTACCAAAGTAGGTTGTGCCCGTCAAGTCCCATTTCAACTTTCCTCTCTATTTTAGTATAAGAGTCGAACTATTAGATTTTGAGATCGGGTACCGAAAACCGTATGGAAGGCACTTTTAACTCATTATTTTACTTCTGACTTATATGGGGAAAGCGGTACGCGGTTATAAATTGTATTACGGATGGAAACGGGTTAATTACAAACCTTATTTGTGTTCGAAGAACACCAAACTGCTTAGTTACTTCCGTAATGAATTCCTCAAACTATGATAGTTTGCATGGTTAAAATTTAGGTACTGGTGATTAGGTGTATAAACTAAACTATCGTATGGATGAAGGATCGCAGTTTGACAAACGCTGGCTCGTTTATTAATCACTTCCCGACTCTTAAGTTTATTAGCCAGTCTCAGTAGGTACTGACTAATAGGCAGGTGCCTATTTACTACTTTAGTATTATTATATGTACATATATTCTCTTCTTTGCTATTAGTAATGCAGTAGGGCATATATGTGCCTACAGTAGATTCTTGGAACAATTTATGCTGCCGACCGTTGCAAATATTCGTAGTTAGAATTTTATTAGGCTTAAGGTTTTTATGCTTGATCACAAAACTTATACTAAGGTCTGTTTTTAACCAACTTCTAAAAGAACAGGAGTTTTTAGGTTTTTTGATACTGCCTGCCTATACGTAAAAAGTTTGTCGTAATGCTACTGCTCCACCTGCGTTAGCGTTGACGTTAGTGCTAAGTGCTAATTACCATTTACGTTGATGATGTACCTATGTCGGTGGATTTCTTCGTCAATTATGGACCGATTTTGAAAATTGTTGAATAAATTTAATATTGCTATTGTAAAGATAATGTTCCAAGGTTGAATTATAAAATTTTATTCCCGAGGGTTTCGTATTTATCTCGTGAAACTCAAAAACAGTGTAAAATTTAGGGATTCGAAGACCGTTTTAAGATTTTTTAACAATTTTATTATTTTTAACAAAGAATAGCAAAAGCAGCGAAAAAGATTTAGGTTACATACAATAGCACAATAGACAAGCAGCTACATTTCTGTTTGAAATATGAAATGGGGGTAGATGAAAGGGGAGTTTGTAAGAAAAACACCGTTTCGAGTTTAGTGCACACAAACAGGCAACAAAAGCAACCCCACAATTATTTACATAACAAATGCAAATTGCCCGCTGAAAATTTACGCGTGGGAAATACTTAGGTACATAAGGGCCACGAAGTTTTGTTGCCGAAAATAAATTCCGTCTTTAATACCGTAGAAACTGAATTTAGTTTACCGAAAATCTAAAAAAAGGAAGGCAAACGGGCGAGCGCTCATGCTATCCCCACTCCGTCAATATTTTTTGTGCCTGTTCGTAGTTATAATAATATAAGAAGACGATAGGAGATTAAAAGAAAGTTCTTGTTCTAACTCTTCCTCGTTTGGTCTACTCTAAACCTGTGTTTGATGTTTGCGATTGTTTTTTTTTGTTAAGTCGTCCATTCATTATAACAAAAAGTTGACTGGCAGGCACAGTTCGATTGAATACAGAGCCCTGAGTCAGGTTGACGTGATCGTAACTTCTAATTTTTGTATGGGATTTTCGTAGTCCCTGTGCGCTCTTTACCAAATCCCATAGACAAAGGAGACGATCACGTCGCAATATCGTCAACCGGACTCATTGCTCTGAGTTTTAACTTTTAGTTACAACAGTAGCAACTAATTTTTAGTATAACTGCTAGCAAACTAAACGGTAGAAGTAAAGTGGCGCGTTGTGTGGTCCACCTGTGACACAGGAGGTTCGATTCAGCCTTTTATGTATGATAAAAAAAAAACTATGTATGTATTTTATTTATGAGTTATCTAGGGCCCATAACTCAAACTCTGCTTAGCTCAGGCCTAGATAGTGCTGTGTGAATTGACCAGCATTATTTAACTTAACTTTTAATATAAAAGAGCATTAATTTTCGCGTTTGTTTCGTGGCCCTGGTGTTAGCCGATATTCCGTATTTCGCCTTAACATCTGAAAGGCAAAGGCGTTCTCCTTACATATTTTTGCATACTTACACGGACGACAGTAGTTCGGTAGGTAGTAGGTACCTATACCTACTGTTCATACAAGGCTGCGAATTTGTATGATAATTTTCATTTTGCATTCAGTCGCGTTATTCTTCGCGGATGTGGTGTATAGGGCTCGGGGGAAATTTGGCGACTCTGTCGTGTGCCTTATTGCAGCGGCGTAGGGCTCCCTGGAAGGTCTACGATGAAATGGAAATTCATCTTCATACAGTCTTGGCGTCTTTATTGTTATTATCATTCTCCACAAAGTGACACCACGGTAGAAGCTTTTCCTGGCATTTCTAATAGACTGCATAAAGAAATGCCAAAAAAAGTCTACGGTGTATGTTCTAAAGTTCTTTGATAAGAAGTAGGCTATAATTCCGCATTCAACTAAGCTAGGTCTAGGTAAAGCTTTTCACGAAAGAAGTTCTACGGCAATTAGTGAAAGGAACTACATTTTCTTCAAAGCTAAATTCATTTATTTCATTCGATCGCACTACCTAAAGCGCCACGTCTAGGAAACTTCTTTCGTGAGAAGCACTCTATAGTATGTACCTATAAAATCAATGCAAGTTAAAGGCTCTTGTAACATTCAAATAACTTAATGGGTTTAAAAACAGATAAAGTACAAGTTGCTTGTTTCACTTTGAATTAAAATTATCTTAAAACTGTCATCAGTCGGAAAAAAAAACATTTTGGTGCCATTTTTTGCCACTTCTCTAAATCTACAATAGTAGAGACACATATAAAACCACACTAATATAAAAAAATTCTAAAGTTACTTTGTCTGTCTGCTATACGTTTTCACGCCTACACGGATCTCTACGAAATTTGGCACGGGTAGATGGTTTTTCGGGGATGGACGTAGACTACTTTTATTCCGGAAAAAAGAAGAAGAAATATAAAACAGTAGCGACTAATTATGAAAAGATACATAATTATGTATTGTATGTATTATGTATTGTTTGGCCCGATCCAATCTCCATAGATCCTTGTCACCGCCTGCCTTGTCAGCAATTCAAGTAATTGTCGTAGCTTCCGTATCGATACTAAATATAAATGCTCCGATTCCACTAGGCTCCAAATGTTGCCTTTGCGATTGGTGACATCATACGATATGTGGAAAGCTGCCTGAGAGAAAGGAAATGAGGACTTATGGGTATCGGTTTACGTTAGTATGGAGACTTGCAGCTTTATCGGGAAATGTAAAGTTATTTGTATGATGTAACTATGCATACATTTACTTACAAGCCATCTTTATCATTTTCATTTGCGTCTAGTTTTAATTTTAAGAGGTAAGTGCGTAGCTGTTACCTGCAGCGCGTAGTAATGCCTATATGGTTTGGTACTGGTGACAAAAATGTCGTTTTTTCTTTAAAAAAGAGATTGTGTCCTCAAAAAAGTAAAAGAAAAAATACTTGTGTTTGTTTACTTTGCCTGCTACGCCGTAGCTGCTACCGGCGACGCTGTAGCTGTTACCTGCTACTCTGTAGCTGCTGTTGGCTACGCCGTAGCTGTTACCGGCTGTGCCGTAGCTGTAACCTGCTACGCCGTAGCTGCTGTCGGCTACGCCGTAGTTGTTACCTGCTGTGCCGTAGCTGTAACCTGCTACGCCGTAGCTGTAACCTGTTACGCCGTAGCTTTTACCTGCTACCGTGTGGCTGTTACCTGCTACGCAGTAGTTTTTGAACAAACTACAAAAAAAACGTACCTACCTAACCTACGGTGTGCACATGGCTCAACTCGAGTCTAAAGACATTTCACGTATAAAGTAACAACTGCATTTAAACGAAATTGTTACATTTCCTCGTAACAAGACGCGAACAAACATTATGCTAAGTTCTTCCATGCACTATCTATCCACTTTAGCAGATAGCGTTCCGAAGTGGAGTTAAACATTCACTTTACCTTTTTCGCCGCACTATAGCCACAGTGTGAAAGACATACACTTATGTAGCTGGATAACTTGTTACCTCCGATAGAACAAGAAAGGGTGCTGAGCTCACGAAAGTTTCTATTGATCTCCGAAACGAATTAACCTATTTTAATCTAGTCTTATTTCCGTGGAAGTTAGTATTTTGGGAGTTTAACAGCCGGTTTTTCATCGCAATTCGAACTTTTTTCGGCGAATTTTAAATGTAGATATTTGGAAACTTATGAATTCAACATGGATTGCGAGTTTTTTTAATCCTTGATATAAAAAAGTTCCAACCAAAGTGGACTTTAGAAATGCATAAGCTGTTCTTTTTGAGTCTGGCATTTAGAAAACTACCCTTGTATTGAAAAGACTTACGTATAAGTGCTAAAGAATTTCAGCGCTATCCTGTTTCTAGGGAAATTTTCTTTTTTTACTTCAGGCCAATAACGAAGTATCTAAAAATGCGGTCTCGTTGAGATATTGGGGCGGAATTTCATGTCAAAGTACGTTTCGTTTTCATACGTCTTCCTGTGAAATACAGAATTATTTTTTGATATTTCCAAATAAATTAAATTAATTTCAACAGCCATGGCGTAGATCTACCTTCTTTCTCATCTCACCTTACATAAACGTAGATCAAATTGCAGGACCATAATGTCTTGTTCTTAGAATTTGTTCCCATTATTTTCTCAAGATTTTCCCCGATTATTATTCATGCGGAACGAACTTCCAGAATCCAATATAATGTGATACTATGATGAGGAGATAAAGCTAAAGGGCAATCCAACACAAAAGGAGGGCACGGGTGGAATTTAGATTAAAAATAATCCTAAGCACAAGTTCAATGTTTTGTGAAATTTTGATCATTAGGTATGGTATTTTGTTGAGTGTGAAGTAAAGCGAAACGAAGGGATAGTATATTGGAAAGACTTAGATCTAATGGGTAGATCGAAACAATAGATGGGTAGGATAGGATTTATGCTTTGGTTAAAATTTGCCTGGTTGAGTAAAATAATATTAATTTTTTCCGAAGGAGAAGACAGATAGATCCGTAGACACTGATGCCCATAAGTGTCTACGAATCTCCTTTGTACGAAAAATACCAGGCCCCTCTGTACGAAAAATAATATTTTTACAATAACTCTTTAGCCACCTCAGGAAAAGTAAACGCGAAAGATATTAAAGCTAAGAACGAAATCTATTTCAGCAAATCGATGTTAAGACATTTAAAACGAATTTTAATAAGGATTCACTCGACCGAAATCTACGTTCCTTCGGTTAATATTAAAATCAATGATTATGCTCCGAAGCAATCAAATACTAATTTCGTAGGAACAATGACGGAAAATTGGAAATTAGAAATGAAGTCGTGCGTTAAATGGCGGCCATTTTGAGGGAATCCGCCATTTTGAAGATCTATGGTTATAAAAGTAAACGGTCTGATAATTGCTTGTGGGCTGAAAGGGAATCATTTTATGCTTATTTTTATCTGTTCTGCATTTCAGAATGTTAAATTGGAAATGTACAGCAATTTGTTCTTATTTTTCAATTTCATCAGTAGGTGGAGGTTTGGTAGGGATCCTTATCACTTACTAATTCGCAGGTTCGTTTCCTGAACCGTCGTCGTTCGTTACTTGAAGGCGTAAACTACCGACGGTAGACATTGACATAAACTCCGCTTGCCTATGCAGTGTAGCCGTAAGCAATTAGAGTTTATGTTAGGATCCAATCTAGACCTAGATGTTATGTACATAATTGTAGGGTGAAACTTAACATATAGGTACCTACATAGGTTGTAATTAATTAAAGTGATTATACAGGGTGTGTCAAGACCACTACCGAAAACAAAGGGGGGTGGTGCAGCACCCCAAAACAAAACGAATAAAAAAAACCGTTGTCCGAAAAAAAAATTCTAGCGGGAGATATGAATTTTTAAAGATTTTTATTTGTTTTGCTAGCCAGCAATGTACACGTAAGTTTACAAGTGCCGTAAGTTAGTACCTAATAGGTATGTACGTTCTTAGTCTTACCTAATTCCGGTGTAGTCTCGGTCGAATCAGAAATGGCACGAACTGCGCTCCTCCTCGTTCATGGCACAGCTGAGCACGTCTGATTGTGGACCGATGAACACGATCCAGGAATGTAGGATCCTCGGCGCTTCTCGCATTTACCCCAGCATTTACGCTGCAGTCCGCGTACCTACTCGAAGGTTTCTCCTAGCAAAGTCCAAGACCTGTTCTTGCACCTGAACACCTACCCCTCTGCCACCCCCGTGCCTTTGGGGCGTAATACGTTCATTATTCAGGACCCTTTGATATGCAGCCGTGAAGACTTTAGCATCAGACGGATGTGTCTGATTGGGGTACCTATCCCGGTAAATGCGCAAGGCTCGTGACGCATTTCCTCTCACTTCACCATAACACATTAGCAACTGTCCATACTCCCTCGCACTAAACATAATAAACTCGTAAACAAAACACTAACATAATTAAAGACCTAGTACTCTAAGACTAACGATTAATGAAATAAAAACACACCAAAACTAACTGAAAACTAAACTAAACTGCCTAATACCTAATTAGAAAAACTCAAAAAACAGAAGAAAAACACGAACGTATTGCAATTTTTATGCACCGCGCAAGTGTTCACTGCGAATAATGAACACGTACTAAAAACAAAATGAATCAAAAGATTAGTGAAATTAGGTAAATAATGTCCTTTTAAAAAAGCCGAAAAACGCCGAACGACATTGCTCTGTCATAATCTCTTATGATTATGTGTCTTATTGATACAGTCATATGATTCAGTTTCCTTTTACACTACATTTTTCTTTGACAAAATGTAGGCCGACACAGTTGATGCCTATTACCTATTTGTAATTAGGGTTCAGTACTTAAAGGGTGCTAACGGGACCCTATTATAAAACCTCGGCTGTCTGTCGTCTGTTCGTGGTGTAAATTTTTTCAGCGAATTACAAAGAATAGAACTACGGACAAGTGCGGTATTTTTCCGTAACTTTTATGTTTTGTAAAAAGCAGGTAAAAATACCATAAAATAATTTGAATTTCGCGCCAACCGGCGACGATCACCCTTATTCCGCAGAAGCTCAAGTTTGTGATCAAGTGATCGATCACCCATCGATCTAAATAAAATTCAGGAGATAACTAACTACTAGCCTATAAGTAGGTACCTATCTTATTTCTTACGAGATAGATAAAATAGGTACCACTCATGATGGTTGGTATGTTTAGAATTACCTTGCAGTAACATCGTTTAAAATAAAGCTACGGAACCAATTTGTTAAAGTAAATAAAATTTGCTCAAATTGTCGGTAAAAGTCAAAGGCGTTACACGTGCGTCCGCGGCCTTTGTCGGAAAGTTTGGAGAGGTGCCGCTGCGCCGCGCGCGTGTCAAAGGAAAGCCGAACTAGGTATCTATTCTCTAGGCAGGACGATGACCTCTGAAAATAAACGCGGGTCTGTCAGCTGTTCTTAACAAAAGTGGGTACTTATTTCAGACAGATTAAATGTACCTATTTTAAATTTTGATGTTTCTAATCAATTCTTGGTATGCTTTCAAGGTCATGGCCGCGAATTAAATCGTAACCGCGCGCGTGTCAAAGGAAAGTCGAACTACCTATTCTCTAGGCAGGACGATGACCTCTAAAAATAAACGCGGGTCTGTCAGCTGTTCTTAACAAAAGTAGGCACTTATTTTAGACTGATTAAAAAATTAAAATGTACAGATTAAAATGTATTTTAAATTTTGATGTTTCTAATCAATTCTTGGCATGCTTTCAAGGTCATGGCCGCGAATTATATCGTAGCCGCGCGCGTGTCAAAGGAAAGCCGAACTACCTATTCTCTAGGCAGGACGATGACCTCTAAAAATAAACGCGGGTCTGTCAGCTGTTTTTAACAAATGTAGGTACCTATTTATTTTAGACAGATTAAAATGTATTTAAATTTGTATGTTTCTAATGAATTCTAGGTATGCTTTCAAGGTCATGGCCGAGAATTAAATCGTAGGTAGTATGTACCTACCTACTAACTATTTATTGAAAAGATAAGTTCGTAGGCGCGGAACTTTCACGTGTCAGTAGGGTAATAACCGCGCCCGCGCGGATAGGGACCTATTTGGCTGTGCGGTGCGGTTGGTGTTTTGCAATACATTGCTGCTTTTTTTATTTTATTAATTTTTTGCTTATTTAAATTACTTATTTAGGTAGATATGTTCTTATAGTGTTGTGCTATGGGTATGTACCTAGAAAAAAAAATAAAAAAAATTGATGGGTCGACATATTTTTCGCGTTTTTTTTTCGCTAAATATTTTCAAAATCATGGTCTGATTGCACCCCCCCAGTTTTCGGTAGTAGTCTTGACACACCCTGTATATGATATTAAAAAAACAGTATTACTTTTTCATTTATTTTTATTTTGTTTTATTTGGGAAACAAACAGTTCTTATAAACTAAACAAAAAAACTACTAAAGTAACACTTAAACCAGCTGGTTTAAGTTTTACTTAAACAGTAGAAATAGGAAACAGACAGTTCAGACATCAATATGCAACTAAAACAAATATCTATCAACAATTAATGAATTGATCAAACAAATTTAAGTACCTAACAATACATAAGAGAAGCAAACAAAAATTACATATTAACATAAACTTCTACATAAATCACTAGCAGCGCCTCGCGGTTTCACCCGCGTAGTTCCCGTTCCCGTAGGAATTCCGGGATAAAACATAGCTAAGGACACTCCCTGAAAAATTACTACCTAACTATGAACTATAAATTAATTTTTGGAATCGGTCCAGTAGTTTATAATATATTTTTGGTGCGCAGAACTATAGCACAGAACTACTGGGAATAAGTGGTTATTAAGTTTATTCGTTACATACGTATTATACAAATCTGTCCTCTTTATAATATCAGTACAGATTGATGGTCATTGATACTCAATACTATGAATATGGTCTATATCCTAAATTTCCCAAAAGGTAAAGATATATTTGTCTTAGGACTTACATATTTTATGGCAAAAATTGGCGGCCCTGATACTAGATACATCGATCTGATAGCAACCAACTGACAGCTGATCTACCAATGAGAAAACACATCTCATGGCAAAAGATGGTAAATTCAAAATTCAATAACTTTATTACTTTAGGCTTACAAAATAAGCACTTAGACAAGTCAAATTTTATACATAAACAGCTTAATAAATAGTAATTATTATCAAATAAGAAGATAGATAGAGAGAGAGATAGAGAAGCATTTATTGATAAGCTCGGTTACAGCACAGAACAAAAATCTTATACACGGTGATAATAATAAGGAATACAATTATATATATACCAAAAGCATATAAGAAACAAAATGTTATTGATTTAGTTCGCTTCAATTTTTTGTTCACTTGTGGAAGAGCGAAAAATAAACTCCTAATTACTGATGGATCGATTGACGCTATGTTATGCTAGATAGATCCTAGAAAAGCGTACCTATCCAAACCTAGCTTTAGCCATCACAACACAGGGAATAGTCGAAATGGCCTACGCAAACTGAGTTGCAATTTAAATGAGTATTGACTGAGTCAACATGGGGGGGGACTGAGTACATCGGGGTCCGAGGTCGGCTGATCTTTGTGCAACCTGAAGTGAGCTGTGTTTGTGTGTTCGAAGCTGCCTTCGGGTGCATATAGCATATAGGTACCGAGCTGGTCATTAGACTATCACAGTAATATTATAAATGCGAACGTTTGGATGGATGATCTACAACAAAACTCCAAGTGAGTTGCAAAAATTGTCAATAAATAAATTCAAACAAATTGTTAAACACATCCTTTGTTAGGCCTACTATAAAATATCAGATTATCTAGAGGATAAAAAAGCTTGGGACGAGTTTTGCTCCAACTCGAAAACTAACACTCTAACAAGGTAAAGGTTTCTTGTTCGCTTCTTTACTTTACCTTAAAAAGATTGAAGTGGACAAAAAATCAAAGTGATCACTTTATTTCCTAGTTTTACTTATGTAATCTGAGTTTTGTGACGTGTCCAAGAGTCCTGTAAGGTCTAAAGGAAATAAAGCACTTTGAATTTTGAATTTTGATGGATATTTTTTTGTGTTACTGCTTCACGCCAATTACTGAACGAATGGGGCTAAAATTAATTGGCATAGATGAAGGTTAAGACCTGAAATTGTACATAGGCTACTTTTTAGGGTTCCGTACCCAAGGGGTAAAGACGGGACCCTATAACTAAGACTTCGCTGTCCGTCTGTCCGTCTATCACCAGGCTGTATCTCATGAACCGTGATAGTTAGTCAGTTGAAATTTTCACAGACGATGTATTTCTGTCTAAAAAACAGAATAAAAGAAATATTTAAGGGGGCTCCCATACAACAAACGTGATTTTTTTGCCGTTTTTATAGATAATGGTAAGGAACCCTTCGTGCGCGAGTCCGACTCGCACTTGGCCGGTTTTATTTAAAGATTTTTTTTAGTCGCTACTAAGAAAACTTTTTCCAATTCAACATCATAATTTCAGCAGGTAGATAAGTACCTTCCCTAAAACACGCTAAAAGCAAACCTTGTTTTTGCTCGAGAAAACAAACAAGAACGTAAGTTGCATTCGCTTGTCAGCCCTGATTAAACTTTATTGAGCTGTGGAATGGTGACAACCCTTTGTTCTAATTCAGTGTTCCACTGCCACCAGTGTTTTAAATCTACCGGTTAGTCTCTATCACGAGGCAAAAAGGTTCAAATCGTTTCGTACCTCTATTTTTTGCGGCGTTTCAAATCTAAAACGGGCACGTTCTAATTTTACTATCCGACGGAAAAAATCTCTTGGAAAAACTGTGATTCGATTTGGACAAATGACTCGTACTGTTAGACTTCGTTAGTTGCTTGGGTAAGCAAATAAATGTAAGTGTTGTGTAACTATCGTTATTCTGTGGTGTTAGTTAAACTGTTGAAGCGGAGTTGATTAAGTTGGTTAAAGGACTAGGCTTAATTAACGAAAACGAATTCGGCAAGTGGCGCTCTTATTTAAAAAAAAACGAAAGCGTTTAACTATGAACTTATAGTGAACAATTATTAGGTCTGGAATTTTAAGAAGACATGGTGCCTTGATTTTGAAGAGAGTTAACCTATGTACCGATGTTCACAAAACATATTTGAAAAAAAAAAAGATTTTTTTTATATTTTATATTTCGAAATGGCCCTTTGAATTTGCTCAAACACCGAATAATCATTTTCCTTTGTACAGCCAAAATAAAAATAACGGATAAAAAGTCCGTGTGAAAATTTCGACTATCGATTTTTTAATAATTTTAAGTTGGTTTGTTGTGTAGCGTCAGAATCATGTTTTTAAAAGCAAATAAAGCCTCCCAAGGGCGTGTTGGAACACACAAAAATGTCTCTCTGTCTGTCGTCGCCGTCGTCGCATTCTTTCCGCTGCCTTCAAAATAAAAAAAAGCTAATCAACAAACTTGTCAAGTAAATCTAAGAATGTAATTTTTTTTGCCCGTTCTTCAACGCTGTTTTTCTGAAAAAAAAAACAATTCTAATGTTGTGCATACTTTTTAGGAATATGACCTAATTGCTTAAGTACCTACTTCATGGCTCTATTCTGTTGTGTATGTAATACAGGTTTACTAAGAAAATTACTATCAAATAAAAAAAAATCAAAACTAGTATTTACAATTGAAACAATTGAGCTAACTGCAGACTGTTACAAACAATCTACAAGTAGCTCAACTGATCCATATCAATACCAGTCGGAAGCGTGCCCCAGACGCTAGTCAAATAAAAGAATTAAATTATAACTAGTATTTATAATTGAAACAATTAAGCTAACTGCAAGCTGTTGCAAGCAATCTACATGTATTTCAACTGTATGTAATACTTACCGAGAAATAAAATGAAATTACTGCTCAGTGTGGACGACCTCCAAACAAATAAATTGACAAGAAATGAAATAAGTTCCCCAAAAATTTCGAATTCGGGTTCGAGTCCCGCAAAATCGAATTTTTTTGTAAACTTAGGTATTTCATTTCTTAGAGCTACCCAAAAGGCAAACGGAGTCCAAATGCGGATACAGGAGTACTTCCACCTTAACCTTAACCTTACCCAAAAGGCAAACGGAGTCCAAATGCGGATACAGGAGTACTTCCACCTTAACCTTAACCTTACCCAAAAGGCAAACGGAGTCCAAATGCGGATACAGGAGTACTTCCACCTTAACCTTAACCTTACCCAAAAGGCGGGTAAGCACTATAACAAAAAACCTTAGATGAATTGCCATTGACAACAATATAATGAAACCCAGCATGAGTGTGTCGGCCCAAGGCAAACTTTTCTCATTCTTTAAAAATTGCCAGCAGATAGAGTCTGTTCAATAAGTTCGAGAGAGATAGGGCATTTCATAAAATAAGTTTCAAAGAGTCCTATTAAAAGGTCTTTAGGAAAAGAGACTGATAAAATTAATTCAATGTCTGTTATCTGACGTTTGGAGATTTATATTGAGACCACGTTAAAATTGAGATTAGAAGTCGGATTAATAGCATAAATCTGAGGAATATCGCGTAGACTGTATTTAGGAACATCAATGAGTAACAAACAACCCAGAACAATCGCATCATCAACCGTATCAGACCACTGCTGGCCATATGTGTCCACCAATAAGCGCCACAGCGCCCTCTGTCTTCAGCTTGCCGCATTCAGCATCTGCCTGTAGTCTTCCGTGGTCCCTGGCTGGAGGGCTACACTCCTACACTACATTTGCCGTGTCGCGGCCTTAACTCAAGAAATCAATATCAAAAGCAATAACTTTATTTCTTTATGCTTACAAAATAAGCACTTAGACAAGTCAAATTTTATACTTTAAACAGCTTTATGAGTAGTAAATTATCAAATAAGATGTTATTGATTTTATTTACTTCAATTTTTTGTCCACTAATGGAAGAACTGAAGAATAAACCACTAGTGAGTTTATATTTTACATAAAAGTAATACATAATTATTAGCCTATCTAAGTAGAGCATGTTAACCCCAGCTGTTATCGTTTTTTCGCAAGAAGGCCCGGCCAATGACGTTTCAGCTTGCTTACTCACTGAGCTATATTGATTCCCTGTCGGGTAAATTCGTTACGAATCCTTTCGATCGGATTAGTTTAGACTGCTGACCCTATATTGACATTCGAAAGCCCTTTGAATGGCCTTCGTATTTTGGAATTGTATGGCGAAGGCTATTGAAATGGTTTTCAAATGTCAATTGTATAGAATGGATGGTTTTCGCGTAATCGCACTGCTGGTACTTAGACAATCATGGTGGTGGCCTCGTAGAGACATCTCGGCACCTCGATATAATATAACGATCATCCCGTTTATTATTCAACATGCTTGGCCAGATATCACCCAGTTCCACACCGACAATAGTATTTAAGAAAATCAATAATGTGCTTAGCTTATTGACATGTATCTAAATCGCATTATATTTAGACCTACACAGACAATATAAACATGTAATTAGCTACATCAGTGATATAAAGAGGTACTGGTGGTTTCCTTTTAACTTCTTCCAATGGTGGACAAAAAATAAAGTGAATAAAATCAATAACACCTTATTTCTTGTTTGATAATACTAACTATTTAAAAACCTGTTTATAGTTTAAAATTTGACTGTCTAAGTGCTTATTTTGTAAACCTAAAGAAGTAGAGTTAATGCCTTTGAAATAGGTACCAAAGGTACGGTATCATAAAAAAACACACAAAGCAACCGTTCTTGGAAAGCTAAATAAAATAATGTATCTGTACCTACCTCAAAACAAGGTGAACTATAAAAACATCTCTCTCTTTCAAAACTCTATAATATTAGCCAGCAACAGAAAGAAATAAAAAAATATTAACAGCGTCCATTTAATTCAGAAGCCACCAGTAAATCCATTTTTTTACGTAAAATCCCCACGCTATTCGGATCGCGGCGGGGTATTACAGAAAACTCCGAATAAAGATTAAAATCCGGATTTTTACCGAGCCGCGTATTTCCCCAAGTTGGAAACAATAAATAAGTCACGCAAGATCGTCAGCCATTGACATTATCAAGTAATTTAATAAAGCTGCAAATAACTTTGCAAGCTAGATAAAGGGAATAAGTTTAAATGAGAAAAGTTGGAGTAGAGGGAAATGTCACTTCCAGTAAGTAATACATGTATCTACTATTAGAACATTTACTATCAGGGATCTCAGCCTTCATGAAGCAAATCTATTCTAGTAAACTGTAGCCAATGAATATAAATAAATAATAAATAAATAAATAGTAGTGGACAATTCACACAACATTATCTAGCCCCAAGCTAAGCAGAGCGTTTTTTCATTTAGTATCAGACGTGACATATTTTTTTTTTTAGAATTTAGACTTGGCGCCTTCCCGAAAGTGTTTGTGATGATGGGCAGGACCTGCAGTTCACGTATTGTCACTAATTTGCCAATAACCCTGTATATAAAAGCAATTGAAAACATATCAAAGTAGGTAGAAATACCACAAAGTTGAGAACACAGCAAAAAATAGAGAACACTTTGTGCGATTTTATCGTTCTTCCGCATTCACTTCAAAAAGTTGGCAGTAATTTATTACCGCAGAAACAATGAGATCAATATACAGAGTAAACAAAAAAGTTCTTAACGAGTCGCTATAAATTAATACGAGAAGTTAGTGAGCGAAGCGAAAATAATAAATAGCTATACCCACTTGGTTCTAGTATCCAAGATTATTTATGTTAACAAAGGCATTATTAACATCTTATATACAAAAACTGATAAAAATAACAGAAAACGACAAGGGCACAGCATTGTTATCTTATCAATAAAAACAGAAACATAATTTCAAAAAAGCAACATAAATTGCACAAGCGCAGCGAAATGGTTAAAATTTAAGATTCAGAAATGGACGACATACAAATATATAAAAAAAGATGAATAATTTTTTTAGAAACCATACAAATATTTCTAACTTCTGCGGTAAGCTCCCATGATATAACAAATATAAATAAATAAATAATGCTGAACAATCTACACAGCACTATCTAGCCCCAAGATAAGCAGAGCTTGTGTTATGGGTACTTGATAAAGTTGATAACTGATATACATAATAGAATATATTACATAGATAAACATTTTTATATTATACATAGAAAATAGAACACCCAAGACAAATATTTGCTGGTACAAACATTTGTTCCAAGGCGGGAATCGAACCCGCAACCGCCTGCGTCGCAGGCGGACCTTCGCCCGCCACTACGGTCGTTAAAATATTATATTATTAAATCCACCAATCTCTTTTGTAAGTAGGTACATACCTACAAAAGGGTACCTACCATTAGGTAGTAGGCTAGATATGATGACTAGATTTTCCCCTTTGTTTACAAAAAATAACTAGAATCTTATTACGAGTATAATGCAACTTCTAAACTATAGTCTTGAGTTCTGTGAATTATAGCCTTTTGATGTAATTAGATGCGAGTTTGATAGTTTATCACGCGATCGTTAGGGGGCTCTTTCACATATTGTTTACTGAATATACGCGAGGAGCTGGCAAACAAAACTGGACTTGCCCCATTTTTACTTTTTCACAGAAGAGGTCAAAGACTAATAAAAAATAAATACACATAATAAACGGCGGAAATATGCTAATCTTGACCGAGGATACCTGTTCGAGCCGTTTGGGGTGGAAACCCTAGGTCTTTGGGGTCCTGGGGCACATGCAATATACAAAGATCGAACAAAACTCCTAATAGAGTCCACAGGTGATCAGAATGCTGGTTTTTATTTCGGTCAACGAATTAGCATTGCCATTCAACGTGGCAATGCTGCCAGCATTCTGGGCACTTTGCCTTCTGGTGACAGCTTAGATTTTTAGACAATAGATTGAAGTGTAAATATTAGTTGTAATTATTGTATTCTGTTATTGTTATTTTCTTTAAATAAATATATGCAGTTAATACACATAAGAAAATGATTAAATTCGATTGAAAATTTTACCAAAAGAAAGGCACGATAGTTTCTGAATTTTTTACATCCGAGATAAAACAAAATTTCCCACTTCAGATAAATGTTTGCTAAAGTAAAAGGTACGTTCGCGCCCAAAAAGCTCAAAACAATTTCGTTTATGTTGATTCGCCCATATTTGAACGCGTTTCTTTGACAAATCTCAGGGAGTAAACACGCGCTATCAAAAGGTGCTCTAAGTTGTACAGTTTATTCTCTGCGAAGTTCGCAAGGATCAAAGCGTCATTAAAGCTGAGTAACTTTGTTCTGGAACAAATTCATTTGGTTTGTTTGGATGGAACTGTTTTGCGTCGAAATTCTGGAAAGATACGGTCGACTTTTTTATCTAGTACTTACAAATAGGAAGGTGTAACGTTGTTCCTACATAGATTATTGCTTTGTCCTCTGTGTAGTAGATTCATACTTCTTACTAGGTAAATATTTCTTGCGCACGGCTATTCTTTGTTGAGCTTCACTTCTAGTGAATCTATCACTTGGCTTTTGTTTTCCGACCACCTGAGCACAGCGAGAAGTTGAAAAGTACTTCAAGCGCGAATATGCATGTCTACTCTCCTGGTACTTTGAGTGAGATGAACGTGTTCATCAATAATTGCGAAATAATTTTGTTTACTCCTATTAATATCTACCCGCCTAGTACTTTGAGTAAGATAAACGTTGTTCAATATGATCCTTACGGAATCAAAATACTTAATTGTTAGGGTCATTCATAAAATTGTGGATAAATATTTACAAAATTGTCAAATAACAGGTTTCGATGAATCATTAGCGTCGTGGAAAATAGCCTGTCCTGGCACTAATATGCCCAAAGTCCTTTCTTCTCAGAGACTGTGGGATGAGCCGCTATGTGAGTTGGTACGGAAAAACCATATTAATTCGTCTACCAGCTCATCAGAACGCGCTCGTCTACTCGCCGTTTCCGAGTGGGAATCAGGACTTTGGTTATTTTCAGTGATTAATTAAATTATTATCAAAGATTCTTTGAAAATTAAATTCGAAATTAACAAAAATTGCAGACAATAAGCAAAAAGCCTAACTTTTTCAAGAATCCCTTCTTTTCGGCGACACCTTTTTCCAGTAACTGAAATACAAAGGCCTAAACCTTTGAAGTCTCAAGGTCTCAATTTTTATTAAACGGATAAATTGACAGTTATTATATAAAGCCGACATTAATAACAAAAACATTTTCCTGCGAAAAGTATCTCTTCCTATCTGAAAATGACTCCGCCACAAAAGCATTGGTGTTTACCAAGTTATTCAATAAATCTGAGAAATTGCACGGCACGAGGCACGACTGGTAATAAATTGCCAAGTAGCCGGCTTCCACGTCGCGTCGTAATAACCAGGTAATAATGGAATGGCTTTCTTTGCTCTAGGCACATGAACGTTGAAACTGCTGGTTCAATGAGGTGTCCCATAAAACGTCAACTGCGAGTCGGACTACATACGGGTTTCTCCAATGACGGAGTTCCATTTTCGGATTTGAACTACCTATGAGCATTTAGTACAGTCAGCAGCAGAGAAAGGGGTAGACCTTTTGGTTAGTTTTGGTCAAATGTTTTACGACGGGGTACTTAACTTTGCAGCTGACGTACCTACTTACTTACTTTTTGTTAACACCCTACGCACGCGAACGCGGAACTGCGGGCAGGAGCTAGTTACTACATAAAAACACCCAAACATTTACCTCACATTTTCTATTTAAGTGAACAAGCTGCTTCAACTGTGAGCTGTGTAATAAAGTATGTAATAAAATTCTACTGACGACACGATTCTATAATAAATAATTAATACTGGAGATTTTTCGACTGCGTCACCTACGTTACATAAAATGACAGGGCACGAAATGCCACTAATCCATTTATACACCCAGACCCGGAACAAATAAATGTATGTCACCGTAGGATAGTAAAACCCATAAAATTATGAAAATCCTAGTCACTTTATAATTTTACGTACAATCGAACGCATTTCAACACGTAAAATTATGATTTTACGAAATCTGTCCGTAAAATAATAAACTAGTAGGTACGTGACGGAAGGCTTCACACCCGCTGATTAGCTGATGCTGATTGGCACTAGCGCCGCCATCTTTGGTTAATTAAACGCCCAAATAAAAACAACAAAGAAAAAAATTCGCTTTATAAAGAAGCGTTCCGAGTTTACATAAATAATTATTAATAACTACATATTTAATAAATGCATCATCTAGCTCCAAGCTAAGCAGAGCTTGAATTATGGGTATTATACATATAACTGATATACATCATACGAGATGGTCGAGGTATAAAAGTTTGATTGCAACGGGATTATTATTTCTCCTGAAAAACTTATCAAAACAATTTTTATGTCCATAGGATTGAAGTAGGTACCCTACCTAGGTTTACAGTTTTTGTAAATATGTATATCCAGAAAATTTAAGTACTACTCAGTTTTTGGTTTTTATACAAAAATAAATTAAATTCTGCCGAATGGAACCCTCGATCTCTCGCTAATCGCCCACTACGCCACTAAGGTCGTCTAGTAGACAACTAGTTTTTACATTTTTACCTCTAATCTAAGAAATCTCCATTCTATTATGAATAATTCCTGCATTTTTTCTACTTGGAACTCGGCAAAGGAGAAAATCGTGTCGCTAGAATATTTTATGTGAAAAACAGGAAAAAACCTGCCCACTTCAGAATTTATTTGCTCGTGTCTAGACAATGAGTAGACAAGTGCAGTTTGTAACGAGGTGAATCTAATAATAATGAATAATGTAGTTTTCAATCCTGTGGACTTTATTAAATTAATTCAATTTTACTGTTGAAAGAATTATACCGGATTGGATATTTCACATCCTTTAGAGCAGCTACCCATACCTTTGAATTTAAAAAACTTTAGAGCTACTTGTAGATTGTTTGCAACAGTCTGCAGTTAGCTCAATTGTTTCAAACTGCATTAATATTACTGGAATTAATTCGTTGCAGTTGGATGCCAAAAAAACTACCACCTTTTTGAAATCTTTTTCGATGATGAGTTTTGTTTTAATCTAAGTGCTCAGTAGGCAATTTGGTACCTAGGTAATTTGTGTCACAGCAAATATCTAAAGGTAAACTCGCTATTTTAGCAGAAGCCAATTTCATAAGCGATTTAACTATGATTAGCGCAAGTTTAGTTTCTGCTTTCAGTCTAGACACAACTCTACCAAGTTCAGACGTTGTGAAACTGTGCATTGCATTGGGTTTTCCAATTTTTTTAATGTCAAACCACAGTGACCAAGAAATTAATGCCGATAATTTATTATAATTTTCTTTGTTAACAAAGTACGAGAACCTTTTATTAACACCTAATGTTAAGGCGGATCGTCACCGGACTAAGGTCTACCCACCTTCGCATATCTTTTAACTATTTCACACATTGCTGGTAGACTAGCTGTATAAACACATAACTTCATTTGTTAGACAGCGCAGTCGGTTTGCTCGGTTTGATTACAATTTATCGATGTATATTCTCATTTTGTTTGGCCTACGCCAGATCTCGGGCGTCGTCGGGTTTATAAATTATTTTGCGATTCGCTCCCTTGAAGAGCGTGTGGTGCTACATTTAGGGGTTTTTGTTCGTGAAAATAGTGCCTTACTGTAAATAAAGAAAAGAATAATGGAATAGAATGACACTTATTTCGACACAAGAACGTAGAATATATACAACCTTATTATTAACGCATTCACTGCCAAGGTGCTGCCAAGCTTAGGCAGTGTGACCCGCATGTCATCTTATCGGATTGTTATGGCTTCGTTTGCTTTTGCTCGAGCACGATCAGAGGTCTAGCCATAACACATTATTATAATATCCAATCAGGGGTTTCCCAAAAAAAAAAAAACCAACATAGATTTTTAAATCTATGCGTAAAACTCAATAAATGATGGGGAATATTTAACAGAGAGAAGAGAACCACGATGGGTCATGGTCATGTCAAAATAAGCACGGTCTATGCAGAGGGTTTATCCAATGCATATAAGTTTATTTTGACAACCCCAAGTAATATATGGCGTTTTTTTCAGTCTGGTGAATCACCTACTCACAAAATGTGAAATCAAATACGTATCAAAAAGTATTTATTTTCGGAAATAAATACAGTAGATGTACCACTACACTTAAAAAGTCAAAGTCTTAAAATTTAAATTATACGCTAAATAAAGGTGCACACACTATAATTCACATTCACCTGATCAATTAGTCCCTACGCGTTCACGCTATTCTGTTTGCCGCCGCCTACTAGTTAGTTAATACAATTTGAATCCCGCTAGTTATGGATATTCTGTGTGTACAACATGGTGTGAATGCCGTATTACAGCAGTGAATTAATTACGAACTGATTAAAATTCTGAAAGGGATGAGGCTAAAGCACACCTGACAAGAGAAACTCAATCCTACATCTTTAGAAATAAAAGTTTTAGCAACGAAAAACTAGATTCCTGGTCATTACCTATCTCAGTTATAACTTATGGTTAATAAGTTGTTATTATACTTAGTAAGATGAATTCTATGAATACATATATGATAAGATTCTGACGAGGGTGAAATATTAATAAAATAGATACAATAAATTCTGTGTCTAGAATTTGACTATAACTTACTCTTACTACTTATGAGTACAACTCAACGTGTAATGTACGTTTGTATCTTCAAAAAATGTTGTTATTTACTAAATTTTAAAACGTAACCTACATTTTAAAAGGACAAGGTCTAAATTACAAACGGCCACTAAACACGAAAATAAAAATCTCGTTAATTTTTAAACGTGGATATACATTATAAAGTTGTGAGTTAAACAAACAATTACTTTTAACGAGAAACTAGCAATTATGGGGGAATACGTTAAGATTAACGTTAATAACGTAGATTACTGTGTAAGGCTGTGTTCACTTTATCCAACATGCGGGAGCTGTAGTGTAGCGGATCCGACAACCGGCGTCGTTACTAGGAGTTTGGGACGTGATATTTATGTTGAATTATAATTTTGTTCCAAGTAGTAGTAAGGACGAAAAAAAAAACAGCGGGTGAGGGTCCACCTGCGACGCAGGAGGTTGCGGGTTCGACTCCCGCCTTGTGACAAATATTTGTACAATCTGTAAATATTTGTTCTGGGTGTTCGGGGTATTTTCTATGTATAATAAAAAAATATCTATCTATGTAATATATTGAATTATGACCTACATAATATCAGTGATCTAGTACCCATAACACAAGCTCTGCTTACCTTGGGGCTAGATGATGTTGTGTAGATTTTTCAGCATTATTTATTTATGTATAAAGAGTTCAGCTCACAAGGTCTTAAAGAATGGCAAAAGACCTTATGGGCGGAGCGTACTCAATAAGGCAAAAATGAAAAAAGTCGTTGTTACCGTAGGACTGTAGGTGGGTGATAGATAGCCTTGTCTTCCTTTGGGGATGAACAAAGGTTACCGTTGGGATGTCATGTCAAACTTTGCACGATCTATACCGGGTTTATAAATAAATAATAAATAAATAATGCTGGACAGTCCACACAGCATTATCTAGCCCCAAGCTAAGCAGAGCTTGTGTTATGGGTACTAGATAACTGATATACATAACAATAGGTATATAGATAGATATTTTTATTATATATATATATATATATATATGGAAAACGACCAGAACACCCTGAACAAATGTCTGCAGAAGGTACACACATTTGTCCCGAGGCGAGAATCGAACCCGCAACCTCCTGCGTCGCAGGCAGACCTTCACCCACCGCGCCACAGAGGTCGTCGTCGTTTATAGTTAGTTAAGTTAAAGATTTCAACGTCTTTCTTAAAAGCTAGCGGCGCCATTAAGAAAGAAATTGAAGTTGTAGTCATAGACGCCCTCGTTTCACTTTGGATGAACTATTTTTGGCCAAATATTCTTTTATAGACAACACCTCCTTGAATTTAATTTATGCGGTATCGGATCGTGTAAAACCGCCCTTACGATACGAAGCTCACTGAAACGCGAACTTAGTGCAGAGGGTAATAAGTTTTTAAACCCTTTTTCATTGCGTCTTCTTTGTAGGAGGTACCTATTCTTGGGAAGGTCTTTATTTCATTAGAACTTAATTCCCTTTTAATGAGCGAAATTACGTGTTTACAGGCTTCAGCGAAAGTTAATAATTTAGCTACTTCTGAATAATAAATTTAAGATTCACTCTTCGTTTAGAGTTCATAAAATAGGTAGACAAGGTACTACTTAGGTACTTGTGAAGTTCGCTTTATTCGAGGTACCTATCTTTATGGGATTATTCTCATCTGTAATTCTGGAAAAAAAATCGCACTGTGTGGTTTTTGACTAAGGTAAACTCGCATAAGCCCTGATTAGGGTCTACCATAGTCGTAAAACCGACCCCTGATCTGGGTCTAAACGAGTCTAGTGAATGTTTGGAAGATTAAACTTTTTTTAATTAGTACATACTTACTACTAGTTTTATTCTGAAAATGATTTTGTAATAAATTGATTTTTGATTTTGATTTTGTGTGTAAATAATCTTTTATTAGAATGCTTTTCCTTGTTTGGGCCTAGTCAGAGGAAGAGACGGAATTAGTAGATACAGCAGTTGCCGCCGGATCGAGAGTCTGTGCGTTTTTAAAATGCCGTTTACAAAACGGCGCCATTCAGTTAATGGCCTAGGTTTGATCGATGAACGAACACTGAATCCCACAAACTCTAGGCACTACTCTCAAATCAATCAGACAGACATCAAATAAAATATCATAAATCGTTTAAATCCCTCATTAAAATGCTTTTACGTTTGCGCTAACGCAAATCATAGGGCTGAAACATTAGCCGTGCCGTCCTGATTTACAATCTCAGTTAATGTACATGAATTTATGAACATATTTAGGTAAAACAATGCTAATGCCGGCCATAAAACACTTCGTTATCAGGACTCGAGAGATGAGAGGAGAGACGAAGTGCCGAGCTAAATATGCTCTGAATTAACTTGAAGGGGGATGTATTTCGAATGTTGCTTTCAAAGTTTTGCGAGACAAATTGAAATGGGACCACCGAGTGATAATTTTCTATACAAAACAAAAAAAAACGTCTTCATCAGTCTACGATTGACGGAAAAATTCGCGAACTTACATACACCATAGAACCCCTTCTTTTTTCGACGACGGTTAATTAAACGAAGCTTACCGTCATGAACATTGTAAAATACAGCCAGACGTTGCTTTTGCTATTACAACAGACAAGAAAAACGATTTTCAACTTATTACGACTAAAGAAACGGGGCAAATTCTCCTTTGTACAGCTTACGTAGAAGACAGGTGAACGTTTTGCATTTTGCGGATTCATTTCTATTGAAACAAGCTCCGTTTTACCGGCGGCGCTCTTTATTATTTCAGTAACGCATAACATGAGTTGAACTAATTAGCTCGGTTCTTGTTACGCGTCCAAAATCCTAACCACTTTCATCGCTGCACCTACAAATGTATAGTACGGGACCACTACCTAACTAACTCGACTTTTTGCTTTGTAAATATTCTAGTTAAGTAAATAGGCCTTGGCGACTTTTGTAGTAGTATAGAGGAACTTTACTTTATGTTCTCAGAAAGTAACTTTTATATAAAACCTATACATACCGAGGATTTCCGTGTTTTAAAAAACATATCTGAGCGTCTGGTCGAAGCGACGACGCGTGAACCGAGAGCTGGTGAGCATCTGGCACAGCGCATCAGCATTGCCCTAAAGCGGGGCAATGCAGCCAGCGTCTTGGAGACGCTTCCGACTGGTATTGATATTTATCAGTTGAGTTACCTGTAGATTATTTATAGAGATAGAGAAGCATTTATTGATAAGCTCGGTTACAGCACAGAACAAAAATCTTATTTATAATACAAGCTGACAATAATATAGAATATAATTATATATATACCTACTTGGAACGGAGTAGGTAGGAGGTGCATATATACTCACCCAGCTGCCTAGGATTACACGAACAAGCAAGCTTATAATAAGAAAAACACATTAAGAGATCAAAGGACAAGATATACATTTAGTAGGCAGGCACGTACTTATCAATTCAAATAGGTAATGCCTAGGAATTCACTTCACTAAAATAATGGATTCCTCAAGCTACGAACAAGAGAGATCGGAAAGGTTGCCAACCCTGCAACCCTCGGTTCCCGCGCGGGTGTTAAACGAATCAAGCGGCTAAGCTCAACCATTGGCCATAGCCATGCTAGATAATGCCTATTTGCTAAACGAACTAAAAGCAATTTCCGAGGCCACTCGATTCAGGAACATTTATCACCTGCCCTGGGGCGTGGACGCTGACGAAATAATTTCTCGAAATGACGCTTGACGCCGAAAACGTCGGTAATTGCCATCTCGCTATATAAATTGGCTGAGTGTGTAACCGGCAGTGGGAAGGGCTGCTGAATTTACGGCGGGTTCTCGAAACCTGTGCTTTATGCCTTTTAAAAACATAGAGTAGGTAGGTAATTATTAAAAAATACTTAATAATAATAAATGTTATGTTCCTGAGTAAAGGAACCTACCTGCAGAGAAGGACAGCAGCTTCCATCTGAGCACTGTTAACACTTACAATGAGATTTTTCACCTGGCAACCTTGGTGTTTATTCCAAAACCCCCCTACTAGACGGCACGTCCAGCAGTGGACTACGTGCTGATGAGGAGGGGAGAGTTATAAGTGTATCAAGAAAGTGGAGAAGTCTTAAACGGACAGGAGGCCAAATACCAAATACCATTATTAACTCTAATGTCCAACACCACGTTAGAAGAGTACCTAGTTCCAGAAGTAGGTCCGAAAGATACTTAACTTTCGGACCTGCCTCGGTTTCTGCTGCCAAGTAGTTTTGTGGTGTTCCAGTTTTAATCGTATGGTAGCCTTGCCGGTGAGATTACAGGCACATGCCGTAAGTTGATAAGGACAGAGCGCACTTCCAGCATCTGTGCTCATCGAGGAGTTGTTGCTTCATTACAGGCGATGGTTTTACAGCTTAAATTACCATAAAAGCCGTGGAGTCGCAGTGTATGAATATCGCCCCTCTAACTCAACCTCTGGATGTCGCAAGACCCGACTAGTGGAAGAAAACTTAAGGGAAGAGATGGATTTATAACACCTTTATTGCAATCTCGTCTACCCTCCAAGGGTGGTCATTATAGCGAAACCCCTCTAATTTGAGAGGCACGTTCAGCAGTTAAAAGTAAAAGTGCTGATATGTAAGGTGTATGTAAGCCACAAAAGAAGAAGCTGGCTGTAGATCGAGTTCCTACAGTAGCTACATAGCAGCACTCGCGCAAATGAGGTTTGGCGATGAAGTCGGGGTTCGCCCGCGACCGCGCAATTACCTCGCCAGCGGGGCGCCACTCGATGCAAGGGAATTTATGAGACCAGCCCTGTGCGTTGCGAACAAGCCTGCCTGCGAAAATACTGAAGAAATTTACGGAAGTTTGCCGCGGAAATCCAATTTCAGGAACAGAAATCATCTTTTTAACTCATACGGCCCCTTTGAATATGGTAAGAACGTATTTGAACTCAACGCGCGACCCATCCCGGCTTCGCACGTGTAGCAAAGTACCAGTTTCAGATCTTTTTACGAGAATAAATCCCCCTCGTTCGGTTTAGGTCTGCCAGATTCAATTTAGGACTTCTATGATGTCGTAGCTATGACATCAATGGTGAACCGATTTTGAATTTGTTTTAACGTCTTTCAAGATAGAAATCTTGAATGTCTTTAGCTATGTTTATTGAAAATTTGCGCAGCTTTTCTACTGGTTATGACGATACTTATCTCTGCATACTATCGTCGTACCACAATCGTCGGAGGTTTATAAGTATGTCTTAATATTTTTGAAAAATCAGTAGGCACCTATGAGGGCTTCATCATTATCATCAACCCATGTTAGTTCACTGCTTGCCTCCCCAAACGAGCGCCATTCCGATTTTTCTTGAGCTTGCCCTACCTGCAGTCTTTCGCAACTCGTCAGCCAACCAGGCCACACGGCATGTTATACTTCGTTTACCAAGTATCAAAGTAGGTATACCTATGAGTCAACTTCAAAACACAGCTACAAATCCCCGTCTAACAAATCCACTCCGTCCAATACGTGAGGAGTCTATTCTCCAAAATCCCATTCAATGTTCCTAAACATCGAACTCAATTAGAGCGACGTAAATTTGAACTGAGTTCCTACTTATTTCATCAGTTCGCGGTAATTTAGCGGATGAACCAATTGAAACCGGGAAGTTTCAGGTTTGAATGAACAACACGGTGACCACAGATATACTATAAATACCACTGGCTGGGGAGTAAAGGTTCTCGAGTGGAGGCCGCGATGCAACGCGAAACGGAATGTTGGGAGGACTACATCGTCGACATCGTAGCTGTCGCATGGAGTCTTTGGAGGTGAAGGCTCGGGACCGCTATTAGTGGTATCGTATGTCCAGCAATGGACATGTATGTGCTGATAAATGATGATGATAACCACGAAAATATACCTCATAACACTAATTGTTTATTACAAATGCAAAAGTTTGAATGAATAGAATTTTTTTTGTTGAATGGATGTTTAGAGGTTTGATACCTTACTCTTCACACTGAAAATACTGAATAGATCGTGCTGAAATTTTACCTACATGTAGTTCTGAACCTGGATTATCATATAGGTTACTTTTTATCCCGGATAAAAAGGTTTGAAGCCGAGTGCATAATGCTTGGATTGTAACAGCCGGCTATGACTCTCTGTCTTGTCGAATAGGGTATCACACCCATTTTGAAAAGTATCTCAATAAGATTATAGTGCTAACGAACCACAAAAAAATACAAATTTTGTATTCAATCGTTGAGTAGGTACCAACTTGAGTTGAGCAATGGAGAACAAAATAAGTTTGATAAGAAAGGGTCCCGTTGCACAATTTGCTCAACTGAGTTGTGCAATTGAGTTGCACAAAAGGGAACTCGCGAAAAAATGCTATTAAAATTTACATTTTCAGGTCGCGCGCGTAACATGAGGAAAACGCTGGACGCAGTTTAACGCCATTTGACAACCTCTGTGGCGCGGTAGGCGAAGGTCCGCCTGCGATACAGGAGATTGCGGGTTCGATTCCCGCCTTGGGACAAAAGTTTAATATTTTTTCCTATTTATTCTGGTCGTTTTCTATGTATAATAAAAAATATCTATCTATGTATTGTATTATACGTATATCAGTTATCTAGTACCCATAACACAAGCTCTGCTTAGCTTGGGGCTACATAATGCTATGTGAGTTGTCCAGCATTATTTATTTATTTAAATAATGGTATTATCAGCGTAGACTATAAATATCTGAAATGATCTTTATCCAAAAGGTAAACAAGTACCTATGGTAATTAGTCATTGTTAATAATGTCCACTAATAACAATATAAACTTACATTAACACAAGTCCTATAAGACCGGTTGAAGCCCTTTGTTTGTTTTCATGCACAAGTATTAGGACAATCTGTCATAGGCAGGTTGCTACCTAGAGCCATTCATTTGGCGCGAGGGTCCGAGGCCAATAACACTATTTTACCCTGTTTTGTGGTCGGTACGTAACTATTCACTTGTCTGTGCGTACTGTCAGCAAATGAAGCTACGCAATCATTGAGGTAATTTTTTATATTTCTATCTGTTACCACAGAATATTTAAACCACAAAATAATACAGGGTGTCTTTTCGAGATGGGAGTGGATGGCCAAATTCGAAACTATAAGAGTTAGAGAAAAGTCGCGAAATGAGCTCAAAGAGCTCAATTTATGAGAAAATAAATACTGCATTACTGATTTTCTTACTTTTTTTTCGAATTTTTTATATTTTTGCCAAAATTTATTATTCATGTCCATGAAGGTCATGAATAGATGTTTTACCGAGGATAATTCCCATTATAAAACATGTTAAGTATCGATTTAATAGTATAGTATCTAAAACAATGATAATTTTCATAATCACCAGTTAGAAATAATTTCCATGGCAACGGGCGAAACAAACTCACCACTTGAATTTTGATCGCGCTATAGAAGTGTTCAAACCAATTATTTTCATTCCCCCATCTCGGAAAGAGTATTTCTGCCTTCTATATCTGAGTGCAAAAGCCGTTTTTATCCACTAGAGGATAAAAACTGTTTTTGAACTCAGATATCGAAGAGCAAAAATACTCTTTTCTCGGTGAGGCGGGGTGAAAAGTTACGTGTTGCACTCGAGTGCAAAGATTTTTTACCTCGTGCCCTCGCTAACGCTCAGGATTCTAATTATGAGAATTACTCGCTGCGCTCGTGATTAAATTTAAGAATCCTTCGCTTGCTCTGTCATCGAAATTGAGCACGCGGTTAAAAACCAACTTTGCACTCTTGTATAACAAGTAACTATTATTCAGGGATTTAAATTTGACATCGTCGGGGTGGCCGGAAGACTGTGGATGAGGCTCGCACAGGGCCGAGTTAACTGACGTGTAAAAGAGGAGGGGCAGTGGGTGCCAACAACGGGCTGATGATGATGATGATGAGGAATTTGAAGTCTGTTTATAGTTTTTTAATACAAGCCAAATTATTATTGTAGTTTTCCTGAAATCAACGAAGTAGTCTTTCTCGCTACACTCTCCCCATTCTCCCCTTGAGTGATCAACTAAACCATTCTACTCGAAATATAGTAGAATATAGTCTTGAAATTGCTCAAAGCTCACTGTAAACTTGCTTACCGTGAGTTGGAATTGTAAGGTACCTAAGCATAATAGGTAGCTTTATCATAGAAAACTAACTTCAGACCGCGGCTTCTCATGCGTTTATTCGGATAGAAAATAACCTATTTATAATAATCCATCCAGGTTTAAATTTACGTCTATGAAAAATGTAAGCCCAATCCGTTCAGTAATTTATGAGTGAAGAAGTAAGAAACATCCAAACATTTATGCATCCAAACTTTCGCATTTTTAATAATAGTGAGGTAGGAAACGAGTGTATGCTTGGATATTTATTAATTTTTAGGGAAACCATCAGCATACAATAGAAGTTGAAGGCTTAGACAACTTAAGCCACTGTCAAGTTAAAGGGCATATTAGTTACTTAATAATGTTACTTAAAGGTACCTACTCGTATATAATGTACTTACAACTACATAGTTATCACCTCTAACACACAATGTTTTAAGTATTTGGAATCGTTACTCGGTACATCATAGTTATATGTATAACATTATATCAAAAACAATGCGCATGCATGCATTTTTTTTAGTGGAAGCGACGCGTGACCCGAGAGCTGGTGAGTATCTGGCGCAGCGCATCAGCATTGCTATACAACGGGGCAATGCAGACGACTGGTATTGATATGGATCAGTTGAGCTACCTGTAGATTGTTTGCAACTGTCTGCAGTTAGCTCAATCGTTTCATTTGTCTCGAGGCGGGAATCGAACCCGCAACCTCCTGCGTCGCAGGCAGACCTTCGCCCACCGCGCCACAGAGGTCGTCTAACAAGCGAAATAAGCACTTGACAAGGCCAATTTTATATCTACTTAAAAAAGTTATAATAAACTAAGTAATAATGTGTTAACGATTTTTTCTTCACTTCTTTTTTGTCCACTAGTGAAAAAAGTGAAAGAGAAACCACTAGTACATTTATATATATACCACTTATGTGTCTAAAAAACCGTATTATGAAAGCTTGCCCAGTCATAGATCTATGCTTGAGTGACGTTTATGCCCTAGAAAAGCGTTACTCAAGCATCAATTGATGACTGAGCTTTTGTAATACGGGCTTTATACATGTTTGTTGTACACCTCGACCTTTGGCAGCTGCGCCCCAACTTTAGACCCTTTTAAAAATTCTCTGAGTCCAATGTGTAACATAAATATTAATATGTACTCTTTTACTGTATCTTAGCCCTCTCTTGATTCTCTATTTCCCTGACAACACCTTACAACAAACATGTTCCAAACACATGCAGGCCAAGCGTGGCATTTCCGCAAGCACATAAATGTTATGATACGACCACACTATGACAGTTGAGTGTAGGTAGGCACATATTACGGTGCCTAGTGTAGCAACTGTAGCAAGGGAATGGGCACTTGCTCTAAATTGTACACGTTGCACGGCCACTGGCCAGTAATATGCACGCCCTGATTGATACAGAGGTAAGACAACATTTGGAACGTTACGATGAGACTAATATTTACTTACGACGGAACGAAGACGTTTTGAGAACGAAGATATTTTTTAAACAGACTGGTCGTTCTAAAATATTTCATAGATGTAGGTCTAAACCTGGAATAGACTACATAGACTACTATTTATCCCAAGTAAATCAAATCCGTTCTCATGTGATACAAAAAAAAACCTTCTGAACATAATTATTAATACTATTTACCGGGTATTTATCGCTTTTTTTTTTGGGGAAAATAGGTAAATAAACGCGATAAATACCCGTTAAATAGTATTAATAATTATGTTTAAAAGGTTTTTTGTATCACTCAATAACAAGCCATTGTATTAAACCTCTGACACGAAGTAGTCTTACACGTCGTACACGTCGACATAAAGTAAATATGTGTTCAGATCGCGTAAGCTTAGAAATATTTATTAACCTTTTAAACGTTTTCATTGAAAGACGCGTACGAAGCCGCGGGCAGAGAATAGTTCGTTATAAATGAATAGATATCGCACTATCTCTCCAAAGTACCTCTACGTGCGTGAGCCCAGCAGTGAATCATTGTTGATGACTTAACATTTATTCAGTGAGCTCGCCCTACCCTGCGATTTATTCTGTTGGGGCATTTCAAAATTTTGATTAATGCCCGTTTTTGGGGTTTAGATAGATAGAGTTACAGTATGCAGGTTTGCGTGTAGGTTAATAAAACACAAATTTTCTGTATTCTCGGTTTTGGAATTTTAGATATTTTTTGTAAACAATGGGGTCTGTAAACAAGTCGGTCGGGGGTTTGTAAACAAAATCAAACAAATTTAAGGTTCTAAGGTTTTTATTTATTATAGTACTCTGGGTAATTTCTAAGAAATTAATAAATCCCAAAAATTTACGATCTCGACGGGATTCGAACCCGCACCTTCCCCTTCAGCGCAGGGTTGCTCTTTTTCCAACTAAGCTACGTGATCTTATCTAGTCGACCCGTAAATCTTTGGGAGTTCTTTCGGCACTTACGCCGTCAGCGCCACCTACAGAGGAAACAATGAAGTTATCCAATTCTGCTCAAAGACCAAATTTACATTTAGTTCTTTAACGAGAGGTTTCGCCGTTGCTTGATTCAAGCAACGGCAAAACCTCTCGTCAACGTTCGTCGTTTCTTAAATTTAAGGTTGATGATACGAGCGCTTGTCCACGGCGACTTTTTGTAGCGATGCTGACGTGCGTTCGCATCGATACAGCATTTATGTAGCGATTTCCTTAGCTTTTTGTTTGTAGCGATGCGGTGGCGAACGCGCGATAGCATCGCTACAAAAAGTCGACGTGAGCGTACAGTTTAATATTTTACGACACCGGTAACTATCAGTTAAGCAATTCGGGTTCCGTACCAAAGGGTTAAACGGGACCCTATAGCTAAAACTCCGTTGTGCGTCTGTCCGTCTTTCCGTCTGTCACGAGGCTGTATCTCATGAACCGTGATAGTTAGACAGTTGAAATTTTCACAGATGATATATTTCTGTTGCCGCTATAACAATAAATACTAAAAACCAGAATAAAATAAATATTTAAGGGGGCTCCCATACAAAAAACGTAATTTTTTTGCCGTTTTTATAGATCATGGCACGGAAACCTTCGTGCGCGAGTCCGACTCTCACTTGGCCGGTTTTTAGTTTTTTATTCACATGTATCGTCGGCTACATACTTTCGTACTATCCTGCAGTGAGTTTTACAGAACTATGCCGTCGTTTCACGCGACAATTTTAATTTGAATCTGCAGGAGAGTGAGAAGAATTTTTAATTGTCGAATACCCGTCCACCTTCAAATTGAGGAAAAAATTTGGGGAATTCCGGCACAATGCTGGTAGGTACATACCGCTGGGCATATTTTCACAATGAAGTCGTCGTTAACTGAATTAAATATTAAAACGTAGATATTAACCAGGTACTTTTGTATACTCCGTAATGGAATACAATATTGTTAGTTACAAAGTCAGTAAAGGGGTTAAAAACTAAAGAAATGTTGGTGGAAAATGTTTAACAACATTATATTAGACCTAATTCCAGGAGAGAGATATGATTTTTTATGTTGAAAGTTTTCAATTAATCTAATTTCACTCGCGTCACTGGGTCCGTTTTCGAACTCTATTGTGTACTTTTTGGCTGCGCTTGGGCAATAAGGTACCTATGCGTTGGTTGCAGTTTGGGTTTTTGTTTTTTTGTTACCCTGTTGTTTTCTGTAATTACTACAAAGTTCTGATAGGTTTTCCTTCATAAATTTCTGTGTTAGAAATTTATGAATGAAAACTTAATGCCTTTGTTGACATAAAATATCTTGGGTTCTAGAACATAGTACCTATAAAAATGAAGCTTCAGATGTCGTTATCTTTTAGCTAACAGCAGATAGTTTGAATCTGTAAAAAACCGATTTGTCATATAAGATACATTCGTAAATCTTCTTGCATCAGGTGGCCAATCTTCGTTGTTTGTTATTTTAAGTCGGTACCATATCTTGTTGGAGGACCTAGCTTTCGAGAAAACTTTTTGGTGTACTTACTAATACATTACAATATACAGGGTAGCTTTTTTGGATGGGAGTGGATGGCCAAATGAGAAACCACGAGAGTTGGAGAAAAGTCGTGAAAGGTGTTCATCCACTCCCATCTCAAAAAACCACCCTGTATAAACATACAGGGCGTCCCACGGCTATACCTCATGGAGGGTAAGTACCTTAAATATTGTTTATTGATTTTTTACTGGAAGAAGACTTCATTTTGTTGTTAAATTTAAACTTCGCTCAACGTTGAATTATAAGTACTTACGCTAGTAATAGTACTTCAGTGGCGCGCAAACTTTTTTGATTAATCGCTTGTCTGAACCGGGAATCGAACCCGCCAAATTGTCATCAAAACAAAACAAAAACTCCCGTAATATTACGATACCGATTAAAAAGGCCCAATCATAAGGATTTGTTTTTCCAAATAAGCAGAAATAAATGGAAGACCATAAAATTTTACATTATAGCCGTGGGAGGCGCACCCTGTCTTTTTTATAATTTTTATTAGAGGAAATCCCCCAGAACAGAATCTGATCTGCAGATCATACAAATATTTGCCCCGAGGCGGGAATCGAACCCGCGTCGCTGCGAGACCTTCATCCGCCGCGCCACTCACAGACGTCGTCAAGTAATGTTTTATCATTAAGCCGCTTATACACTAGGTTTATTAGTTAGTGCAAGCTGCATCCATACATCATATTAACCCCGCTCTCTGCGGTACTAGCAGAGTAATCTTTATTAGCACTAACTTTTCACGTAGAATTAGTCCCATGGCTCTCGTTTCGTTCAACAAATTGTTTTACTGCACTGCCTCTGAGTATAATGTATGGAAGGTGTAAATAAATGGTCTCACAAGAAACTGTTATCTTGGCGCCCGTTACTCTGACAGGGTAAATTATAATCATGCGCTGAATAAACTACCAGCAAAACGGAGATAGTATGAAAGAGTAATGACTGAGAAAGTTTATTTACCCTAGCGTATCAAGTTTTACTTTTAGGTTCTACCCCGACTCCGCACTAGCGCCGCCACCACCACCACCCAAAAAAGGGAGATGAGGCATCACCATCTCGATAGTGTATGGCTCAAGTCAGGTCCAACTATGTTCCCTTACCTCAGTCGAACCGGTAACGCGGGCGGTGGCGTTTGTGTTTCGCGCGCTTGCTACGACGACGTATACTTTTGTGTCATTTTGACTAAAACATCACGACAATGACCTTGTGTTCGTTCACCAGGTGTACAAATAGCTCCAAAACAAAGCCCAAGGTATCACATATTTTCACGCGTACTAAGTAGATACATCAAACTTAAAATTTTCTGATAATTTGATACCTTAGTTATCATTATTTCATCTGTGACAGACACGGTACAGTTTTTGAGTGACCGCTCTGGGAGAACGTACCATATCTCCCTTTTTTACTTTTATCGAAGTGTGTAAGTCGATAAAGCATGGAATTGAAGAGCCAACATGCTGTTCTACTGTCATTTTCAATTGAATTCATTATCTACACGACTTATACCACAGCAAACAGCAAAATTTAATTCGAAAACAAGCATGAGACTAAAAAGTCTCATCAGTCCATTCATGGGACTAAATCATCGTACAACTGATACTAGGCGAGCACGTTGCGGTGCTTCTTATTATTTACTTGTATTGCACAGAAGTGCAATTCCATGTGTTTCCGTAATCGCTTATAAGTCTCCGTGTGCATACTAAACGTGCCCACGATATGTGTATGGTTAAACACAAGCATCGGAGTGCCATTCATGGAGATGTTTTGCTGTATTATGTTATAAATATCAGTTTACTTCCGTCGAAACGTAGTGGGGGCTCATTCTGCTTACCAATCGCTTCACTATGGCGATGGTAACGTCGCAGAATCATCACGTAAGAGTAAAGTAACGCCAGATAGTGCGTGCTGTGGTATTTGCACGGAGAGTTGATAGAATGGTACGTAACTTATATCGTCTAATATAAAAGGTAACTTAAGGATTGATGTACGTCCCTCCATTAGATGCTTATTCATGTATGTATATTAAAAACTAGTTTCTGCGAACGGCTTTGCACGCGTCGTGTCTATGGAAACGTTCAAAGTTTATTGATATCCCGTAGGAACTGTTTAATGTGATAAAAAGTAGCCTATGTTTGATTCCAAGGCTTAGAGCTACATCCATACAAAAATCTATGCAGATGTCAGCCTGATCCTTTCAGAAGTATTAACGTGAAAAGGTAACAAACATCCATACATCCAAACTTTAGAATTTTAATATGTTTGATTTGATATTGTAAAGTTATAATTACAGGCACACGTAATGTAATAGAGCTTGTTTCATATAATGTAGAATAGGTATTTTACATTATATGAAACAAGCTCTATTGCATTACGCATTACTATGACAATAGTATCGTACCGTATATGCCGTAGATACCATTGTTATAGTGAAGCGGTTAGATTAGCAGAATAAGGTTCCTGTTTTTGTGCTAAGCCAGTGGTCACGTTGGCTGTGATTGGGAACCTGGAGGGAATTTCAATTAAATGGTGATCTATTCAGATGTGCTACATTTTGAATTATTTATCTTATATTAAGGCTCTATTCCGCGCGTTGGGTTGGCGGTAGAACCAAAGTGATCTTTGAGAATGTTCAATTTTTAGGGTTCCGTACCTAAATATGCCAACGAGACCCTATTACTAAGCCTCCGCTGTCTCTCTGTCTGTCTGACCTACTGTCAGTCAGCGGGCTGACCGAGGTTACTTTTGGGTACCCAAAACAATACGGCGAATTGAGAAGGATATAATATTTCTTTTTGCATGCTTATCTAATTGCTAAATCTTGATTATTCAATATTTTCTGTACTTAAATCGTAGTTACATTTGCTTTCACGGCATACATTTGCTGTACTTAAATCGTAGTTACACTGCACTAGAATAATATCGGTTTTCATAGATTAGGTTCATGATAATGAAACCAATTCGTGGTTATTTCGCATTGCGTGTTCACTATCTAACGGTGAATTCACTAGTTAGTACATAAATTAATTAACACGAGGTAGCTTGTGAGGTTGCTTATTCATATGTTAACCATATTTGTTGCATATCGCACTCTGCACGTTAGTACATATCTTTTAATTCAACAAACTTCAGGGGTGCTACCACTACATCGTACCTCAGCTACTTTGTTAACAAAGAAAATTACAGTCAAATAAAAGAATTACCTAAATTAAAACGGGACTAAATTAATTGGTATTAAAAAATTTAGGCTTCCCAATATCACATTACTTGCTGACCAATTTAGTCATTTCTGCCGACCACTAGATGCAATTCAATTAATTTTTTCTGCTTGCCAAATCAATTTTTCGGCTGACCAAAACCGCCTTTTTTTTGCTGACCGTTTCAATGATACCCAATTAAAACTAGTATTTACAATTGAAACAATTGATCTAACTGCAGAGTGTAGCCAACAATCTACAGGTGACTGAACTGATCCATATTAATACCAGTCGGCAGCGTCCTCAAGACGAAGGCCGTGTGGGAATGCCGATGCGCTGCGCCTGATACTCACCAGCTCTCGGGTCACGCGTCGCTTCGACCAGACGCTCCGATAATTTTTGCTACCACTTATTGGTCTACTATTATCATAAAGCATTGAAGATGTGACAAAGCCACAAATATAAATGTAGATATTTATTCATAAAAATATCAGGTATTATACAATATCTAAGCCCCCCAAGTCCATTTGCGAATAGTATCGTCTCATATTTTTAGGGTTCCGTACCCAAAGGGTAAAAACGGGACGCTATTACTAAGACTTCACTGTCCATCTGTCTGTCTGTCCGTCTGTCACCAGGCTGTATCTCATGAACCGTAATAGTTAGACAGTTGAAATTTTCACAGATGATGTATTTCAGTTGTGGCTATAACAGCAAATACTAAAAAAACAGAATAAAATAAATATTTTAGGGGCTCCCATACAACAAATGTGTATTTTTTTGCCGTTTTTATAGATAATGGTGCGGAACCCTTCGTGCGCGAGTTCGACTCGCACTTGGCCGGTTTTTTTTTAATCTGATTTGATAAAAAACACAGTCCAGAGTGAATAGGTATCTTCTAGACCTTCATGATACATCGTCGGCCACATCTTCACTTTCCATCAGGTGAGATTGTGGTCAAACGAAGTCTATTGACTATAAAAAAACACAAAGTTATAATGTACTAGTTTCTGCTCGCGGCTTTGCACGATTTGTTTATATGGAACGTTTTAAGGTTATTTCTATCCCATAGATTCTACTCTAAAAAATAAGACACAGTAATGTATAGTGAATTTATGTTTGGTAAATGCGAACATTTCGCTTGTTATTATTACTTGTGTTATTTGCAATTGTAATTTGTTTCTATAAGTGGGAACTTATTAATAGCCACCTGTTACCTTTACTCATTTCTAATATGTATTTAAGTGCTGAAAGATCCCCTAAAATAAATAAATAAATAAAATAGGAACTGATTTATGGGATAAAATGAATGGCTATGTAAAATTCCAGATTTAGAGCTACATCTATCGACCTCTGCAGTGCAGTGGGCTAAGGTCCGCCTGAGACGCAGGTGGTTGCGGGTTCGATGCCCGCCTTTGAATTCCTGAGTAATGAAAATGGGGTTGGAAGTAGTTTTCCTTCCAACTTTAAATTCCTGAACAATAAAAATGGAGTTGGAACTAGTTTTAAACCCGGAACACTTAGCTTTATAAATGCATTAAGTTTAACGATATTCAGATCGCTACAACAATACATTATCGATGTACCCGAGAGCAAAGAGCTTTTGAATTGATTCACAGAATATAATTTCCATGCAGCGAGACATCCCTAGGGGATTCCCCGCGCCCGTCTGCTAATTTACCAATTACGTACGGAGCGATCCACATTATAGTTATTAATTTTATAGCTGTTTAAAAACAGTTAAAAGCTTTCGAATAATTACTTTTGTGAGATTGCACTCGGGTAATTGGATAAAGAAGATATGGAGTGGCATGTATATTATGATTTTCGTTTTTTTGCCCTCAAGGCCTACAAATACATCAGAGCTCTGATCTGTTTGACGATTCTATTGAGAATTGAGACGTCTCCTTTTTCAATGGAATTTGAAGCAGCGCCTCTGTCGTGAGGACACGGAACTACGCAACTTCCATACAAAAATGAGACTTCACGATTAGGTACGTATCGATATTACCGTCAACTGTACTCGGGATTCAGATCGAGGTTAATATTTTTCGAGTGTTTCTATGTCTGTTTTTCTATCTAATACTATTTATTACATCGAATCATCCAATTGGCTGAAGCGTTTTCGATAAATGAGGTATCGAAGTACTCGTCTGTACACTGCTAAGAATTTAAATAAGTTCCCAAAAATATTCGATTTCGGCGGGACTTGAACCCGCGCCTTACCCTCAGTACGGAGATGCTCTAACCAACTAAGCCACGAAATCAAGTACTCACCGAGTCGAAAATCAAAGTTATTTAATTTCTTCATAGTTCTTAGTTACATTTTGTAAGCCTTCGCCAGACCATTTTGCGAAAAAGAGTAAAAAAGGGGAGACTGGGTCTGGGTTTTTCCCGACTTCAGAGGAGGTTCTATGTTCGGCTTTATGTATATTTTGTATATCTGTTCGTGTACATATCCGTCAATTACGGAAATATTTTTCAAATTATTCCGGTATTGTATAGGAAACGATCCCGAATGGTCCCATGAAAAAAATGTCCCCGTCAAGCTTATAATAACAACATAATACTCTTTAAAAATCACCACTGTTTAAAAAATAAAATAAATAAATAATGCTGGACATCTAGCCCCAAGCTAAACAGAGCTTGTGTTAAGGTAGTTACAACAATTTTGGTGTTATCTTATCCATAATAGATTTGGATGATTTTTTCGTTTTTGTATAAGAGTTGAATTTGAGGTAGTCCCATAAAAGTTTCATCCTCGAAGATTTGATATGTTTGCCGTAAAACGAATGTAAAACATCAACACATGATAATTTACACAATCGGTAACAAATGGTTTCCATGACAACGGGCGGAAACAAGAGCTCTTTCATCCATATGTCATCCATCACTCATCACATGAAACTAAATCAGACTCGAATTTCAACTAGATGTCGCCACTGGAAAAAATTTGAGAGATTCTTTCCAAACCCATTTTCACTATTGACTTAGAATAAAACCGTCTCATCACAAATAACCTGCTTCTGATAGATATATGTCAATTCAGATAACGTGACGTATTTTCTGCCTCAGTGCATGTTCACGCTGTTCCCCGAATAGAGATACACAGTAAATTGCTGAAAAACATTTGCTATACGTACCTATGCTAAGTGTCGCTGCAAACGGGCAATTTACCATCGACCAACATTTTAATTAATACTTGTAGAAAAAGAATACAAGAATACAAGAATACAAGAATTTATTAATAAAAATAATATTTTACACGTCACTAGGTAGTTTCATTAATTCTAAATAAAATTCGTAATTAATGAATTAACAATAATATTATTAACTGATTAACTTTGTGAATCAATAATTTATAATTAAAAAGATATTTAAATACTAATTGTAGGTACATATAGTTATGTAGCTGATAAGTTGGTGGGGAGGGCTCTTCTACAGTTCGGGCAATTCAAGGAATTCGCCCAGGCTGTAGAAAACCCTCTCCAACAACCATGTCTTCAAACGACCCTTAAACGCTGCGGTGGAGGCTGCATTACGGATACTGTCTGGTAGTCTATTGTACACTGCCGGGCCCGAGATGTACACCGATCTCTTCGACTTGTGCAGCCTGTATGCTGGCGTCACCAGCCTGTGCTCGTGTTTATTGCTGCGGAGAGCGCGTACTGCGTTAATCCCTCGGCGCTGGAACAGGTGCAAATTTAGGTGCGTGAACAAGGCCACTTGGTATATCTGTTCACAGTGTAGAGTCATGATACCTAATTCCTTGAAGTGCTCTCTGCATGACTCATCGTTCGGGATACCCACTATGGCCCGGACAGCCTTCTTCTGCATCACGAAGGCCCGCTCGGCATCGCTGGCTGGAGCCCAGAGTTCCACGCCGTATGTAAGCGTACTGTGGACTGTCGCGAAGTAACAGGAGCGTACGATATCGCGGGTGGCGGTGCTCGCCAGCCTGCGCAATGCAAAAGAAGCCCGTCCAAGTTTCGAGCAGACTCCATCTATGTGGACGTCCCATATGAGGGAACAATCGAGCTGGAAACCCAGCAGCTTTGTTGTTTGCACCTGTTGCAGCCCCGTTGTTCCTGCGTGGACCTTGAGGGCGGCTGGTCTGCCGCCGTTTAGCTTGAAGTTGATGAAGCAGGTCTTGTCTCTGTTTAGTGCGAGTCCGTTTAGCTTGAACCAAACCTCCAACTGTTCGACCACCGAGTTCAGCCCGCTCTCCAGCTGACAGTCCGAGGGCGCGGTGACCACAGCCGCTACATCGTAAGTGTGGCGGTTTTTATTTAATACCTACCTGGGGCCTTATTTTGCTAAACTATCGCTTCATTATGGTTAGTTAATGGTTTTGTCAATACCTACCTATTAAAGTACAAAATCTTATAACGATTCTTATTTGTCAAATACCTGTTGTGAAGAGAAATAAATAAACATTTATTATTAATGGTATTATTACCACCATTTGTGGCCCACTCACTGCCACATCTGCTTGCTAATTCTCTGAGCATTTCTCGTTTACCGCGTGCCCGTAAATTGCCGAAAAACAGTTGTAACGGGCTAAATCCGGCTGGTCCCATGGGTTGTTTTAACCTATTTACTCGTATGGATGCGTTTTGCATGCCCCAACCCACCCCTAGCATTTGTGTCATTTTGCTAACAACACTGTAAAAATAGAATGTGTGCACTGCGCGGTTCTCTGGTTGGAAAACTGGTTCTTTCGGGTGGATAACTTTGCTTTGTTTGTCGCTGGTTTCTTTTGCGTTTACGGAACTTGTGTGGATAAGATAACAGCTTCGCTGGGCATAAACTGACAGTCCATACAGTTCTCAGGCATGATGAATACTTTTTTGTCCTACTTTTAAGCCAAGTCATCATGATTATCTGCTAGCTACCAGATTTTACTTACTGCTGTGTAGCTCTTTGTGTGCTCTTGTGACACTCCTGACGGTCGCGCTAGTGTCATCCAATAGTCACCGAGTAGATCAAACAGTGCCGTCAAAAAAATAACTGATTGCCACCCCGGGGGTACCTGAAAATACTCCATGTGTGTTCCCCAATTTTTCGTAGATTTCGAGTTATAATTTTTTTACGTTTCGTTTGAGAATTTTCGTGTGGAACTGTTTTATGTGGAATTTTAGGGGCTTAAAAAACACAGGAAAACTACGAGAAATCGGGGAACATACATGGGGTATTGTCAGGTACCCCCGAAGGTGAGACATTCAGTTATTTTTGACGTCACTGTTTGGTCCAACCTGTATGTTATTCGTAATTTGACAGCTGCCACTATTTTTCAGTTTCACGTGCTCCTCAAGTCGCGTTTTATGCCTAGGAGCAAATCCATGAATTAGTATTTATTGACCTCTGTTGTAACACATTTACGTAAGTAGTACCTATAGTATCAAAATGGCATCATTTATTCAGAAGACCAATGAGGGTAGTTTTGAAGAATATTACTCCCGCTTTGCAACCGCGGAGGTAACTACAGTACCTACTCCAGTCATCCCGTGAACACATCAGCGTGTAAACCTGTTGACATGTCGGGAAAATAGGTAGGTAAATAATCGCAATAAATATTCATTTCATAGTTATATTTCAAGGAAATAATTGTCTTTTGATTTTACTTCTCCACAGGGCTCAAAGCCTTGACGAAAATCTAAATTTCTATACAACAGGACAGAAATGTCTTCCACAAAATATGGAGGCCTGCAATAAAAGTAAATATGCCGAGTGCCAGCATCTGTATAATGCTGATCATAAAACAACGTGCGGAACCCCAGTCAGCCGCGGAACCGGCGAAAGCTGAACCCTAATACGGTGTTGCCAGCTCAAAAAGTTTTGGAAACAAGTATAGGAAGATCTGCGGTAATCGCTACAAAATAAGTGAATATCAGATAACAACAGTAAGGAGGATTCCATCATAATGTCGTGGTTATGTGTTAAATCTTTTTAGACATCTACATATAGGAACATCTAAGGGTCAGCTTACAACGAGACGCGACGCGACGTTAGTGGGACGCCTCGTGACGCACTTTTTATGACAGTGATACAAAATATAACTTAATTTACTACACAAAAATATACAAAGAAGAATGGCAATGTTCCATACATCCGCTGACCCAACTTTTTTCGACGGCGTGCATCACCCAGACCTTTTAAAATAAATAATACGTACATTAAAGATTCCGAAATCAATAGAATAAACCTTTTACAAGTTGGGAGAAAAAAGTTATTGTAGTTTATGCCTTGTTAGAATGAACGCCTTCTCATATTATGAGAGCAAATTCAGTTGAACATTTTCATAGCAAATAACTGCATGACAGATATAATCATGCCTGGATAGCTGAAACAGTAGTTTTCTATTAGAAAAGTAGGTACGTATTCCACAAACATATTTATTCATCAGTTTATTGCAGCATAACTAAGTCTTCACTTATTGGTAGCAAGAAGGTATCTACTTACATCTTGGGGGTAAACCCATCTTCTCACTCTCTCAATCACTTCTTCAGTTTCATCCGCCAAAGAATGTCTTCTAACGCGAGACACCCGAAGCCGACAATTCAAACATCGCAAAGACATAGTACTGAAGATCTTTAGCCAGTCCAGTCGTAGGCGAATCAGTAGAATGCCGGGCGGCCGAGGTATCAATTTGTAAGCTACCTAGGTACCCTCTTTTTTCCGATGCGTATCGTCGGAAAAAAGAGGGTAGGTAACTAACAAATTGATACCAATGGTAGACAGCAAATCCAGTAGTAGATAAGCCAATCAGACTGCCGTTGTATCTATTTTTTTTTCTTGATAGATTTACTTTGACATTGACAGTTACAAAGAAAGTCACGTCTGTGGTCACGTTCTAAGCTATATGCTACCTTTCGTTTGTTTCTCGCACAAACTTCGATCAAAAATTTCCGGCTTCGCGGGGGAGGCCGCGAACTCCTTATTTTTGATCGAAGCGCACAAAATACAAATAAAAATATATTTTGACTCCCTGCTTCTAAAAATATAAGTGATAGATAGAAAAAATTATAAAAAAATAATAAATCCGGCAGAGTTTATTACATTACTGCACATCGCTTGTTTATTTTTTCTTCGGACTGGGTCGGGTATTGCCATTCTTCTTTTAGAGTTGGCAACACTTTACAGGTATACAACATGTGTCTTTACAACCACGTCGCCCGTCGTGACACTAAATTTGTTTGCAAGGAAAGTGAATTTGTGTCGTAAAACATGCTCTGGGCTGCAAGAGTGTCGAAGGTACACACCTAAAGCACCTGTATCACGATCTCAATTCTATTATCACTTTTACGCTTGTACGGGTCCGACCTCAACATGTTTTGGACAACTTTATCTACAAAAAGATTCCTTCGAAGAAAAGTAAGCTAACAAATATTACATTGAATACTTTTTTTTCAGGGCTACTGTACCTGTCTTTGGAAAACAATATCGTGTTTTCAAACCAAACGTCATCAAAAATTGATTATTGTATCCACGAAACCAAAAAGAATAAAACCACTACGTTAAAGGTACTATACACGGAACAGAAAAACAAGGTTTTCCGTGATTGTACCTAATATAATCTATTGGTACATTTACATTTTACATTTACTTTTGTTTTTTTTACCGACGAAAAACCAAGCAGGAGTTGGTCCTATGGTTTTTTATATAAATGTTCGTCGATTTTCCCGTTAATTATAGATTTGGAAAATTATTTCGCTATTGCATGGAAAATAATCCCGATGTGGTCCCATAGATACAAATTCCCGGGGATTTAAAATGTGTCCCTAAAAACTTCAAAAACAGCGTAAATACTAAGGAATTTAGAGTCGGATTTAATCTAAAAAGATTAAATCCCGGAAAATAATTTAGCTGCTTTGTTTTCAAAGCAGCTAAATTATTTTCCGGTATAGTCTTATCTATCACTGAAAATAATAATGTCTACAAACGAAACCGCATTTCAAATTCACTATTTACTATTGGTCCATTTAATTTTATTTTTCCTTCGTAATGATAAACATGCGTTTTATAGTTTTCATTTCGTTGCCATTACAAGCTAAAACAAACATCCCCTAATTTATAAAAGGTAACAAATCAATTCAAACTCATGCAAGGTTTCCGCCGCTCGCCGATAAATCAGGCTACCACAGAGTCACGAAAACATTCCTGTGACCATTTTGTTTGATTAGTTTCATGTAATTTTGAGTTAAGTTTTATGAATAACGTACTGCTAAAGCTTTCCAGGATATCCATTTAACTGACTTTGAAGTTGGTTTTTAGTTTTTTCAAAATAATCAAATTACATATATTAAAAACTTATTCACTGCTTAGCTTTTAAAAGCACAAATAGGCATGAAAATATTTCCTCCACGACCTTTTACACAAAACGAAGCTTGTCTTTTTAATTCTTAGCTGCATATAATTTACTAAACTCTACATGATCGGAATGCTGGCTTTTATTTTGGTCACCGAATAAGCATTGGCCTACGTGGGAATGCGGCCAGCATGCGGGCACTTTGCCTTATAGTGATGGCTTAGATATTTAGAAAATAGATTTAAGTGTAAGTACTAGTTGTACTTAATTGTTTGTTCTGTTATTGTAGTTTTCTTAATAAATGTTTCCAGCTATGTACCTTCATGTGGAATATAGTTCTATATTCCACGTCCACGGGTACCCCGTTGGGTGACTTACCTGACAAGACATAATACTCCTTAACGTAATATTTACCGTGCCAGCCCGCGCCCTCCCCACCCCTTTATGGGAAAGGCGTTAGCTTTTTATTGCAGCCTTGTTATGCTGCCTGATTCGGATATTTACTACTTCAGTTGCAAATTAAATTGTATTAGGGCTGGCACTCATAATCAATTTCAGAAACCAAGAAAATGAAATGAAAAGAAATTCATATTGCGCCTGAAATTTGTTAAATGCGATTTATAGTAAAACTTAAGGCTTATTTAAAGGTAAGTATATACAAGAGAATTTGCTAGAAAAAAATATATTTTATATTTATATTATTTTTTTCGCGGAATTGTTACTAAATATTTTCATCCTTAGGATTTCCGCAAAGTAACGCCTGAATCTATTATTTATCTTAAAAACCTCATTAAAAACTGTCTATCCATGTAGTAGACTCCTTTATGGGATCGTACAGAAGAATATTTTTGGCTCCATAATCGAATCAACAAATAAATGTCATATCTTGATCAAGAGTTGGGTTTATTTACCTCGCAGAATATCGTCTAGATGGAGTATCTACAGATAACGTGTTCGTCCCTCCGTATACAGCCTCGGGCCATAGGACAGTAGGATGGCTGGTACACTAATAGTCCAACAACAAATCCTATGCCAGCACCACATGGGATTACGCAGACAGTCGTCAAATACTTGTTTGTCCATATCCTTAACAAGTCATAAGCTTAATAAGTCAATTTCGCAATTCGTCAAATCCTTTATTTATCAAACTAGAAACTGATCCAAACCTAAATTTGTCAAATACATGGTTAGTTAAGTTCTTAAATATACTAATACATGGTTCGTCAAATGAGCTATTAGTCAAGCACGCCTAGGACAGTCAAGATGAAAATAAACGGGGCGGCCCGTGGTACACAACTTTGAATTTTCGTCGAATAGAAGAGATATAGAGACTCTACAGCTGTACTCTCAGTAGGTAAGTAGCTGCCCTGTATTCACTGTGGGCAGGATTCGCGGATTAATTGATAGGGAATCGTATTTGCTCGGATTGAGGGCTAGATTGGATTCGTGCTCCCCACATAATGTGCTAGAAGGATTTCCCTTTATCTAATAAGCTGATTGTTCGATCTCTTTCAGGATTAACTAAAACTAAAGGAAAAACTAACTTTTTCCTTTAGTTTTAGTTGGAATGACTTTAGAATCGCCTTTGTTTTGTAACAGGGATTCTAAAACATTCTAGGTCGTAAAAAAGTATAGTGTAAAACCAAATTGCACTCAAATTGTCAATTCCACTCAAAATGTTGGATAGAACTTGTAAGCCAAAATCTGAAAAATGTGTAGATTTTTCGAGCACCACGAAGTTAGCACAGGTCTTTCAAAGTTGCAAACTTGGTTTTACGCCATTGGTGTCCTAACAACATCCCAAAAAAATCAGAAACGTGCAACGTTTTTCGACCACGGTGGTAGGTCGAAAAACGTTGCACGTTCGATTTTTGTGGCTACGGTGGCGGGCCCAATACTCGATTTTTTAATAATCTGTCAAGTTAATTTATTAACTTTCTTATTGTTGATTTTAAATCATTTGAGATTCTCTCTTCAATAATAATAGGCTACTTGACTACTATTGGGAATTATTTCTTACGTATTGTCTGATAAAAAATAATGCAAATGATAGTAATATTTCTTCAAGGCCCGTCGTATTTGCTGTGAAAACTAATTTTAAAGTTTGAATAAAATAATGGCACCCTAAAACGCTCATGGCTCCGGCGACATGATTCGATGACGTCACAACTCCTTTCGTCAACCAACACCATGATAACCTTGGACGGAAGAAATCACCCCTCCTTTGATGGTACACACTTCACACCGTAGAGTTATTAAAGTACTAGCCATATAATAACTAATAATATGCTTCACACCCAATGAAAAAAGAGATCCCCTTCGGTATATCTAGATCAATGTTCACACCCACCACATTGTATGATAGACACCATAGAGTTTATAAACTCTATGTATGACACTCTGAAACAGACACTGGCGGAGTCGCGGCGAAAGGCAAGCGGCGCCGTAATAAAGTTGAAGATGAACTTGTTACGTCATCAGCAACGGCAGAACGTTTTCGATCACATGAGAATTTAAATTACATTTTTTTATGTTCGAGCAACATAATAATTTAAATTCTCATTTTTGCCTAAAATAGACACCTTTTTTAATGAAAGGCATCAAGATACGCTTTTTTACGTTATCACTTATCACTGACTAGGATGATAACATTTTGGAACTTATTTTCTATGTAGTCAAGTAGCCTATTGATAACAATTACCTACAACTTTATCTCGACTCCAAGTTTGTATGTATGTGATTTTTAGATTGCTTTGTTCGGATTTGTTGACATAATTTGCAACTCTATCTTAAGTAGGTAGGTACCTACATACTTAAATAAAAAGTATTAGAAAATAAAACAAAGCAACAACGTGGGTTAGGTAACGAACAAAATGGACTCTTATCAATCAGAGCCAACATCAGTGATGAAGCCTGGTGTAATTTTTCTGTTATAATTTTGCTTAGAAAAGCTTCATCCTTGCGTTTTCTTCTATTTATAATATTCTGTGAGCTAAATTCCACGTCAATACACAAACAATTTATATTCATCGTCCGCCTGAAAAGTTTTCTAAAATGTATCACCGACTTTCAAATAAGACGATACGATTTTCTATACCTCGCAAAAGACATCTTATTTTAGACTTTAAGTTAAAGACTTACGGCTTGCTTTCTTGCTAAGTTTTCTAAAATTCCGGTAGAGGAAAGTTGAAACAATGACATCAAGTTTCAAGCAACAGATGTTAGGGAACGCTTAATGAAATAACAAGCGGGGTTTTACCGAAATTAAGTTACTTTAAGGTTTTGGTTTTGTAACTTTGGGCGTGACTTGGACAAATTCCAAAAAATATAATTCTTAATTTCTTACTGATACCTTGTGTTATTTTCCTAAAGGTTCAATTGAACCGAGTGGCAAATGTTTTTTGCCTTGACTAGGTAAAAAATTTGTGAATTATATCTACGAGCCACAGATCTACGAGCACATAATACGGTGCAAAGTACATCCGTACTATAATAATTATAAATTCGTAAGTAACTCTGTCCGTGTGTCTGTATGTTACCATTTTACGCAGCTAGTAGTGTATATTTTTACTATAAATAATATAGCAGCTGCTTCCCGCGGCTTCGCACGCGCTTTTCAAGTAGCCTATGTCCATCTCTGGGATACCATTTACCTCCCTGAATGTTTTTATTAACATTCGTTCAGCCGTCTAGGCGTGAAAATGTAACAGACAGAGTTACTTTCGAATTTTTATTATTTGTATGAATTCACATACTAGACTAGCTTCTGGCCTGGTTTAGAACTAGGTACACCAATTTTCAGCTCCGATATGAAAGAAGTTTTGGCGTGAAGAGGTAACAATCATTATGTATATCCATCCTTTCTTGTTGTTATTAAGAATAAGAATCATTTATTTGCTTAAAACAATGAGCATGCAATTATGTTAATATATAGATTAAATAAGGTCCACATGTTTTGCCATTACTGGCGTGCAAATAGGAGAGGGCTCACTGCAGATTTGTCACTAATGCGATTTGTCTTTTTACCCGACTACCAACAGGGGAGGGTTATGAGGTTAGCACCCTATGTTTGTATGTTTGTATGTTTGTATATTTGTATGTTTGTATGTATGTGGCCGATTTCTTTGTTCCCACGTAGCGCTGAAACTTAGGATTTAGGGCTCCGACCCCGAATAAGTCTTCAAAACGCGTATTAAAGTTTAGGTAGCCGCAGGCTGCAGGCCCCATAGAGAAAAATTACAATACCTACGACCTATTTTCATTTTCAACTCTATGCCTATCAAATATGACCGATACGTCATTCTATTTTGTCAATGTAAATGTTTCAAACTTTTATAACTTCACGTAGTCGGGTTGTAGTTTTTAACTTTATCTTGTCTTAACTAGATAGGTATAATAATCAATCATAAAAAAAAATGTCAGATAAACTTAAAATTAGTGAAACATTCTAACTAATTGGTAGGTACATAAAATCAAAATTTGTCAAGCAGAAAATCATTAACGCTAAAATAACATTTTATAAGTACATTCTTGAGTCTATTTTTAAATACATTCGACGTAACAGAGTTATTGTTGTTTATACATTTTACAGCATGATTATAATTAGTTTGAAAAAGAGTTACTAAAGTTAATTTCATTGTTGCATACTTTTTTTTACATTAATCCGCATAGAAAAGACAACCAAAAAGGCGACTGAAAGATTGTACCATTATGAAGTCAAAACTTTTAGCCACGCGTGATGTAGGTCTCGTAGCATACCGCTTGTAAATTCGAGTCGTCTGGTCATTCTACCAAAATATCTTCACAGAAAAACGACGTATTTTCAACTCTAAGCTCTTCCATCTAAGAGCTATGCAGTTGTTTCAGTATAATTGTAGTTTTGAAACCAAACATTTAGTTTGGTCCCAAATTGTAGCGATTTCCCGCGTGTTTGTTTGTTTGTCAAACATAACACAGAAGTTGATTTGTTTGAAGTCTGGTAGAGTAATTGTTGTTACTTTTTGGAACACAAACCACAATTTTATAGCCCAAGTCAAATACAACTTTGGTACCAAAGTTTAGGTAGGTAAGTACCTACCAAATACATGTACATATACAGCAATATTAAACATAACTAGGGATTGGGACCTTACCATGGATTTACTGATTCTCCCTCTGAACGAATTTCCTCAAGTTATCTACCTAAATACTATGTAAAACACGACGTAAAAGAGAGCTTAAACCAAAGTAATCGTCATGTGTCGCGTAGCGAACTGCTGCTCAGTAAATTGTATAAAAACTGAGTTCTTTATTTGTAATTTGTTTAGATTGTTTGGATTCCCATTTCAAAATGGCCTTCCTGGGTTAACCCTACCTTACAAGCTATATATAAAGTACAAAATGTGGGCAACATTAGAACGTAATACGACCCTTAATAAAATATTCAAACTACCTACCTACTTATCCGGGGCGCTCATCCATTACCTATGTATAAATGGGTATAATTGAAGCGGTTAACCAATTTGCAATATTTGTAGCGGGTAACACTGTTCCGACCGCAAACTAAATGTATGTAACAGTTTCGAAACATTACACTGTATTGGTGCTATAAATGATGGTATATTTGTACGAAGCGAAGGCATAGGCGAGTTCTCCTCTTTTATGATTATGGGGTAACAATTACAAAACACTTTTTGTTTTCTTTACTATTTGTCCATTTAAATCTTTATTAACAAAGAAAATTACAATCAAATAATAGAACTAAATTAAAACTAGTATTTCGAATTAAAACGATTGAACCAACTGCACTGTTGCAAACAATCTACAGGTAGCTCAACTGATCCATAGCAATACCAGTCGCGCGCGTCCTCAAGACGCTGGCTGCATTGTCCCGCTGTATCGCAATGGTGATGCGCTGCGCCAGATACTCACCAGCTCTAGGGTCACACGTCGCTTCGACCAGACGCTCAGATAATCTAATTTCTCCATTTTAGTTTCTACAGCTTTGTAATAAAATTGAAAATAGGTACTACTATAAAACAGGTATAATTTAAGTACGTGTGCAAAGACACTAAAGAGAAAAGCTTTTTAGTGAACTATGTTCTTTGAGAAATATTTAACCATACTAATTATCTCTATAAAATATAGCGTGTTGTACCTTAGTAGGGTCGGTAGAGTTAGATGAACAGGTAGTTAAATCGTTTTTTTTGTAAAACTTCATCGGTCTGAGTGTCGTTTTTTTCGCCGCAGACCCCACGGCACATTACACGGTATATTACGTAGGTAGGTAGGTCTTTTAGGCACGTTTTAGCAGAGATTATCCAATATAAACGGGCCCTCCCATTGGTCAGACTCCGGCGCCCCTCTCGTCTGCAATTAACTTCATTTCCTAGCCTTAGGGCTATCGACAAATCACTTTTCTGACACCCCACTGCAGAGTCTACCTACCTATAGGGATCGTGAACTTGATAAGAACAAATTTAGGTACTTGTAGACAAAATTTTTAAAACGTGACTTACATTCCCTTCATTATCAAATACATTTTAAGTATCAAAATAACACCGGCCAAGTGCGAGTCGGACTCGCGCACTAAGGGTTCCGTACCATTATCTGTAAAAACTGCAAATAAAACACGTTTGTTGTATGGGAGCCCCCTTAAATATTTATTTTATTCTATTTTTTAGTATTTGTTCCCATAGCGGCAACAGAAATACATCATCAGTGAAAATTTCATCTGTCTAACTATCACGGTTCATGAGATACAGCCTGGTGAGAGACGGACAGACGGACAGCGTAGTCTTAGTAATAGGGTCCCGTTTTTACCCTTTGGGTACGGAACCCTAAAAATAACTTTGTTTGAAAAGTGCTTTCATAATTATCAGAACCAAAACTAAAGGGGGTTAAGTCGTTTCTGTGTCCATCATCAGACCAGCTCAATGGTACCATACATAACATTGCACTGTCACCGAACCTACGTAAGTATACCAAATTTCAGCTCAATCCTCATCCTCAACAGCCTATAGTGGTCCACTGCTGGACGCAGGCCTCCCTGATAATCGCCTGATTAGCTTTTATAACTGGGGGTAATGCCCGATCCCCACGCTGGACATGCGGGTTGGGGATCGCAGTTCAGTGGTAGATATAGCTGCAAGAGGCGCTGCTGCTTGTGAAATTGAATAGTAGATATTTTAAGATTCAATCACAAAATTTCTGAATGTGACATCATCGTTCACTGTATTCTCATGAAGCTTTAGCGGGATATAGAAAAAAAAAAGAAAATTATTTATTAGACACAGATGATAGATGAGATTACAGCAACTGGTAGACGCTTGAAAAATTCACAGAATATTTAGTTATACATATGTATATTCACTTAAAAATAGATAATCAAAAAAAAATTTAAAGAGCAAAAATGCCGTTATTATAGATAAAGGTACGGAACCTTAAGTGCGCGAGTCTGACTCGCACTTTCGACACCGGTTTTATTATCATTTAGGTATTTGTTTCAACTTTATTTTAATTGAAGGGACAGAAGCACTTTGATTTGTCAAACTGAACGGTGACGTCACAGAAAAACGACAGCGTTTTTATCACTCGGAACTGAGTGCAGTTTTATTTTTCGTTTTTTGTAGGTTTTTTTCGGTAGTGAAATAACATAAAAAATCGATTCAAAAATAAAAAAAACTCTGCATATACCCTTTTATCAATAGGTACAGATACAGACGTCGTTACGTGATCGATATCTGCTAGCATTTATTTTAATTTAAGATAAAAAATGGAAGTAATAATAATTGTTTCATTTCTCATCGGCTGTTGTTAAGATTTTCGTTTCAACCTTTATAATACAGCCTTATAGAACTAAAAAAAACACCATTCAAAAGACTGTGACGTTGATATTGTACGAGCTTTTGTGCCATTACAGTGATAGCAAACAAAACGGCTCACATCTGCTGCACTCCACATAAAAGTGTTCGCTAGTTATTCCGATGGAGCCGTTATTACTTCAATATTTCTAATAGCCTGGATCCAATCTCGTTGGATGGCAACAAACAGGTGCAGGCAGATACAGACAGATAGTCGCGCCAGTTCGATGGATCCATCAGTTTTTGTTAGTATACTGGTTAAAATTGAGTTTATTTTCGACCGTACGAAAATTTTGTGGACAAAAAATTGAAGCGAACAAAATCAATAACATTTTTGTTTCTTATTTGATAATAATTATTATTTATAAAGCGGTTTATGTATAAAATTTGACTTGTCGAAGTGCTGATTTTGTAAGCTTAAATAAATAAAGTTATTGACTTTTTTTTACTTTTTAAATAACGCGTCAGGACTTTAAAAAAATACGTGTGGGATTAAAAACAAACATAAAATATAAAAATAATTTATTGGACACAGTTACAGTGTTTCAGTATAAAATTGAATCTGTAGGGTAGCATGTAGCCGTGGATTCTGAAATACAAATTTCAGGATCCAAGGCTTCTCCTTTTAAAGTGTAATAAATATAAAACATATCTTCATTGACAATGAAAATTACAATCAATTAATGGAAATAAATTAGAACTAGTATTTACAAATTGAAATAAGTGAGCTAACTGCAGACTGTGGCTAACCATCTACAGCTAGCTCAACTGATCCATATCAATACCAGTCGGAAGCGTCCCCAAGACGCTGGCTGCATTGCCCCGGTGTATGGCAATGCTGATTATTGCTGATGCGTGTAGGATTAAGTTGAAAATGTATTATCCTTATTTCAAAAGGCGTAAGTACCAGAAGAAGGGTGGCTGCTTCATTCTGTGTATATTTAACACCATCACTGCGATCACCAATCAAAGTGCCAAGCGTAATTGCAAACCCGGGGGGTTTTGGGGGCCGCATGTTTGGCAGTGAATGTGTGCTGAAGATACGGTTTTAAGGTGGTTCGTCATGGGTTGGCGCGAGTTTTTTTTTTGTGGTTTTTAACTAGCGAAAAAGTCATTTGCCGCAAATCGTAAAGCATTTTCTATGAGCTTATGATGAAATCAACTTTGATTAATTTGTAATTTGGGAGCATTTGAGAAAATGTAGGTTTTTAGCACAAAATCTCGTAATTTTTCAAATGCTCCATAAATACCAGTGAATCGAAGTTGGTTTTATCATGAGTTCATATAAAACGGATTACAATTTGCGGCAAATAACTTTTTCGCTAGTTTTATTACTTGTGAAACGCAGAAAAAGTTAAAGCAAAACAAAAAAAAAGATTGAATCTTTGGCCAACCCACGTCGAACAACCTTACAAGCCAGACGGTGACTTTCGACTTGTTCTTATAAAGATTGTTCTTATTTACAAGACAAATAACAAGTCATAAGCAAATACCCATTTCATATGCACAAATAAAGAACACTTCCCGGAATTGCAAATTCTCAAAGCCCAAATATAGGTAGGTACCTAAGTACCATCAAGATGGAACCAACCTTAAATACGTTATATGTTTGGCAGAACAGACGGCCTGCTTTAAAATTCACTGGAGCGCCACAGTATCGACCGTGTCTATACTTACCCGTCACGCGCGCAATATGTGTCGTGTAGTTCAGTACGTCCTATTGCTAAGGTTATCGCATATCTGGGCCGCATCCTGTCGCACAGCACAAAAATGTTCATTTAAATATGATCTCATAATCGTAACATTTGGATACATGTGACAGTGTCGGAATAAAAGGAGTATTAATCTCAAGTAGTACTTAAAACCTCATACGTGTAAAATATTATTTCCGCCCCATACTTTGCCCCAGTGCGAGTTACGCACTTTAAAGGCAAAAAAAGCAAACATCATTATAATAATAATAATAATAATTTATTTCAGACTATAGAACAGTTACAGATCTTATTTTAACTTATTCTACGGTCCATAGTAATATATACCTTAAAACTAACATACATACAATATTAAAAACTAAAATTAAAGACGCGTTATTTGTCGGCGAGACGTGACGCAATCAGGGTGTCAGCTGACGACGGTGCACGGCGTGCGGTGTCTCCTTGCATTAATGCATCATTAATGCTTATTGTTGTGCAGTGCTGTAGCGGTGTTGGATGTATGTGCTAAGTCCTTTAGGGTTCGTTTTCGATGACAATGGCAGCCTTCAACATTAAAAAGCCAGTCTATTCGACTATGGGCAAAATCGATATTTCTATTTGCACTCAGGACCGCGCGTTCTTTGTCACTATTTTTAACAGTAAAGTACAGACAGTGGCAAAAGTGCTTTCACGATGTTAAGTCTCTTTAACGTCGCCAGTGATTTTTTGTAGTTCCCATTCGCCCCACTAGCGGGATGAAGCTGGTTTCCACCAGCTTTATCGTAATCAAACGAGATATCACTATCCCTTTGATGTCGAGCCATCGAGCGGGTTAGTATGTCATCTACAATATATATTATTATAGTCCATTTTACAAGTTGTTATGTCATACGGCTGTGTACGCAAACTAAAAAGTACCAGCTGTCATCAGCACCATCAGCGCATTTGAGCGCAACCTCACATCCAACTGACGCATGATGTCAAGACCACAGAGCAATATGGCGTCCAGCCTTTTCGTCAAGCTACATTCATTTCGCTACATGCATTCTTAGGGCACTAATCGATGGAATCAAATTTTTGCATTTTTTGTGGTTCACTATGGAACCTTATTGAGACACTAGGTTCACTATGGAACCTTATTAAGACACTATGGCACAAAATGGCGGTGGTACGCGTCAAACTAGCGCCGCCACCTATTTTATCCTACTATTCCGTTTAACAAAGGAAATTTCTAAAATCCATCACACAGCTTGTGATAGGTACTTATTATAAGCTTTTATTTTATGCCTCTGTAATAGTTTTATTCTATTAGGTTTAGGCAGAATATCAAAGTGGCCCTTGATGGCCACCAATATCTATTTTCAATTCTCTTCTTTCAAACTATTTTTTGATTTTATTTTTATTTGATTTTCTGGTATCACAAACTGTACGATGGATTTTTGAAATTTCTTTTGTGAAACGTAATATTAAGATAAAATAGGTAGCGACGCTAGTTTGACGCATACCAATACCTATTAATACAGTAAGAAGCGCTTCTTACTGTACATGTAACCACGACAACCACGAAACATCATACCTATCTTATCACTATTGTCATGGAAGACACTCCTCAGAGATATGAACGAAACATTGAATATCCGGACGCACGCCGGGCCTATTCCACAGAATGGAGTATGATCAACAAGAGATTCCACCGAATATTTCACGGTGTCAAAACGCGGAAAATACGCGTAAATTGTTGATATCAGCGCGTAGTGAAAAAATTACGACCATTTCCACGGCGTATTGGGGCTGGTTCGGTGACGGTAGACCGTTCCCTTTCCGAGCGTTCCCCCTCGATGAGCGCTGATGTTGGCTTTACGCAAACATGTCATACGGTTATGAAACAGGTAGTTCTAATTTTCGATTTCCGCCTCAGTTGAAATGTTTGTACGATCTGCAGATATTTGTTCCGAATTTTCTAGAAAACACCCGTTTTCTGATTCGATAAAAGTAAAAAAAAGGAGATGGGGCATTACCATCTCGAAAGTGTATGGCTCAAGTTAGGTTCAACTATGTTCACTTACCTCAGTCATAGTCGGACCGGCCGACGCGGGCGGTGGCGTTTGTGTTTCGCGTGCTTGCCACGACGTATTACTTTTGTGTGATTTCGACTAAATTACCACGACAATGCTCTCATGTTCGTTTGTTCGTTCACCAGGTGTACAAATAGCTCCAAAACAAAAAACAAAGCCCAAGGCATCATATATTTTCCCCCGGAAGTAGATACACCAAACTTTACATTTTCTGATAATCCGATACCTTATCATTATTTCATCTGGGACCCGGTACAGTTTTTGAGTAAGCGCTGGTAGAACGTACCGTATCTTCCTTTTTTTACTTTTATCGAAGGTTTTCTGTGTATAATAAAAAACGATCTGTGTATGGTATTGTATTAAGTATAATATTTTTATTTTCTTTATTTGGTCTACCAGTGGGTGTTACAATAATTCATGATAGTAAATACAAACTTATAGATATAGTTAATTGCACAACCAGTTATAGGTGGACACTGCATGCTTAATAGTAGGTTAACAGAGGACAACTAAGGCAACACGAGTTCAACCGATTCAGCCAGTTCACCATCTCCAAGAAGTTACGCTATTAAGCTATGGTCTAATGATACAATAGCAATTAACAATTAATTTCCGGTCATTATTTAGTTTTCCAAATAGATACTCGACGGGTAGTATACAGTAGAAATAATCTAGTCTATTGTGAATTAATTTAAAGTACGTAACAACTTGAAAGTGGTGAAATTTTCTCCTATTTAATAAAGTTATTAATTCTTAAATTAGTATCTTTTTTAAGTAAGTACATAAATAAACAAGACATGGTTGGCACATAATGTTAAGTGGCTATTTTGAGCTGTTTGACAAGTTCTCAGATAAGAACTTGCGGAAAATTGGTAGCTTTGTTGAGAAAATATCAATGTGGGCGCAATAATAATTAAGTTCTCTGCTGATCCTAGGAATAGGTGAGTTTTTGCCGAGGACTGTTGAGCGGTGTGGTGGGTCGAGGGTAGGGATCGGTTTACGGGGAATTCTACGACTCTACGGACTTTAAAGCGAATTTTACTAAGGAGAGGAGGACAATTTATTTGATTGTTAAGGAGTTTATATAAAAATATAAGATCTAGCTGGGTGCGACGTTTTTCAAGAGATGTCATTTTATAAAAGTCAAGGCGATCCGAGTATGAACGTAGCATTTTCGCCTTTCTAGCCGTGTATGCTAAATGCCTAGTAAACCGTTTCTGAATGCGTTCAATTTTTAAAATATGCGTTGCGTAATGGAGACGCCATACCGTAGTAGTACCGTACCGAGTATATCAGGTCATAACCTGATATACTCATATATAGGATGACGTCATAACGTCATCCTGGCCGTACTTCGCTCACGGCGGCTAGATTTCTAGCCAGATGCACAGGACATATTTTAGTGCCCAAATGTGTGCGCAAACACAGGTGCACTCTGTTTTCCCTCATTTTCTATATCTTGTGGATTGTCCATTATTTAGTTTCTTCCCGCGGCTTTTCATGCGTTTTTGCAGGATAATATGTAATGTTAACAAACCCAAGTCAACAAAGATGTGATTATTGTTCTAGGAAAACGTTAATGGTTAACGTAACGTTAGCGTTTATATACCATAAACACAGAATAAAGGTTATTTCTTTACCATAGGAACTGATTTAAGGGTCTACATTATGACTACGCAAAGTTTCATCTTGATCTGTTCTGTAGTTTTGGCGTATAGAATTTACAAACATACATTCATCTATTTTTAAGAAAAAACATGGTATCGTTTATAGTCCCTAATAGATGAATCATCTAAGAAGAAGTCATTCGTAAAACGAGGGACTTCTTCAGGGTGAGTGCAATGCACGCGCGTGCCTTTCGCACTGCATTCGCTCTAAAGAAGTACCGTAAAGGGATGAAATTTTGGTGTTCTTCCAACGCAAATAAGGTTCGTTGTTAACCTGCTTACATACGCAATGAATTTGTCAAACTACGATAGTTTTTGTATTGTAAAATACTATCACTTTTACAACAAATCATAAAATTCTAAGAAATTTTAAAATTTTAGGTTGTTTTTGTTATTATATGGTATCGTACCTGACTCTTATACATATATTGAAGAACTTGGTAGTGCTGTTTGTTGATCTTTTACTCAATGTCATTTTTAGTACTGACCCTTCGTGTGTGAGTTTGACTCGCACTTGGCCGGTTGATTAAAAACAGATCTTTTAAAGAAAATGTTGTATTCTCTTATTACATTACGTGAAGAGTCCAAAAGTAATATACTAGTGTATAATTATTTTTCCATATCCATTGCCATCGGGTAATTATGTATCGTATTAATACTAAAATAGGTACTATATTAATGACGCTTATTCTATAGATACCGTATTCCTTTGTATATTATATCTAAGTTAAGCGTGCAATAAAGTATTTTCTCTCTATCTATCTATTACTTACTTTTTACTTACCTTGATACATTACGTACCTACCAAGTCGTTTTTGTTACACCATTTATAACTCAGGAACGGGTGGACCGATTTTAATGATCTTTGATTTGTCTCCGTCTCGGATAGCAGAATAACGAATTAAAAATATGAAAATTTACGATAGGATTATATTATGAAAAACATCGTTTTCTCAAACATATATCGTATGTCTTCATCTCGGTTTTTCAGGCGGAAAGAAGCTTGCCAAGCCAGCTAGTTTAATAAAATGAAATGTTGAGCAAAACTAACAAAATCGATTATAACTTCTTCAGAAACAGAATCGATTCTCATAAAAAAACTAATCGGTAAAGCTTAGGATATATGATTAATTGATTGTCACTGCAGCTGTCAAAAAGAACAGAAGTTTTGACGGAATAGAGACAGAAATAACGCGCGAGATTGGGCGTTTTTTGATGTGCCGGCCCTGGACCGGCACCGACACGGCACCGGCACCGGCATCGGTGTCGGTGCCGGGCCGGTGAGTGGAAAAACGGCCATTCGAGGAAGACGTCCATAATAATGTATTATGAAAATGAAAACAGCTCACATTCAAATATATAGGGCATAAGAATTTTTGAAAGATTACATCTACCTACTAACAAATCTAATTTTTACCAACGTCCCACTTTCGCAACGCGATCTTTATTGTGATTCCTTGACAGGAAAAACATATATCAAGCATACAGAAAGTCCTACTAAGTAGTAGTAAGTAGTACCTTTAAAACGATTCATTAACACGATCCTACGAGCTTAAGCACGTTTTTTGATGCACTGGGAACCCTCAAAACAATAATTAAAACAATGTAGATCTCATACTTAATCAACGAAATTGAAATTAATAAATGCCAAAAAGTGTTTCGTTTTAATTAGCTTGAAGTATCGCCGTAGTCGAACAACTTTCACCAAAGGCACTAGACGTTCAAAATAATGCCGGTCATTCCAAATATGGTACAAAATAATGGCTCATGTAAAAAAAATAAGGCATTCACGATATTGTCTTTATTTTATCAAATAATATTTATTCTCTCAGGCTTAAACCACAGTTTTTTTAAATATAATATTATTCCGGTGAAATTATTTAAACTGTATTCATTTATTCTTTGTGTTATTTTTAATGTAATTGTATTTATCAGTAGCGATCTTTCAATTGAGTATTTCTTCCGTTTCTGGTGGTCTGTGTTGATAGTAACTAAATATAATTTATATATCATATTTCTCATATTTTCGACAGATAGTTCCTTGTTTAATCTGCTAAAAGATTTGTTTCTGATTGATTCAAAAAGTGGGATTAATAGCGCGTCATTTAATTTGGAACTTAAGATTTTGTGTTCAAATTTTGCATGGATATGCTTGAGATTAGGTGCAAGCTTCATCATATCTTGCTTAATTTTAAAAGTTTGTACAGACATTGTGTTTATGATAAAAATATGCATACTGTCAATTAGTTCAGAAGTATTTATTTTAACCTATACATTTATGTTCTATGCTTTATACAGTCGTTTTAAGCAGTTTATTATCACATTAAAAAAGGTTGAATCAGATTTTCTATCTCACCAGCGTGTATACAAACAGTACGTTGAAACAATTGAAAAATATAAAAAAGCCTTTGATCCGGTGGTAAGTAACTATGCGCATAATTATTTACAAACAATGCAAAATGAATAGCATTAAAAACGGCCTGTGTTGTTAAAACTAGTATTACAGAAGCTTTTTAATAGCCAAGTTATAAGTAAACAACGACACAAACAATAATTGTATTTTATATTTTCAGATAATGATAACACTATGTTGTGAAATTCCTGATATCATGATAAATCTTTATTTCTCTTTAAAAGAATGGCGGTACCACACACTGAATGTTCGTATTATCTTCCATTTTGAAATATCAATAACTGCAATTTTTTTAGAGATAGTTAACTTTCTTTTATTGACGCGCTATGCACGCACAACACGTATTTGAAAAAAAGCCACTAATCATCAAAACGAAATTCGGCTCGGCTGAAGCAACTCCACGAGAATAAAAACTTAGTATTGTGCTTATAAGTAATTGTTTTAAAACAAATCTATGTAGGTATATGGCAATGTTATTTCAATTCATTCAGCTTTGCACTTAAATTCATATTTAAAAATATGAATTTAATAATCATGATTTAGTCTATACGCTCTTGCTCTCAAAGATATTCGTTTTTTTATATCTTATATTCATGGGAAATTCCTTTTCTTTTTTGAATATTTTTAATTTTAAGTGGCTGTTTTTCAAATACGTGTTGTGCGTGCATGCAAAAGAAATATGTAAATCTTGACAGGAGGTATAACATAATGCGTATTTTTACCATCGAACTACTTGTAAATTATTCATTTACATTAATTACGAAATCAGGTACAAACAATTCTGTAAAAAAGTATCTCTACAGTGTATGACCAAAATATTCTTGGATCAGAATTTTGAGGTTTTGATAACTATCACTCTAACGGAAAAAAAGGATTAGCAAGCTGAAGTGGCCATATTTCGCGAAGAACCGATAACTGCTAGGGTAAACGTGTTCTTGAGTGGAGACCGCGACTCGGCAAACGTAGTGTAGGCCGCCCTCCGACCAGGTGGGATGACGATTTGCGAAAGACTGCTGGCAGATGCTGGATGCGACAGAGCGACATTACAGCATAATTATAACTCAACCTAGGTCCACCTATTCAAATAAGCTTGTATGTGGTCTGTCTTTATCTGTTTATATTATGTTGTTCTTGAAAAGCCAAATGAAAATCTTTATATTTTATTGCAATAAGTGTTACCCTGGTCTACAATTCAACATAGTACGCTTTTCAGATGAACTTTACCGCTTTGACAGTCCCATGCATCTTCATCTTGTTAATGTTAATAATAACATTGCTACCAGCCGTTATTGCCGGAATGTTATCTTCTCAAGCACAGATAATTATATGGATCCTTCATGATAAACTGATGCAAGAGAGAGGTACGTATTAAAAAAAAACGTCAAGTTATTCTAGGTCAACGGGAAGTACCCTAAAGGTTTTGGTCCATGTCGAGAATCAAAAATATTTTATGGATAAACTACAAATTTTCATTATTAGGATTTTCCCCTTTGCTTGTGCTCCATGCCAAATTTTTATGATTCTTTGTCAATGGGAAGTACCCTATTGGTCAATAGGGAGAATCTAAAACTTTTTTTGTATATACTTAAAATTTACAGTTTTCTTGTTTTCACTTTACTGCATAAGACCTTCTTTCTTGCCAAATTTCATGATTCTGGGTCAACGGGACATAAACATACGTCTGTAGACCACGTAGTCAGTGATGTCTAAAACATCCTGGAGTATTTTCTCAAAATCAGTCGTCATAATATGTATAGTCCAGCATTATTTATGTCATTATTTTAATATTAACAGATGAGAGATCAGTGTGGGAGATCCAGCGATTCATCCGCTACGTGGAGGCGCGCAACTGCCAGTTCCGCGTGTACAGAGTGATCCCGCTGGACGCCAGGCTGGTCGGGATGGTAGCCAGCTTCTGCGTCACCTACATCATCGTCATCATACAGTTTGCTAAACTCTATTAACAACAAAATAATATGGTTCCTTTGCACTTCGAATGGAGCAGTCACTGTTGACCCACTCGGAGTCCAGAATCACTCTCTTTCGGCTTAATAGGTACACATTTTACGAAACACGCTGTGTTTTTTCAAAATTCAAAGTGCTTCATTTCCTTTATACCTTACAGGACTCTTGAACACATCACAAAACTCAGATTACATAAGTAAAACTAGGAAATAAAGTAATCACTTTGATTTTTTCTCCACATCAATCTTTTTAAGGTAAAGTAAAGAAGCGAACAAGAAACCTTTACCTTGTTTATTGCAATAAGATTAAGTTAAGTTAAGTGTATTGCATTAAGATTGATGTTAGTTTTCGAGTTGGAGCAAAACTCGTCCCATGCTTTTGTTCTCAGTACAGGTAAATATCAGTTTCTCGCCGCCTTTCGAAGCTTGTAACAGCTTCCATCTATTGTAAGACTAAATCTATCCTAATATTACAAATTCGAAAGTAACTCTGTCTGTCTGTTACCTTTTTACGCCTGTTTAGGCTGAACGGATATTAATGAAATTGGAGGTAAATGGTATCTCGGGGATGGACATAGGCTACTTGAAAAGCGTCTACGAAGCCGCGGGCAGCAGTTAGTAGTGAATGAATACATATTACGCGATTTTATTGATTAATTGTATTGGTATTCTATATATAACTACAGCGCTTATTAAGTATAACGGTATTTGAATCTGGATAGATACGAGGGATAGTATGTCTTCGGACCTGGTCTTTCAGCTGACAATGGAAGAACAAAGAATTCAAATAACACGGCTAGATCTATGTATGTCGACACAAGGAACGATTCTCACTAGAGGATCTATGTCCAGCAGTGGTGATCGTTCGCTGAGATGATGATCATGAAGCTGATCCTGGTATACGTCAGCCAGGTCGGGAAAATGGCCTGCTTCATCATCAAATACCTCATCGTCATCATCCAGCGCGATGTTTGTTGTTTTTGTTTGCACCAAATATGTTTTTGTTTGGTGCCTACAATGTAATTAAGTGTACGAAAAAGTGGTTTATTTATTCTTATTTTGTAACGCCCAACTAAACTGAGACGGTAGATAAGATAATACTTATGTGTTAAGGGTGCGCACAGAATAAAAATAGTACGTGTTAGTTTTTTAGCCGTGTGTATCCGCTTTTTCGTCTCAATTCGTGTGATGCAATGTGCAAATATAAGAATTATGTGTCCTTTTGTGCAACTTAATGTTTCCATTAAACGATTCGCTTTAAATCTTTGTTTTTATTAAAGACCGATCTTTCACCTATTCGAGCCGTTTGGTGTGGAAACCCTAGGTCCACTTTTTTTCTTCTAAATCCAATATTTTAGTTTTTAATGACTTTTCATTGCTACTTACTTTATATTCAACTTATTTATCAGATGCATTTTCACTTTGGGTATTAGTTTTATTAATAACTTAAAACCAAAATAAGTACGGGTGACGCATGGCTACCTAAGTTCATACAGTACAAATATACTTATTATTTTTTTTGTGATATAAAATTCCCTTACAAAAATAACATAATTATACATAAGTAACATTAACTCTTTTGTTTACGTACATTTCAGTATTAAACGCCGTAAAAGTCATATCGGGGAAAAATCAAAAACCTAATAAAAAAAATTTAAACAAGTACGTTGTAACAAAAAAATATTTAATACGAATGCCTAAAAATTGTCGTACTTACATAATTACATACCTATTTATTTTGCATACACATATTACCTATGTAAAGTTACGATGGTACATAGTTTTGGTGTTCACCTTTGATTCCCATTTCTATAATAATATTAGATTATTTTACTTATTTGATTATGGATACATTTTGGCGCCATATTGGTTTTTGAAAATCGAATAGTTTGTACCCTTGTCACTTAGAACAATGTAGGGATTCTAACGAGACATTGAAATCTATTCATAAATACTATTTAACGGGTATTTAACGCGTTTAATCACCTTATTTTCCCGACGTTTCGACAGGTTTACATACTAGCGTGGTTACGAGATTAAAAAAAAAATACATTGAAATCTGTTCAGGCATTTAAATGTTATGATGCGGAAATGATAGTCACATTTAAACGTGAACTCTGAAAAATTACACTCCTTTTTGCCATTTGTGTAAAAATGAGGTAAAAGTTATCAGATAAAATCGTCACAAATATACTTGTTTTATGGATATATGTTGTTTTGTGTATCTATCTATTTGACAATATGCGAACTCAACAAAATAACCTTTGCTATAAATCATACTAGCTGCGGACAAACCGCTAGACTGACGAAGACGTAGACTCTTGTAGCAAGTACTACAACCGTTGGCGTAGACTCTCGTAGACTCTCGGAGAGTCTACGAGAGTCTACGCCAACGGTTGTACAACACAACAAAAAGGAGTGTAATTTTTCAGAGTTCACGTTTAAATGTGACTATCATTTCCGCATCATAACATTTAAATGCCTGAACAGATTTCAATGTATTTTTTTTTAATCTCGTAACCACGCTAGTATGTAAACCTGTCGAAACGTCGGGAAAATAAGGTGATTAAACGCGTTAAATACCCGTAGCTAGTGTTACAGCGGTTGGCACAGACTCTCGTAGCAAGTTATACAGTCGTTGGCGTAGACACTCGATGACCTTTTTTTTTTGACGGGACGATATTTTTTTGATGCAACCGTAAAAAAAATTACTGTATCAACTGTTTGAACTGTGTAACAAAATACACAATTTTTTGCCGTCTTGCTTACGACGACGTTTGGTATCGTTGTTAGACAGAGATTAAGCGCGTGCAGGCTTATTTTTGTGATTTTTTATTTTATTTATCACAACAAAAGGCTTTGTCGCTGAGCGACCACATCGCCTTTTGTGTATTTATAAACTTGACCAGCTGTCGTCGTATTTTAACAACATTACCCTCCATTACAAGGAAAAACAATAAGATCGAGACGTACAAAGGCCGTACATCACCTTTTATACAGGCTCCGCAAGACAACAGCCGTAAGTCAATTGGCATGTGATTCACCTCACGTAGCTAATATTGTTTAGACGTAATACTTTTACCTGTAAGGGAAATTATGCCATGTCCCCATTGAATTAACGACGATATCGACCTTTTTCGGGGCCTTTTCTGAATTACCTACATGTTTACAAGATTATGTACAAATGAGTTGCATTTTGATCTACTTTTTACAGATCTAATTACTTATTTTTCAGAGTATTGTAGTCGTCATATTAGTCATCCGCCGCCGGGTATAGTCATTTTTGCCCACGGCTGGGTATCCCAATGTTATGTCAGCCATCACAGTTTTGCATTCGTAAAGTTTTGATATTAACCCATTCAATATTATACAATTCTATTTAAACAATAGATGAGATCGTTTGTTATATTTTGTCGCCATGTATAGAGCAAGACGGAGAAAAAACACTTTGCCAGATTAATTATTAAACCATGCTGTGTACACATACTCTGGACTACAATCTTGTCCAAATTTTTAGTATTATATTATTTTGGATCACAAATTAAAGATAATATTCTCAATACTAAGAATACCGGTAGTTAAGTGAAAATTGGTAATTTTCTCAAATACATTTTTTCGAATTGGTATTTAATAATTTCAAGTTTTTGCAACAACGAAACATCTAAGAAAGATCTTCTAATTGAGCATCCGATGGGCTTCAGGCTTTGTTCCCAATTGACAGACTTCACCGTAAAACGAATCTTAAGGACTTTACGCACCAAACCGCCAGCCCCGTCGAGGTAGCCCGACAGGTTACATTATTTAAAAGATTCGAACCATACACGCCGGCCCGCCGACCAGTTGCCAGAACACTGCTAAAATAAGAGTACACTGTGTGTACTCTTATTTTCCTGTTCAGTGTGTAGATTCCATTAGAGAATCATATCTGCGATGGTTCTGGCTCGTATCGACATTTAGGTGTATAAATACTGCAGAACGCCGACAGTGTTTTACCGACTTACCAAAAAATATGACCTAGCCCGGTGTTATGGCGGGCCGGCGACTTTTTTCGTGTCACCCTTTTTACAATCACATTGAGTCCGACATGTCTCGTTGTAGGAAGAGTGTTCGCTTGATTTCTCTAAAGTGAACCCTAAAGTCTATTATAAAATAAATAAATAATTTGTTGATTTGCTCTTCACAATAAGTTTTTTAGCAATGGCGCTCATTAGGGGAGGCCTATGTCCAACAGTGGACTACTATAGGCTGATGATGATGATAATGAATAGGTTTTTTAATAGACTAGTAATTAAATACTAAATACGTACGTACTGTAATGTGAGAGACTGGAGATTGCTATCTGTTTGAGAAAAACCTGTAACTACATGTCTTCTGGGTCTTCTGGGACTCCATGGATTACATACAAATACTAATCATGCATGACAATGGTTTTTGTTTATTGATTTGTTTGTTGATGATTGACTCAGCTCACTGAAGAAAAATCTTTTATTACAACCAACAAAAGAAAATTGGACGTCTCTTGGTAGTTTAGTGTTTTTAGCCATTTAGCCACTTCTCTAAGTGGACAGAATGTAGATGTAGAATGGGGACGAATATATCACGAAAAACTGTGGAGGAACTATTTCCGTGTATTTAAACGGTTGAAGACATGTTGGAAGGGTATTATTACCTACCTAACTGCCACGACAAAAAAAAAATTTTTGAATGCGAAAATAATGTCGACAGACGCTCAAGTGTTCCAGTCACTGTCGTTGCGTTCTATTATTTTGACTTTGTTCAAGCTCAGTTCAGAGTCCTTAGTATAGGGGGGTTGTGTATAGTATATTAATTGACGAAAACTTTAAGTTTTCGTCGTAACATACATTTAGCGTCTTTTACCGCTCTTACCAGATTTTCGTAGCATGACAGTGATCCAATAGTTTCATAGGAACTCTTCTTTTTATTTTTCAGTATTTCAGTATTTTATTTATTGCATTCATACAGTCAAGTCTTAGTAGTTAGGTGAGTGTTCATAAAATGTTCACAGTATGTACCCATTTAGGGTGTTGCAATGCAATGGAAGACAGGCCAGGTTTCATGCCTTTCTACTTATGATGTACTTACTTATTATTAATGCATTCAATACCTATTACAAAGATTACGAGTCGCTAAATTTATCATTGAAGAAATCGTCAAGTTTTTTAAGGCTTTTGCGACTATTTACCATAATTCTGCCTATGATATAGGTACTATTATAGTTTTCAAATGATTTTGAACGCTTTGTTCTATTTTAGCAGTATAACTTTGACACAGCGGCGGTACCAAACGAAAACTAATTTTCTCTTGGTATTGTGCAAGCCCATACCAGCCATTTTGAACTTACCAACAGAATCGAAACAATATTTGCTGACCCAGAGTAACCCTCCACAATTAGTATTCCGCAGAGAACCGACGTGCTGTAAACAATACCGCAACTTACTTGTGAATCATTGAGGGAGCATCTACTTATTCATGTCTTGAATCTTTTATTGGTGCTATGGGAAGGTACACACTTCGCGGGATGCGTTTCTTTTTTCGCAGGTGTATTTGTGCTTGAAATATGCTAATGGTTTCTATTATATTTTTTATTTAGAGACAAGCAGTTCTAAAGAGTATTTATACGCCGATTTAGAATTCAAGATATTTTATTTCAACAAAGATAAATGAAAACTTAACAAAAATTGATAATATGAAGGTTTTTTTGTTATAGTGCTTACTATAGCAAAAAAAAGTTTAGTTAGTTTTTTTTTGATAACATTAACAGGAAGAAACATGGTCATAGCAAGGTTATAACAAAAAAATAAAACACAAACATTAACAACACATAATCTCACATGTGCAGCGAATTTTTTTTAAATATAGGACTCGAAAGCGAACGAGAAATCAATTAGGTAATTAATGAATGAAAGCTTTCAAAACCAAAAATTGTTTCGAGCTTCTGTGCTTTGCTTCGATGAAACCAATGTCGTTAAAAGTTTTCCACCAAAATTCCACGGGTCTTGTGACCCCTTTGTATAAAAAACATCCAGGTTTTTGAATCAGAGAATTGTTACATTATGTCTATTATGGTAAACTTATTTTTAATTAGTAAATGTTAAATGTTTATTTTAAAAATAGAGTCCCGCACATGAGTCCTATAATCGTTTGGCCGCGTAACGAATAACCGAAATATTTTTTCATTTCTTCGAATGAACATTTGCCTGATGGAAACTTTCACATATCATGGGGCCGACGACGACGTTTTAACATCAGGTTAGTTTCCTACAAAAATCGAATGAATGCTAGATTGTCAGAAGATATTGGACACGTATTTTTAGGGTTCCGTACCCAAAGGGTAAAAGCGGGACCCTATTACTAAGACTTCGCTGTCCGTCTGTCACCAGGCTGTATCTCATGAACCGTGATAGTTAGACAGTTGAAATTTTCACAGATGATGTATTTCTGTTGCCGCTATAACAACAAATACTAAAAAACAGAATAAAACAAATATTTAAGGGGGCTCCCATACAACAAACGTGATTTTTTTGCCGTTTTTATAGATAATGGTATGGAACCCTTCGTCCGACTCGCACTTGGCCGGTTTGTTTTATTTTGTCAATTAAACAAAAAAAATGAAGATATAGCCAGTTAAAGTTCCTCGTGACGTCACGCCGGGCGACACTTCTCAGCGACTTTGTGACATCACGAGCCTCCACTTACAAAGTTTGACACGCAGTTGGTTAGAGCACACGTGTACTGAGGGGTACACTGACTGGTGGGGCGCAGGTTCGAGTCCTGCCGAAATCGATATTTATGGGAATTTATTTAATTTCTTAGTGATTACCCAGAGTGCGAGTGCTTACGTACTATAATACAAAAATCTTAGAAAAATATATGTCCAATATCTTCTGGTAGTCTAACTGACGGACTAATTCGGGTTTTTTAGGAAACTAGCCTAATAGACAAATCTTAAGACCAACATTTGATACAAACAAAACAATTTTCAACCGACTCTGACGATCCTTATGGTGACGACTTCTGTGGCGCATCGGGCGAAGGTCCACCTGTGACAAGTGTGTGTGTTTGTTACACATGTTCATTTTGAAAAAAAAAAAAATGAATGCTAGATTGGTAAAAGAGTAGGTATGTAACTAGGTCCACCACAAAGATTTAAAATTAATTTATTGTAATTACGTTTTAATAATCCCTGCTGCTGTTTTTCCGGTCAATACCACCTGGGTCTCTTCAAGACAAGAGTAGGTATCTTCTAGGCCTTCATGATACATCGTTGGCAACATCTTCACTTTCCATGTGAGATTTTTTTAAGCTGTAAAAAAACTTTTGTGTATGAAATACATTGTATTGCCAGTTACCCAACCCGTTAAAAAACCTTGAAAATAGTTGCCAGTATTACCCTCATGATCCGGGATTGCCAGCAGCCATTTTAATAAGCAAACGAACAGCAAGCACGTTTTCAATTTATACGACACGGGTTTAAAGTGTGTGAAATAACAGATGTACAGAAGTGAATTTCATATTTTTTTTGTTTTTATGTAAACGTCTAATGCGTTATCTACCTTAGGCCTAGGCCACGACATCGGGCGATGCGTCTTGCGGCGCGTCTTGCGTATTGCGACTGGGATCGTTATGTCACTTTTCCGCAAGTCGCACCGCGGCGACTCATGGACACACTCGAACCACTTCTTTGATTTTTTCTCGCCGCGGACGCAGACGCAAGATGCAAGACGCGCGGGCGGGCGTGTCGTGGCCTGGGGGTTAGAGCTTAATAGATGACATAGGTAACCATGGACATCATAGATGTTATGTCAAACAAAAGCCACCAGCTAAAGTCTATATTCTATGCCATTTGAATTTTAGAGATGCACTGTCGCGTTTACTTTCAGACAGAAGTAACTGGAGTATTTAAGTTGCTCTACCTAATCGGGCTCTTGTAATTTTTTTGTAATAATCGTATGTTTTTACTATTAATTTTTTTCTAAAAGTATACCGTATAGTGACTACTTATAAGTAGAATAATGGACGTTGCATAGTTACTATAGTTGAGCTGCAGTTGGTATGAGTCATCCACGTCATGCATGGCTTTGTAACTTTTTGTGAATTTCACATCCATGTGAATTTAATAATCTTTAACGTTACAGGCCTGTTTGATAAATATTAATATTTTCCTTTTATTTGTGACACGCGTTCATTTTCCACAGTTGAATGCATCAATGTACCTAGTTTTTTTAGGATTCTGTACGCAACAAGGAACTCTTACAGTTTCGCCATGCCCCTACGGCTTAGTTCAGTGACCCTACTAGAGAGGTGTAATAATATGGTATGTATATACCATATTATCATACCATACATACCATATACCATATTTTTACTATATATGTATATAGTAAAAATAATAGTTATTGTAGTCACTTATTTGTAATAATTATTACTAGTCAAAATTGGTTAGTATAGAATTTAACACACTTAGGAGATAAACTTTCAACTAGTATTTCAAAACACTGTGAAAAAGTTTAACGTATTATTGTAACATTAAAAATGCGAAAGTTTGCGGATGTTTACATGTTTGGATGTTTGTTACCTCTTTACTCCAAAAGCTTAGAACGGATCGGTCTGAAATTATGCATATAGGGAGTTCTAGGCTAGGAATAAAGCATAGGTATACTTTTTATCATATATCATAAATTATTACGGATGTAAGCGGGTTAACTACGAACCTTGTTTGTGTTGGAATCCAGTGCTCGGAGGGACGCGGAACGCGCGCGCCTAGAACCGCACTCACCCTGAAGAAGTCCCTCGTTAAGGGATGAAACGTCGGTGTTCTTCCAACACAAATAAGGTTCGTAGTTAACCCGCTTACATCCGTAATGAATTCGGCAAACAACGATAGTTTTTATAGTAAAATATCGTAAATTAGTTACCATGGGATAAAAATTACCTTAAACATCGCGTGCGAAGCTGCGGGAAGACACTAGTTTTTAAAAATGTTTTTTTTTTAATAAACCAAACTTCTTTCTATCTTCAACTCGTTATAGCCTTCCTTGTCCCATGGGATCTCTGTATATCCACATCATCATTATCATCATCAGCCTTTATTAGTCCACTGCTGGACATAGACCCCTAATGAGCGCCATAGCGCCCAAACACACAAATATATCCACATAGGTACCCAGGAACTAGATAACATGATGAACAATAAATTATGGAGCTACATGTCTCTACAAGTAATCTCAGTTACCTAAAGGATCAGAGCATTACTGACATGATTTATACTAAGCACTTAGAATTGTTGTCTAGTACCAAGCTAGGTACTAGACAACTCTAAGCATTTCAGATTATTCGAAGTATGCATGTATATGACGACCTCTGTGGCGCGGTGAGCGAAGGCCTGCCTGCGACGCAGGAGGTTGCGGGTTCGATTCCCGCCTCGGGACAAATGTGTGTACGATCTGCAGACATTTGTTCAGGGTGTTCTGGTCGTTTTCTATGTTTAATAAAAAATATCTATCTATGTATTGTATTGTATTATGTATATCAGTTATCTAGTACCCATAACACAAGCTCTGCTTACCTTGGGGCTAGACAATGCTGTGTGAATAATTGTCCAGCATTATTTATTTATTATATGGGTTGAAATGTTTAGATCACTCCTCGATTATACTCAAGTCTGTATTGATAAGATTTTTGACATATTTTTGAATCTACCCGTCGTTAATTAACTGCTGGTATGGTTAGATTTACAGAGAGCAGGGCAAGTTCGTTTTTTAGGGTTTCGAGATCGGTTTCGAAACCCTTATGGTCTCGCTCTATCCGTCCTTCTTCTTTTTTGAATATCTCAGTGACTACCGCAGTTATTAATTTGAAATTTGTAATAATTATGCTATACGTGCGCTTTTATTGATTAAAAGAAATTGTTATTTTTAAACTTACGCGATCTGAACACATATTTATCACACAGGTTTACACACTGCCGTGGTCACGGGATGACCACGGCAGTGTGTAAACCTGTCGAAACGTCGGGAAAATAAGGTAATTAAACGCGATAAATACCCGTTAAATAGTATTTATAAATAAAAGAAATTGATAATTAAATAATAATAAAATGAAAATTTTCAGTAGTAATTGTAAATTTTAAAAGAGACTTACGGGGACAAGTGGGGAATCAGATGAATGGTATTAGTATGTAGATTTCAAAACAGTTTTTGAAATTTTTGTAGGTTTGAGAAATATTAGGTTAAAAGTCAATTGAACATTGTCGAATTGACCACCCATCTGTTCTCGTACAACGGACAACGTCATTGCGAAACCTGTGTGGCAACGCACCTACGGTACCACGCGGTATTATGAGTATATTAATGTAGTAGGTTTGTTTACAAAAACTCAGTTTCCGAAAACAAAACACACTAACTGCAAATTTAGGGTACTAAGTAATTTAATGTTCTAGCGCTAACTTTAGATAATTATTTAAATTCAACTACTAGAAGGTAGGTAAAAATAATTATACGGAACCCAATTACCCTTTGTACGAAACATAAGTACCTTCGTAGGTACATTATTACGAAAATTAATTTCTCGGTAGGGTAGGTACCTAAACATGATAGTTAACTGTGTTTAAACCAAATTACTTACTATATTATCTAGTAGTCACGTTTATTCCCACAACACGGTATTGCACTACAGAAGCTTTTAGCTAATTATTATTGTGATATCGGAAATTATCAAGAGAATAAGCGAATTTTGCCATTAAGAAACTATAGAGCAAATAACAGAATAAGTAGTTTATTGATTAGAATGTTCTAAGAAGGGTTAGAACGCTGAAAATAGAAATAAACTCGAAATAAAAAAATAGAAATAAAAAAAAAACTCGATTTAAAAATTCGATTTTGTGTCATCAAGGACCAAAGTCAGGAAATAAAATTCAAAATTCAAAAATTCCAAATTCAGTAACTTTATTGCTTTAGGCTTACAAAATAAGCACTTAGACAAAATCCAACGTACCCAAACTTGACGAGGTTATGTCGTTTCATTTAGGAGTTCTTAGGGTCATCTTCTGTCTCCATCATCATACCAGCTCGATGGTACCATAACATTTAATTCGTAGCGAATGTACATAAGTATGCCGAATTCCAGTTCATCGGTTGAGGATACTGGTTTAAAATTCATTTGACAGACTTGCCCCACTCGTACTAAGATGACAAGATAAAAGAAAATATAAATAATAGCAATAACCTTATAGATTTAAACAGAGGAAAATTAGTACTGTTTTTGTCTTATTTGTGTTTATTTGTTATTCGATGTATGTGGACACTGGTTGCGTCAATATGAAGGCTTTATTGTTATTTATATGACAATAAAGTCCGTGCATCAGTTATTGCCCAGCCTAGTGTTCGTTTTATTTTTATTTATTTTTTCCAAAAAAACTATAAGTCGATTTTTTTTTATTATTTTCCCGTGTTCTGTGATCGAAGCTGAACCCCCGCCTTAAAGTTTAATCCTTCATTTTTTAACACCCTGTGCACATCATCTGTGTACATCAGCCTATGCTGATGATGATGATGCAAGTGAAGGTTCCAACTCTTTCGTAATGTAAATAATTCTTCACAAACAACTTTATATCGTGCCTTTTCAGCATACGACGGATATTATGAAAGCCCCTCGGTTGTGCACGCTTCATAAAATACTTGCGGCGGGGTAGTGCCTACCCTATTTTTAAATTCCTTTGGATGTACCACCCTTTCGGGTAAATTTAAACCTTCATACGCTTGTGTGGATTATTTTGAGGAATTTTCAATTACGTTCCATCACGATTACGATATTTAGCAAAGTCGTTTCGGGTGTTCTTGTAGTTTCCTTGATCGTTACAATAATTATGTTAAATGCCAAAAGAAAAAATAGGTTTTTATAAAAAGCTGACAGATTTTTTTATAAAATTTTAATTAATAATATTTATATATATTTTAATTAATACACATTATTGATAGGCTAAAACTCATCGTCTTAAATTAATAAACATTATTCATAGTTTAATAACTCATGGTCGCAACGATGTGTGTTTAAACTGTGAATAATATTTATTTAAATTTTATATGACTCATGAACACGTTAAATATATCAAATAACATAAGTAAAACTAGGAAATAGGGTGATAACTTTGATTCATTGTCAAATGTACGATAAAAACTTGTATACATGTGTAGCAATTTATTAAAAACCTCCTTTTTACAAAATAAAAGTAACATTAATCCATGCATCTGGTCGATGGATCTAAAGAGGATCATCCAAATTATTTGAATTGATTAGAATGGAATGTATTATTGTGTATTGTTGATTGAAAAAAACTCTCTTATCATAAAACATGACTTGCCTTGCATACCAATGTATTAATAGTGAATAAATATATAATGCTTATTTCATCCAAGAATCGTCAGGCAAGGACGGAAGGTCGTGACAAATATAGGTACATGAGCAATTTCATCGCGCACTATAAAACAATCCCACCCTGCCGGGAGATGACTTGCGTCGGTATTTCCCAGACGCAAGGTAAATCAACTGTATTGCCACTTGACTGACACTGCTTGCAACCCTCTCTGTTAGGGCTGCGACCTGTTCCAAATCGAAAATGAAGTTACTTTTTAACCGACTTCAAAAATGGGAGAGATGTTCGGCTGTATGTAGTCTTTTTGACCGTGATATTACTATTATTTGAAGTGAGAAGTTTTGAAAGGCGTTTCATATTAAGCATCTCAAATCTCGAAAACCGGTTTCACTGTTCACTGAAAACGCATCCATTGAGTAGTGAGGAAGGTCCATGGTCTGGGTGACAATGCAAGGTAGCTATGAAATTTTAATCTAGTAAGTATATCGACACATCATACGCAATGTAGGTAGTGACTGCGCAATAGTCCTCGTACATATGTATTTGGAACAAAGTCGCCCTCCGTTGACTGAGTTGTTCAGCAAAACTCATAAACCTTGTCATAAACTGAGTCAACGGCACTTGACAGCGACAGTTGAGTACCACGCTGGCATCGAGATGACGCGGAGGGGTGATCGTTTACAACATCCACTCACTTGGAATTGAACTCCGATATTCATGTTGCGTTCTTGTGCGGATGTGATGTTGAGAGAAAAAATTTAAACATACTTATGTTACGGCCTTTGCGCATCTTGACCGTGAATGATTGTGAGTCTATAAGGCTGCAGACAAAGGTGTGTAATTTTTTGAGTTGTGAGTCGCGTATTTTCGGTCGCATAAATTCTGCCCAGCAGAAAATCTATTGGGCTACGGGTGCAATTTATTCAGTTGCTTTCCAAATGTTTTCTTACACAATCTGTATCTGACTGACGCATTCCTCGCTCCGAACACGATTCGGTTGGAACTATGCGTGTGAGTCAGCAGATAGCTCATTTTGCGTCGCCGTGTGAATCAAATAATACTTTTCTATGAAACCAAATGCAGCAGAAATTACCCGACCGAAATTACGCGACTGACAACTCAAATATTTACTCTCGTTTGGCCTCACACTTAAGACTTGACAATGGCTGTCTGATCAAGGGCCAAATTTGACTAAGCAATTGCTTCACTATCACAACGGCATTGTCGCAAAATCTCCACGTAGAAACCTTCGAAGAAAGTAACAACAGATAGTGCGTACGGTGCTATTTGCACGGAGAAATTGACTGAATGGTTGTACTTCCACCACTTTTGTCTAAGGTAGAATACAAAAACATTTAATTTTGTGACGATGGTCATAAAAAAACGATTAGTTAAGCAGAATAAAGATCTTTGACATAACCTCTACCAATACGAAGTGGCCATCGTAATCCAATGATGAGCCAACCAGATTCCACTACTGTTTTCTTCCATAAATTCCGGCCCACGCTGAAAACAGTCGAGAAAATTCGTAACTATAATATATTCGTTTAATCAGGCTATCTTCGTCCACAAGGAGCAAGCAAGCAAATATTTGCGATAACAACTTAACAAGGTACCGCAGTAATACCCCAAGTTACCTTTATCCCAAAGATAAACTCAACTGTAAATGGTTTAGTAGCTTAGTTAGTTTCGCAGTTCGTTTATTAATTGAGGATGGAGGGGCATTGCCCTCGGGCGTTGCGGGCGATTACGGACTTTGTGCTCCGGCAATCTAGCTCTCTATACCCCGATTCAAAAACCTGAATACCTTTTTACCCGACTACCAACAGGGGAGGGTTATGAGGTTAGTACCCTATGTTTGTATGTTTGTATGTATGTGGCCGATTTCTTTGTTCCCACGTAGCGCTGAAACTACTGGTTCGATTTCAACAAATTATGTATCGATTGATTCGTCTCAATACCCCGATGGTTATAGGCTATATAGGATTTAGGGCTCCGACCCCGAAAAAGCCTTCAAAACGCGTATTAAAGTTTAGGTAGCCGCAGGCTGCAGGCCCCATAGAGAAAAATTACAATACCTACGACCTATTTTCATTTTCAACTTTATGCCTATCAAATATGACCGATACGTCATTCTATTTTGTCAATGTAAATGTTTCAAACTTTTATAACTTTCACGTAGTCGGGTTGTAGTTTTTAACTTTATCTTGTGTATACAAAGTGGTAACCAAACCCTATGAATATTGGTGGAAAATATTTAACGACATTGGTATCATCGAAGCAAAGCACAGAAGGTCGATACAGTTTTTCGTTTTGAAAGCTTTCATTCATCATTTAATTAATCTCTCGTTTATTTTCGCATTAAAATTTTAACATTTTTCGCTGCACGTGTGAGATTATCCGTTGTCGAAGATTATGTTTTAGTTTTTAGTGATAACGTCACTGTTAACTTGTTGTTTTCTGACATTGTTATCAGTTTTTGTCAAGTTTTATTCATAAATGTCTTTGTTGATATAAAATATCTAGGATTCTAAATCGGAGTATAGCTGTCTCGATTCTCTTGTATCAAACAAAGCTGAAATATCTTCAATTAAGCTTAAAATTGCGGTACAGTTTTATTTATTTATTTATTTATTCAAGCTTAATAATTAACTTACAGACTACTTGGTCCAAAACGTTAACTATCTATGATCTATCTATGATGAACACCAAAACTTCAGGATAGAAAACTAATGAAAACTTAAATAGGATCTTAACTGATTATAAATTGAACTTAGGCTGTCATCAAATATGTCCACATGTTGGAACTCCAGAAGAAACTTGTTGAGGAGCTTGTGGAGGAACTTGTTTTGAATACTTCCGGTCCGGTTGAGTTAGCTATGCTAGTTTGGTAAACAGAACTTTCCTTTCCCGTATCGGTTAAGGTTACATTCTAAAACGGAGATCAAGCACAGGGAAATGATGAAATGGGATGTGTGTCTTGTTGGGGACGAATAATAATCCTGTCAGTTCACATCGTTACGGAATAACCAGAGTCAGAACCAAAAGCGTTTATTCCTTACCAGCTGTTGCCCGCGGCTTCGCATGCGCTTTTCAAGTAACCGTACCCGGGATAATATTTAGCTCCCTGCCAAATTTTTGCAAAAATTGACAATAAATAAATTCAAACAAATTGTTAAACACATCCTTTATAAAAAGGTCTACTATAAAATATCAGATTATCTAGAGGATAAAAGGCTTGGGACGAGTTTTGCTCCAACTCGAAAACTAACATTCTAACAAGGTAAAGGTTTCTTGTTCGCTTCTTTACTTTACCTTAAAAAGATTGAAGTGGACAAAAAATCAAAGTGATCACTTTATTTCCTAGTTTTACTTATAATTGGAGCATCTAATGAAAGGCCGGTTAGAACACAGACTGGTTTATTCAATATTTGCGCCTACCTTCATTTATCAGTAGGCGTCAACCCTCCAATAATAATAATAATAATAATATTCTTTTATTCAGACACATGATCCATTTTTAAATAATATTGGCATTAAATAATAATAATAATAATACATTACAAAGTAATTAAATAAAAAAAAACATTAAAATTTAAGGTACTTGCTTAGATTAAGTACATACGTCAGGTGGCAATATACACCCACCGTTTATAGGTGTCTGATAACATCAGACGGTCAGACAGGCTTACAATAATGTCGTTTTCGTTTTTACACATGTCAACTCTGGACATGAATGAGGCAATTCTCTTTCTTTGGATGGCATTGAAAGAGTCTACACGGGCTTCTGTGAACATTTCTGAAGCACTACAATAGCGTTTCAGGCCCATGAGATGCCTAAAGATGTTATTATATGCCACTCTTATACCATTATGCGATCTTATGGTATAGTTAGTCCAAAGTTGACATGTGTTAAATGACTGACAAAATGACTTAAATAAAGTAACTTTCACGTCAGGTGAGGCTTTATAAAGCTTTACTTATGTAATGTGAGTTTTTGACGGGTCCAAGAGTCCTGTAAGGTCTATAGGTAATAAAGCACTTTGAATTTTAAATTTTTGAATTTTGAATTTCATTAAGATCCGTTCAGCCGTTTAGGCATGAAAAGGTCACAGACAGACAGACAGAGTAACTTTCGAACTTATAATATAGTATAATGGTTTATAAAATAGGCATTGACCTAAGTTAAAACTAAGATAGTATCAAATAGAGAGGAAAGAAGAATGCAATTTGATTCTCTTCAATATTTTTTTCTACTAGCGGTATGAGTAAGAAAGACAGAAGAACGAAAGCATTTAAAATCTTTAGTTGATATTGAGAACACTCTTTTATCGCCATGAGGAGTAAGTAGATTACTATACTTTCTTCCGTGACCTCACTCGCATACATCCGCTGGTGAAGCACCCTGTAGAAATAGGATTTAATGGGAAAATGAAATATTACCTTAACCTTCGATAAACCTTCTCAATGGTAATATATATATATTTTTTTTTTTTTTAAATTTGTTATTTTTGTTTTGCTTGTGTACTCAATGTTATTATGTAAATCCACCTGTACACTCGATCTCCCGCGAAACAGGCCTAGCCTAGTAAAGGGACCACGGGTAACAATGTTTTCACTATTATAAACCATATCATTTATCTGTAATAGTTAAGTATCTCATAATGTAACATTGGGTCATCTGTAATCGTTATGGTAAATAAATGATTTAGTATTTGTTTTTGTATGCATTTAGAATTACTAATAGCTACAGACACTATTGCCAAATTCAGAGATCGCGCCCTGAGCAACTTGACCTTAGTATCGAGACATAATCGTTACGTCAAATTTTTCTATGGGATTTGCGTAGTTCCCTGTCTGCACGATAGATGTGCACCAAACCCTATGGAAGAATAAGACGTAAACCGGTATCCTATGACGATCATTTTTTCTTCGTATGATACTGGTTACCAAACTCTGGTATCATACGCGGCCGAAGGCGTAACGATCACGTCTCGATACTGTTGTCAACCACACTCGGGTCCCACTCCAATATACATATATTGCCAGATGCTATACCAAACAAGTTTCTAAACCCTACTTATATTCACATCACGAAAATATTGAACCCCTGACGAACATAATTACCAATTCTAAACCAAGTCCTATTCAGCGATATCCCCACTATCTGTTTTCTAAGCTTACATTACATGTTATTAGTAGTTTAATTTGTTGTTTATTCGTCTAGACATCGCTATCGGAAAACATGGAACTTCTACACAATTTTTTAAAATAAAATTCCAGCATAATGTTGCTTTAAACATGATCGAAGCATAGGTAATGAGTAGCTTACTTCTTAAGGACATAAATGTTACATAGAGATTATTAACGTCGGTGGTTATTTGAGAAAAAAAAATAAAGCAGCCTAATTCTTACCTTCATCTGTGTGGTCTCTAAAAAAAGAAATCTCAAATAGATTAAATAGTTAAAAATAAGTAGAAATTATGGTTTACTCTCGCACTTGACCATATATTTTAAAATCCCGGCCGGCAGCGGCAGCGTGATAAATCGCCGCACTATCTCGATGATGGATTATTCGACTGCAATCATGAGTTTACTCTCACAATTTGCACTCTGTCGCTTTTCACGAGGAAGCCTTTAGAATAATCGATACGACAAAAATGTCGTCGACAACCACAAGTACCCAAAAATTGCTTTTTCTCAATAGGTGTCATGACAGAATCAATGCCAGAGTTTTGGCATTTTACGGAGCATCCATCGTTCACTGACAGAACCCAACACAACACATGCAGTGGACGTACGGACGAAAGACGAAATAAAAGCTTTGATTTTCTGGAATTTGCTCCGAAAACACCAGTGTTAAAAAAATCCCAGAAATATATTGTTGGTTTTGTTATACCAATGGTTAAAAAAATTGGATTGTAGAACCAAGTAACCGATAGGAAAAAGTTTAAAAGAAGAGATTCGTTGACGCGATGTTCATTAGTAGATTTAAAGTAAGTAAATAATATTATTTTCTGTTTTTCCTTCTTCTGCTACGAGTATCAGCTTTTAGCAAACAATTGCGTAGGTACTAATTATATCCACAAATTAGCTACATTATTCACTTAAGTTGTAGTACATACAAATAGAAACATAGAGTGTTTCTATTTGTATTCGCTCGTATTTTGCTAATGCCTGATATTGTACTCTACTGTTAACATTCAATGATTAAACCTTATGGTAAGCGAAATGCATGACGATTGGATTACCGAAACTCGTGTTGGGAACATATAACTTCATGAAATATTACTACTGGACCGTTCTATACCCGCCTTTGGTTGTTTATTTGTTTTAAATAGGTATAAGGAAAATAAATCTTTTAATATTCATGTTTCTCGAGTTAAGTATGTTTCTAGGGGTTTACAGGACATATAGTAAATAAAAAAACATTAACTACCATTCATCGAATCCCTGCGACCATTAGAATGTCGTCGGTCCATCCAGCATACTGCACGCAAAGGAACTGTAAAGTTTCACAATTAAAAATAAGCTAATCATTATCACTTACCTACTACGGCTGACAGAAAGTAAAATAAGAACATTTCACAAACAGTGGCTAATTAAAAAAAAATGTGTAGGTATAGTAATTTGTTTTATGAAACAGCGTCCATTGTATTGATAGAGCTCTTTCGTATAAAGCCCATAAATGTATCACAGTAAAACGGTGTCAAGAGAAGCGCACCAATGGGACGGTTGTATGCAATAATTCAGTGTAAATTGCTCGTCGTCCGTCGTACATTACCGCGCGACATTCAATGCCTGCGTTGTTCACTCTTGCATTGTCCCGCCCTGATAGGATGATGGATTCCGCTCAAACAGTTTAATGCACAATTTTAAAATTTATATTTCGCAGCCATTTTGTAGCCTTTTGCAGCATTTTGTGGCGCTGAGTGCAGGAAAGTAATTAATTTTTGTACTTGGAACATGAAACGTTTGAGTTTTAATCAATTTTAGCTTGAATGGTTATGGTTTCAAAGGCTTCAATGAAGTGGCCGCAGAGTGAACTAAATACTAACTAGCTGGCAAATTGACAGTCTAAAAGTTCTTATTGCTGAAAGCGGTCCAGGAATACATAAATTTGAATTTATAGTTTTTCCTGTGGTATGATAAACCAACAGGAAATCGACAACATAATAACCACACCCACTACTCAGCCGAAAATATCTGCATATGCGTTGTGGGCTCTCAAAGTGTTAATTGCATACTTTGTTTATTTCAAAATGCTTACATGCTACGCCGTAGGCAATACGTAGCAACTGCTACGAAAAAACCTACTTACGGGGCGATCTGAATTCAAACATCAACGTGTTTTATTTCCTTTAGACCTTACAGGACTCTTAGACACGTCACAAAATTTTAAATTACTTAAGTAAAAGTGGGAAATAAAGTGATCACTGTAGTTTTTTGTTCAATTCAATCTTTTTAAGGAAAAGTAAAGAAGCGAACAAGAAACCTTTAACTTGTTAGAATGTTAGTTTTTGAGTTGGAGTATTTCGCTACTTGATAATTTTTATATTTTGTTAATAGTTTTACTATAAAAACTAACGTAGTTTGACGAATTCATTACGGATGTAAGCGGGTTAACTACGAACCTTATTTGTGTTGGAAGAACACCAACGTTTCACCAATGTTAATTGTTATATCTTTATCACAGACATCGCAGTGCACCTCGATTCCACAGATGCCAAGTCTTAGTTTTTGTAAGCGTGAGCTCAGCGCATTCAGAGCCCGTAGAACCGACACATAAAGGACTATAATAAATTCAATTGAACGAGTGTCAGAGACATAACTCCGCTCTCGCCCCGCCCGCAACAGAACCTTCTAGAACGGAATAAGTAATAGTATCTTAGTTGGCGAGAACCGAATAAGAGATAGAATCTTGGCACCGAACATTTAGAGAACTCCCACATCTTCTGTAATGTAAATAACACTAATATTCATATAGAAGTTGGTAGATAGTTTAATTGAATATAATCGGTGCCATGCCACGTCATATGTTTACTAAGCCGAAAATGGGAAAATACTCAACAGCATCACAGAGTAAACTTTTGCTCTATGCTTTTAAAAAATAGACTTATTTTCTTCAATTTCGTGTTCTAAAAAACGAGTACAAAAGTTGACCTTCGCGGATCGCAAATTACCCTTTTTTGGATAAGTAGGTACACGTGTTACCTTTTTAAAATGTATAGGATATGTGGTGGTACCAGAAAAGTAGTAAAATTTTGAAAATAATTTCACTAATCGATGAAAAACATTATTTATTTGCTACATTATTCCTGACTTTTAACGGCCACGTTTTAACAAGGTACCTAGGCAAAGCCAAAGGCAAAAGCTTTTTAACAAAACCATTATACACACAGACTCTTTAAGTTTGTCATTAACGCTGCACCATTCTAAATCTAAAGACAACAATTTAAAGTTCAATTTACATAACAAGCAGCTTCACAGTGGTATATTCTAACTTACAAGAAGAAAGAAAAGTTTAAAGCGATGCGAGTCGTTTGTATAAAAGTTTGCTTTCTTATTATTTTCCCGGCTCGGTCGGATCTGAGAAGGATGTCCTTGACAGGTCTACCTTCTACCTTGATAATCCAATCGTTTTGTTTGGAGGCACCAACTGTATACTATGGTAATTGGCTTAGCTTAAACAACGTCTAAGAAAATTATTGGAAAATGTTTTGACACCAGAATGTAAATAAAGAAATTTGTCACTGCTTTCACAGTTTTTATATGCTTACAAATTTTTCTATGCCTACTTATTTTGAAGTAGTTAGATATATCTAAAGCATTCACTCTATCCACTGAACTGTATCTGATCGACTTTAATTTCCTCTTGAATCACTCGATGCTACATCTGGTCCCACTCTGAACCACCAATGGATTAGATTCGACATCTTGTTCACTCTAATCTACCAATAGATTAGATGCGACATCTTGTTTCACTCTGATTCATCAATGGATTAGATGCGACATTTTGTTCCACTCTAATCTACCAATGGTTTAGATGTGACATCTTGTTTCAATCTGATCCACCAATAGAATATATGCGACACCTGGTCTCACTCTGATCCACCAATGGATTAGATTCGACATCTTGTTCCACTCTACTCTACCAATAGATTAGATGCGACATCTGGTCTCACTCTGATCCACCAATGGATTAGATTCAACATCTTGTATCACTCTGATCCACCAATGAATTAGATGCGACATTTTGTTCCACTCTAATCCACCAATGGATAATACACTAACTCCGATTAGCAATACGCCTGCCAAGCTATTTGGGGGAGCCACGTCCAGCAGTGAATGTGTGTGTAGACATGAAGGAGATATGTATGTAGATACTATTTTGTCATAATTTCCCATTCTATAAAATTAATATCAAACTTTAATAAAATTAATGATGCATACCTTTTCTCATTTCAAAACTTAATAAACTTAATGATAAACTTCACAAAACTTACATTTTCAGATAAAACTTTGTAAAATGTAGCTTGAATAATTGAGTGAAATTTTGGATTCTGAAAATTCAGTTATTTGATACGTTGAACACTATATTCAAATTCATCATCATCACCATGAGCCACTGCTGGATATACATATGCCTCTTTTATTGAGTGGCATTGCGCCCGGTCTTCAGCTTGCCGCAACCAGCATCTCCTTGTAGTCTTTCGAACACTACATGGTATAGTAAAAAAAACTAGTTAATATCTGTTCCTTACGCACAAGACATTTTGTAGTGTACCTTTTCAATGTGTTAGCTCCTTTAGTTGTCAAGTCCCTAAAGAAAAGAATCCCGTGCTAACATCGCGCCTTTAAAACCCTTGTTATACTTGAAACTACTACTACTAGTTTCTGCTAAATATTCCCCCGTGTCCCACTCAGACTTCCAAAATGATACCAAAATTATGTAATAAGATTCTAAACTTCTGCGAACAAAACTAATAGTGTGCAAAACTGTCTAGATACATTGTGTAAAGTTAAAAACTAAGCTCTTGGTGTAAGCTGAAACGGTCTGGAAGATTTAAAAACTTTCGTCATAAAGGATTCCGGATTTTATGAATATGGAGATTTATAGAGGATACAGGCGACTGGGCCCATACATAACTAGGACCGCGGTCCCAGTTACCTGATCACATTTTTGAATCGGTCGACTGGGACCATATACCTAATTTGCTTTAATGTACAGTTAACAGAAAAATCAAGTTACATAACTCAGGATTTATTTTATGTAGTATTACAGTGAAGTATTTTTTTAGTAAGAATGTCAAAAAAACTATATGCGAATGATTCCTAAAGTCAAGGACATCCAAAAAGGGCTGCCCTTTTGTTTCAAAACAGGTACTCTACTCTTAATACCTGAGGGCTATAGTAGTACCTATTTTTTATTGTCACATGTGACACTTACTGTCCGATGATACAGGGAAATCTGTCCATCGAGAACAAATCTTTACTACTGTTATTGTAGAAGAATTAATTTGTTGATGTTCGGCGGAAACAACATTTACATTTACACTATTATTATAACGTACTTCTCGTTATAATGAGATGATTACTCGTGGGAAATGACAAGTTTATCAGCAACGCCGCTCTGAGCACTCTGCTAACAACATACTATGTGATTTGAACTACCGTAAAACAGCTCTACCTACATAAAAACTTAGTTCAAAACCTCACAGTTGTTTATTTAGAACTTTCTCAGTCACTCCAAAACACACCTTTGAGTAAAATTAAAGCTAACTTTCTAGTAAAACTAGCTTCTAGCTTTCTGTCTACATCTCGATCACACTTGTGATTTGTTAGCGAACTCCTCCTAAACTAAGCTGTTAGAAGCCAGAGCCGGGACAAAGAGCTTGTTAAGTTTGCAGCTCGCCTCCCCCGCGCAAATAGGTAACTTGTAACGAATTAGCCAGTGGTGACTGTGGACCTGGTGAAAAACTAGTCGGTAGGAACTACAAGCCACTCATATTATATTTGACAGAGGAAGTAAAAGTGACTGTTTGAACGTAAATTTGATAGAAAGCTTGAAATGTGTTAAAAAAGCCATTCGTATACGGTTCATATTAGCACCCGGGCGCCAGTTTGGCACGAAAGGGAAAAAAAAACTGACTGCTGATTTTAACTTCTCTCATGGCAGATCTCTAAAGAGAAATATTGTATCCAGAATAAAGATAAAAGCTACCTTTTATCTTGGAGAAATGCATGCGAAACAGTGGGCAAGTAAATAAAGATAATAAAGGATAGTGCAGTCAAAAGCTAACATTATTTTCTTTCATTTGCTCCGTATAAACAATCTGTGAATGGGATAAAAACAACTTTGGCGCCCTCTATCTAAGTACCTATGTTTATAGTATATTTCACGTAATTTTGCCGATGTTCGAAGTCAAAGGAGCTGCACACAGTCCAGTCAAGGCACCAAACGTGCTTCGACTGCCACGGCAATCTAATTTCCTAAAGCATTGTCTGCTATCATCGGACCAAACTGTGAAATACAATTCTTGGATCGCGTCACGATTCCTAACGTGTTTCTAGAAGATTCTGCTGTCTTTTCACTACGAAAATAGCTATATCTAAGTGGTCTGAATTCAATTTACTAAAACGGCAATACAAAGTGGTGTTGGAATTAAATTTATATTGAATGTACCTACTTTTGTTTGTCAGCACGGTATCGGCTTTACCAAGAGAGCCTAATCACATAGTTGGCAGGAAACGTGGTTATTTTATCCCTGGGCTTAATAATATACCTTTCCTAAGTGATAATACCTATGAGTTCTTTTAATTCAATCAGAAATTTATAAACATCGTTATAATCCGTTTCATTCTAGTAAGGCCCCATTGTATGTGCTCTTTTCAACTCGAGTTAAGCAAGACGTGTCGAAATTTTATCTCAAGATTTAAATTTGCGTACCAGTTTATGTGAAGTTATTTAGATAATTCACATTTTAAAGAGCAATTATAATAGACATTATAATACACATGTTTATAAACAGAAGCAAGTAATAATTCAAGTAAAAGACTACGCCAAATGTTAAAGAAACGAATGGTATATTCCCATGCTTTCATCCTCAGCGCTCAGTAAACTAGCGTGTCCTCATGGCCACCTAGGCGCGTAAATGAACGCGCGCCTGGGCTGTTGAAGGGTTAAAAAATGTATACTTAGTACATAATTAAAAGGATTGGTTATAAAAACCAGAAAGTTTCACAAAATTAAATAAAAACAAAGCAATCCGTCGCCATTCGCCGCGAAATTGAGAAGGGACAAAAACGACGGTTACGAAACTTTTCACTCCAAATATTTGTACAAGTTTGATTCCGGAAAACCTTTTTCTCTAAGAATCGCGTAAATTCATAAAGAATGAAGCATTTGCAAGTGAAATGAAAGCGGGAGGGAAAATAAAAGAGCCGGTCGGAAGAGGGATTCCCATTGTTACAACACTCCCGATGAGGTCCATTTATGCATACGAAAACTTATTACGATTTCGAGCGGAAAAGTGGGAAAATACCATTTTTATGTTCGAGATGCCTTCAGGGTGTTTCAGTTGAAGAGATTTAACATTTAACGCAGGGAATGTTACGTATGAAATGTTTGAAGTTGATAATCATGAATTTTTAATATGTAGAAAGTTCCTTAAGAATTTTTTTTAGTAGATCAAAAATAGTTGCTTTGTAGTTTTGTTTTTAAGATCTTCGACCGTAATTAAAAATAAAAGAACTAAATTTCTTTTCCATGTTGATAGGAAAACTGACTACGTACCTCTGAAAAATCTTCAATCTTTTTCTTTGGTAAAATGTATCTACATATCTACTTGAAATCACTCGAAAGTCGTTTGATGTCGCTGCTTCATCATAAACCATACAAAAGTCTCACTCAAAGAATTTTCTGCTATATGCTTATTCTTTCAGTATTAGGGACCGCCTGATTCAGCCGACTAATGTTTTTTACTCCTAACTGCTCCTTCGTTCCTTCGAGCTTTTGTATAGTTGTGGCTAATGTTATGTATCATAGGAAAAGCGAAATCTCCTAGTGAGTTGGGTAGTCTACGAGTATTCTCTTACTATAATTATAATAAGCCTTTTTTTCCAAAACAGTCAAGAAATATTGTAGGTCCTACGTAAATTCTAATTCATCATCATCATCAGCCTATATCAGTCCACTGCTGAAGAGCCTGCCTGAAGAGGCTTCTAGTGCATGCTGGATGCCAACGACATTGTTCTTGTCGGGGTGGCTCGCACGAGGTCCAGATCCGCACGCTGGCGCAAATCCGCATGACAGGAACGCTTTGAACTACCACAAACTCAGCGGTTCCGACTCGGAGGTCTCAGAATGCACGAATACGAGCATTATCAAATGCTCATACATTTCACTTACCTATCCCCAACACAAAGAAGATTAAAAATTCCTCCCGAGTTACCAGCAACTTTTCGGAATCCTTCCATTATTACGGGTTACATTGTACACACTCTTGCGAGGTCGCGAGTTCGTTAGCTACATGAAAAGCAGCATTAGTGGTTTGAGTGCTCTTTATATAGTTACCAGTTGAATTCCAAAGAGATTTCGACTTTTTATGCGCATGTAATGATTTTTTTTTGGAAATTTTGCATTGAGTTAAGTAAGTGGTAGGCACCTTTTTCAACCGACGAAAAAACGATGGAGGTTTCGCAAGTCGACGCGTATATTTTGTTTTTTTGTAAGTTAGACCACGCATAAATTTTTAGAGATTAGTCTGATTTTGATAATTCTTTCACTATTGTATAGAAAATGATCTCGAAATATTATTCCCGAGGGATTAGAATTTATCCCGTAAAACCTAAAAAATCAACCACCGAATGTGAGAGTTTGAGACATAAATTAATACTATTTACCGAAATTTGAAGTCGGCTTATAGTTTTTTAAAACAGGCCAAATTATAGGTACACGAACACGAAGATCCAGAATACATTATAGTGTCTACTAACGTACCGAAGAATGAAACGAGACCCAATCACCAAACTTCCGCTGTTTGACAGCCCGTTTGTCTATCTGACCGTCTGTCAGAGAGCTGTATCTCATGAACATTAAAAGATAGACCGTTGAAATTTTGAAAGATAATAAAAAAAATTAGAAGACGAAGGTTCATGACCTACCGAACGCCATGCACCAATGATAAGCTTGATAAAATTTCAGTTCATTAATAGGAGACAGTTCGCACCACATAGACGCTCGTCTATTTTTTCGGGTATCACGGCCCATTCACAGGTCATCGATCGACACTTTGTAACATTTGATAGCCTGGCTAACATGAAAGCGGCCGATGAAGTTGGTACCTGTGATTGTGAGGTGTTGATCCTGGTTACTGTGTAAACGCGGTCGGAGTGGACGGATAATCCGAAAAGGCCAGGAACATTATCTCGCACTAGCGGCCTGACCGCGCGATTGCGGCGGCCACGCGGGTAGGGACGAAAAATTTAAGAGATGCTTTACGGTTGCCCTTATATTTGCCCTTTATGTAGGTAACTGGGACATTTTGAAGGACTGCTACTTAGTGTGTATCTTCATAACTCTATTCTAGTCCCTTATTCATACGCATAGAGAAAAAGAAAAAAACTAAAAGTTATACCTAAGGACCCTAAGAACATGGGTTTTTACCCCAAACGGCTCAAACAGGTGGACCCTCGGCCAAGATTAGCGTATTTTTGCTGTTAATTTCTTTCTTACTTACATTCAGCTTAAAAAGACAGTTTATATTTTTATTTTACAAAGAAAACACCAAGAACACCCGGAACAAATTATAAGGCAGGAATCGACCCGCGAACTCCTACACGTCTGAAGTAAAGCCTATCTAAACAGCAGGAATATCAGCGACGACGTCGAAAGAGCACGTTAAAGCTGTATCCACGCAAGTAGCTCGTCTAATTACCCGCATACACTCAGCCCTGATCAATTACGACGAGACGACAAGCTTCGGCGATTAATTATTAATTCAATGTCATTTATGTAGAAGCAACCGCAATTAGCTACACAGATTGCGCTGAGTTTGTACGGTGTTTTTGAAACAAAACTTTTCAAGACACCTCAATAAAGCAATACGGATGTTTTCACACATAATCGGCCCTGAAGAAAGCAGAGGTTGGATGGGACTAGATGAGTGATTCATCCATACATACAGACATAGTTACACCCAGACCACCAAAAACATATGCGGGTCATGAAAACATTTGTCCAGCAGTTGGAATCAATCTCGTAATCTGCTGGCTGCGTCAGACAGACTGGTAGACAGACCTTCGCCCACTGCGGTCAGGTCGTTTATGGCCTTCCGTCCAGGTCAAACCATCGCGTTTCTTATGTTTGAGTCTTATAGGAAAAATGCTGGTGCATCGCATCACATTGCCATACAGCGGGGCAATGCAGCCAGCGCCTTGGGGATGCTTGCAATTGGTATTGATATGGGTCAGTTGAGCTACCTGTAGATTGTTTGCAGCAGTCTGCCGTTAGATCAACACGGTTCCATTAAATTTTGTCGGTAGAAAACAATCGCAAAATTACCTCTAATTGGTAACCATAAATACAGACGTTAAGATCTTGAAAATAAGCACGGTAATGGAAGTAAGTTTATACTTAGTTCAATTACCGTTTGAACTAAGTATAAACTTGAAATAAGTCCCACAAATTATTCATAATTTTTGGGACTTCCCCAAGTCCCAAAAATTATGAATAATTTGTGGGACTTATTTCATTTCTTAGAGATACCCAGAGTGCGGGTTAGCACTATAACAAAAAACCTAAGTATAAACTTAGTTAATTACCATGCTTGTTTTCATGAAAAATAAACGCAGCATATAAAATGTTCTTATGAACATTTTATATGTTGCGTTTTTTTTCTTCAAATAATGTCCTAATTAATATGTAGATAAAAAGCAAAATCTTGATTTTTGGACTTGCGTTGCTCTGCTCTGTCCCGCTCCTATGAACTCGAACTCCTATGCCTATCCTTTTCACAAAATGGCGTCGTAGTATAGGCTCATATCACCGTAAAACAACCATATAAAATGTTCTTATGAACATTTTATATGTTGCGTTTTTTTCTTCTTCAAATAATGTCCTAAGTAATATGTAGATAAAAAGCAAAATCTTGATTTTTGGACTTGCGTTGCTCTGCCCTGTCCCGCTCCTATGAACGCGAAATCCTATGTCTATCCTTTTCACAAAATGGCGTCTTAGTATAGGCTCTTAAGATCCAATATCACCGTAGGAATTTAACGCGTTTACGTTGAAATTCAACGCGGTCAATATAAGATAAATTCAGTTTCGCGCTTTGAGTGAGTTCAGCGCGTTTTACCGACATAAAGTTAATCAGGTTCTAGCGCTAAACCGAGTTCAAGAGCCGTAAATAGATATGTTTAAATTTAATTTGAACTTGATAAAGCTGAACTTAGTTTTGTTGCATCTTCGTTTTGGCAGCAAGCGGTGAAATTGAACCTCAGTAGTTTTTACAACTTATCTGCGATAATTCGCAGAGTTGCTTCATCTATTCCCTGCTATTACTCCAGCCAAAGCGAGAAGTTCAAGGATTTAATATTCCCGACAGCGGCATAACACCCACTGCTATCAAGAACCACCACAAATCTCCGGCTTGCGGCATGCTAACTAGTAGGGATGTGTTCAGGCGATCTAGTGATGCGCAGAACAGAGAACCGAAACCGAAATAGGTACAGTCTCGTAAAAACGAATCGAAGCTTCTGATTCGCTTTCTTGCACACGACATGACAAAAGAGTTGTTTTTGCACGAAATCAGAAACTTCGATTTTTAATAAACGTAGATTTCATTGTTTTTTCATGCAACATGTTTTTAACTTGCTCACCTTACTAAAAGAACGGTTGAAAGTTTTATGCCCACCGTCCCACACGTGGGACATAACGCTGCAACGGTGGGCCGGTTGAGTATATTGAAAATTTAGTATAAATTTGAATGTGTTTATTGTATTGTATTATGAGCGAGTACACATTGGTCCACGTAGGTACACGTTGGCATTGCGTTCAGGGCAAGTTGCTATCGATACATCCGTACCTACAAATCCAAACGCGCGCTTGTAAAGATACGTAGCGTAATAGCGTTCCGGGATGTCCCATCACTAGTGAAGAACACAGTGCATTTGCATAGATCATAGTGAAGTTATTGCACTGTTCACTAGGTGTGTTGTTTGGGACAAGGTGACGCGGGCTGGGTTATTACTCAAATGTGCGAGAAAGGACAAGAACAAGTAATAAAGTTGACGGTAGTCTTTAAAATGTTTGGCCAAGGAAAGTCTACTTTATGTGGTTAGTTCTCGGTTAGTAAGATCTGGGAATGACAATCAGTCACGGTGTTTGATGGACGGACGCGCGAAGGCCATGGAATGACTTTCAAACGTCAAATATACGAGTTGGATGGGAGGAATAAGTGTACGTAATCGTTAATTCTTTGTTTACGCTGTTAGCGTTTCTCTGTAATGGGTGGGTAGCAAGCTTAGCTTATAGCGTGGTCAGCAGGGCAGTTATTTTAAACCTAGGCATGTATGCTAACCTAGTGCTTTACTCAAACTAAGCGGCTAATTTAAATATAAAAATTAAACTAGCTTAGTTAACAAAGAAAATTACAATCAAATAAAAGAATTAAATTAAAACCAGTATTTACAATTGAAACGATTGAACCAACTGCACTGTTGCAAACAATCTACAAGTAGCTCAACTGATCCATATCGGACGCGTGCCCAAGACGCTGGCTGCATTGCCCCGCTGTATGGCAATGCTGATGCGCTGCGCCAGATACTCACCAGCTCTCGGGTCACGCGTTGCTACGACCAGACGCTCAGATACTAGCTTAGTTGATAAGTTATGGTAAGAATTTACACCTTAAACAAAACATGGCAGTAGGTAATGACAATTACTGGCGCCTTTTCGGGTACCTACACACCCGAAAGGTCGACTGTGCTCAAAGAAAGGTTGTGAAAATAATCACCAGATTACATAATAATGTTTGAATAAATAAATAAACGCTGTATTTGGTTAAACTGGGGTCAATATTTCCTTACCTTTTTTACCTTTCATATTATATATTTTTTGGAATGTTGAAACTTTTTCGACCTTTTTATATAATATATTTTTGAGGTCAGTCGGACAAAAAAATCATTAGGTACGTTGAAGTCGCGGTAGTTGAATCCAAGTAGTTTCTTGGAAGCAAATGAGACTACGCTCTGCAGATTGGCGGATATTACACGTAAGTATCTTAGAAACGTTTTAGGTGTCCTACTTTCAAAGTAATTTAGTCCTGATGTCTGAGGCCCTAGTACGACCGTAACACATTATCTTTCGAATGCTTCCATCGAATTCGAGTTCTTCGTTTGCATTTAGCGCCTCTCGATCGAGAGGAACTATTTATCGTAGTTTAACAACGATCCAATCGTTTCTTACCAACTCAACTTCAACTTCTTTTGTTTATGGCTTGCTGTGCTTGTAGTTAGCAACAATTCTGCCAGTGTCCATATAATGAGTGTCATAATTCTTACCAACTCGATGATGGTTTTCGAATGATTTTGAGTGATTTATTGCACTTCGACATGACAGCGGCAGTCGCGATTGCGGCATTTATGTTATAAAAGTAAGTAGATGGAGTACTTCCAACATAGCTTGGTCAAAAAAATGCCTTCAATTGGTGCTTCAAAAAAAATAACAACACTGGGGAAAACATTTCACTGGGTACTTGCACCGAATCTAAGTATTTCCTTTGCGTCCTATGACGTACCAAGTCTAACCCAGGCACGTCAATCATAGAGGTAAAATACGCTCACTCAACTATTCTCTTGATTTCGAATATAAAACGAATCTATGTAATGTGTGAGTTGACAAACATAATTACAATTTCAGTGCACTAATACGAATAGGAAAATGAGACTCAATTATCGCATTTTTTTTGCTACACTTCGTTTGTGTCTGCTACGATTTTAAGCTTTTTTCGTGGAAGATATCAAATGGTTCTCGATAAAGTTTATCGAATGTTTTTTGTATAAACTCAGACTAAGGCTTCAGAATACTCGGCGCTATCGCTATCTCACCTACGCTACCGTGTAGGTGAGATTTACTACTATAGGTATTAACTACGGCAGGGTGAGTTATTCACGTAGGTAATCTTTCTGAGCGTAAACCCTTTGTCGTGGTCTACGTTATTGTTTAGATGAGTCATTCTGTTTTGTCTGTGATAATCTCCTCCTAGGCAAATTTCAGCTGCGGCTTCCAATCTTAACGGGGACTGTTATGTGGGCAGTCAAATTTTAGCGCACAAGTGTATGTGCAAGCACAGGCACACTCTTGCTGACACAAACGGGGAGAGGTCAGGTGCAAGAGCAACTGCTTAACGTGCTTTCTGAGGCTCACCGGGGCTATGAAGTAATATAAATAAAAATAAATATCGCTGGTCAATTCACACAGCATTATCTAGCCCCAAGCTAAGCAGAGCTTGTGTTATGGGTACTAGATAACTGATATACATAATACAATACATACATAGATAAATATTTTTTATTATAGATCGAAAACGACCAGAACACCTGGAACCTGCATATCGTACAAATATTTGTCCTAAGGCGGGAATCGAACCCGCAACCTCCTGCGTCGCAGGCGGACCTTCGCCCACCGCACCACAGAGGTCGTCATCTATTATTAAGTTTGCACGGGGGTGTTACACCACCAACTTCTTGACCCGGACTGATACTGTGAAATTTTGGATGGATCGCGGAAGATTAATTGATATAATCAATGGTGAGGGATGGAGATTTGTATTTCTCTATAGATCCTATTTATAAATACTATTTAACGGGTATTTATCGCGTTTAATTACCTTATTTTCCCGACGTTTCGACAGGTTTACACACTGCCGTGGTCACGGGATGACTGGCGTACTCTAAAAAAAAAATATATATATAAATATCTATAGATCCTGTTTGGAAGGTTTGGATCTATCGATAACTTTCTAGCGATTAAAATCCCAAAAACATCCATCAAAAATCCAAAAACAGCTCCACCCTGGTCGAAATACGGAACAAAAAATGCCAAACAACTATTCCGCTAGTAGATTTTCCATAAATAATATTATTTTTACCACGACAGAAGATCCTTTTCATGCCACCATTAAATACACTGACATACACAACTTGTATCGGTTTTCTTTCAGACCACAAAGTAGGGTCTCCAACTACTCTACATAAACGGATAACACTCATCTACACAAAGGCCAAAAATCCCTGCGCAAAGAACTGCGCATAAAACGAAACCTCTGTAATGAGAGATCAAAGCCTGCTCTTGCGTGCACTTGTATCAAAGCCTCAAGGTTTGGTCTTCAACAAGCGTAGCGATAAGAGAAACCATTTACATTGTCTAACTTTTTTTTGTGATTTGGTAATAATTAATATACCTAGTAGATCTTAACTAGAAGATAAAAAAGCTTGATACGGGTACTTCACAAAAATATCACTTTATTTCAGTGTTTATTTAGTTAATTTAAGGAAAAAAATAATTTTGATTAAAGTTTTAGATTTTTGGCAAAGTCTTATGACGTTTATTGTAATGACCACCTCTCTGGCGCGGTTGCGAATCCTATCCTTCAGAGAAACTCCGAGCATAGCTCTCTCCATAGCTCTTCAAATCCAGACTTTTTATAGCGGTAGACGTAGATGATATTAATTAAAAAAGCTTGGGATGGGTTTCTCTCCAACTCGAAAAATAACAATTAACAGGCTAAAAGTTTCTTCGTCGCTTCTTTAATTTAGTCTTCATACCGAAGCGACAGAAATCAAAAATTTGACTTTATTTCCGTCATCATCATCAGCCTGTGCTAGTCCACTGCTGGATATAGGCCTACCCTTATGAGCGCCATAGCGCCTTATCTTCAGCTTGACGCATATGATATTTCCGTGTCAGTGTTTTATTTTAAGAATTTGTCCTTTTATATGTGTACATTTTTGTTTGTATAGCAAATGCAGAATTTTTGATTTGATTTGTTAGAGTGTATGGTGCAAAGAAGATTTTAATTCGAGGGTCATAATAGTTTCCAAATTTTCCACAGCTACCATATACGTCAAATTAACCGAGGAACAGCTCACGATAGTCCAATTTTAGGTCTACTTTCAAAGAATACCAAATCAGTAGCATCGTCATGCTTGTCCCTCGTAGAGCTGTCATGTTCCCATCGCTCATCGCTCCACCCGTAGTCCTCATACGCCAGACCTTATTGCAAAGCGTAATTAGTCCGACAAAAAGGGCATGATTGTGTAATCTAACGTCCCCTCGAGCCCGTGGGCCCTATTGACCTTTGTCCCTTAATGAACGCTGGCTTCCGTGGCTCGGGGCGCCGCGCCAACGTTTACTCGTATGGACTGCTTTGCCAAGCATGGGTAGCTATACAGTTACTTTCAATTGAATTTTCATCCAATAAACTATTTTGTGGAGGGATCAGGGGGAGGGCTTTGTCCAACTGTAAGGAATTATAGGCTAACTGTAACTGTAAACTACTTCGATTAGGTACTATATAAATGTAAATGCGAAAGAATGCCTGCACTGACAGATTCAAAATTGTCACATTCCCGACTGCGCTTGGCTCGCGTTAAATGGCGCTCGGGAAATAATGAGTCATAGTTGTGTGCGTTTTTATATAAAAAATACTAGCTCCTGCCCGCGGAATTGACGATGACATGAAGTCGATTACGTGACATTAAAATAAACGTTATGTCAATTCTACCTAGGGCTAGATTATAATTTTAGAAGTGTATGATAGGATATTAAATCGTGAGGAGAATGTGTCTACATTAAGCTCTTAAAAATTTTGAAGATATGACTTAAAATAGAGCACTCTTTCCCAGAAGGAACTTATACACCCCGGATTTGAGGACTCCATAACGAGAAAACAGACGCAGAAAGCTAATTCCTCTCTTTGGCGTGGCATTATAATAACATCATAAACGTAGAGCAGTTTTTTTTGGTGCGACACCGTGGTATATCGATTACGGATGGTAATTTTCTGTGCGTTTACCGATAGTAAATACATTTCGGTAATAGATGATTTTGTGCGAAAATTTACACAATATTTTTTATGACTTATCAATGCGAGACGGCCGAACCCTTGACAGTTAACTTAACTTTGGGATGAGGGATGATTCCACCGTGAATACTAGAAACAGGCTTAGTAATGAATATTATTTGCGGTATCGCATCATTCATCTGAATTAAACGTACCGTTGATTGAGCACACCTCAATAAGTTGAATTCAAATATCAAACACAAGTTGGGAAAGTTTCTAAACAAACTTGAAATAAGTAATTCGGTGATTTCGAATAACAAGTAATATTTAGCAACAGCATAAACTTTGTTTAATTAAATCTTGCGACATTTCAAAACATCTGGACTAAGATTTCTTTGGGGAAAGACTTGGAATTTAACTTCTGTGGCTTTTTGGGACCCTTTGCGGTTATTACTTTAATTTTACTAAGTTTGTTGCCCAACGAATTGCCTACCTTTATTTGGTTAAGAAATAATTTTTCGGACAAAAATGGGATAAAACCATTTTGAACTAGCACAAGCGCGTTTGGGCATTTTTTTACATGGTTCAATCCCATTTTTGACTACGTGAGGATTTTATGAAAAATGTGTTTTCAAATATTTACAAGGTGTTATTTTGACAAAGTTCCGTCTCATTCTAAATAATATCATTGGATATAAAGTTTGTGATTAATTGTTCAAATTTCACGTATGAAAAATCAACTCCGATCGAGAATTCCTACCACATCTTTTGACCACGAACATTGTTGTTCTGCAGAATTTTTACTATCTTTACTTTTCTTACGTTATAGCCTGAGATAAATGATTATTATACCTGTAGATAGTGTATAGACCCAGTCTATGTTTCTAGGGCCTTCAAGGGGTCGTCATAGAATTAGCCCAGGTCTATTGAGTTCTTAGTCTCTGCTCTCACACCGATAACCATAGAGTTTGTATAATATTATATATTATTGGGAGTCAGAAGCTTGATTATTTAAAAAACACAATTTTCATAACCTCATAGGATTTTACTCAAACAATGGAAAATGAATTACTCAACACAATGAGAATTTCTATTATTCAACTACACTTAGGTACTTATCGCAACGATACAACATTACACAAGAAAAGTATATCGATTTTCACTCGGGCCAAAACCACCTATTTTAACTCGGTCTTGTCATCCTATAAACAAACTCGTACATTATGGGGTGGTTTAGTCCCTAGTTAAAAAAAATACTGTTTCTTCGTACTAAGCATAGCATGATATTTTAAACGTAAGTATTTAATAGGATACTTACTATTACTAATATAATTATAAGTACTATTTGAAATACCCCATTTATAGTGTTCATTTTCCTATCTTTCCCGAGTGTGTGAACCTGTTGAAACATCGGGAAAAATAGGTAAATAAGCGCGATAAATACTTAAGTACTAATATTATGTGCTCAGATTGCATAAGTTTAAAATATTTTTTAGGTACCTAAAAACATTAGTGAAGTTTAGCTTAGCTACACAAAACCCAGCGCATTCGGAGGAACATCTAACGTCTAATCTCAGATGTCAAGTTCTCTACACAACATACGGCTCCAAATTACTTTGGCATTGCACTTTACACCCTGCACAACTAACTATAAAGTCTCTTTCACCTCTCAAAGTAAACATGTCAATGTTCAAGTTAGTGAACGAATATTGCAACATTGCAGTCCTGTAGTACCTGTAGACTTAAATAATACTCTATCTGTGACATACGCAACATTCTAAGGCAACTCATTTATCACCACGTATCACCATGATTTGTTGTGCTTTGATTGTTACTAATCTATGTTATGTTATCTAATCTACAACAACGTTGCATGCAGAAACGCAATATTTTTAAAGTAAAAACAACAAAAACAATTTCCCATTTATGTAGTAGTCATTTTAATGTTATTAACCGAAATATTTCAAAATTTTAATTTTAAGACGACCGGCAGCACCTTCGCGGATTTGTGTTCGCCGAAACTCTTCCTCTAATTATGTTATGCGACTAATAAAACTATTTGCTTCTATCCTTTCACTAAACTTATCCTACCAAGTAACGCGAAAGTCTGTCAGCCGGATTTTCGGAATCCTATTAGCTCTATCCAAAAGTTTCGTGAATTAGTAGTGAGTACTTTCGATAGGACACTCCTTAACCTAATTATAAAGTGATTTTATATCCATACCTCATCAGCACGGGGGCCTAATTCCACTAAATTATTTAGGCTTATATTATATAGCTTATATAGCTTATATAGCTTATATAGCTATTACCATAAAAATGATATCGTTTCGAAATGACGCATTTGGTTTATTTTATGAAAAGAGCTACAGATAGAGGTATTCGTGTCAAAATTATGAAGGTTGTAACCATTTTATCAATGTCTCCTTGCAAATAGCAGCGCATGCACTATCCAGAGTTTCTTTCATCTATGGACAGTTCTTCGACTGCAGTATAATTCGGCTCCAGCTACGTCCATGCTGAACATGCTTCTCCCAAACAAGTATAATCACCATCGCTTGAAAGGCGGATTTCTGATCGCAGTAGAGATGTTCTCTGGCTTGCTACTGTGAATATTTCGTACCTACTAGAAAAAACCCAGTAACCATAGGGTATTACGCCCAATTTTTGAAAGTATCTCAATTTGATTCAATGTTGCTAATAAACAATAGAAAAATAATAAAATTATATTCAATCGATAATATGCATTTAAAATTTACATTTTCCGGTTTCGCGCGTTTGACTTAGCCAGCTTAGCGCTGGACGTAGTGGATGCCATATTGCTCTGTGGTCATGACGTTAGTTGTTTGTGTAGGTATCTAAGCAAATGCACTGATATTGCTGATAACAGTCTATACTTTTTACATTACGTACTCAGCCGAGCGATTTTTTTGGGTGTTTTCTCGTGGTCCCATTATTTTGTCCCATTGCTTTCATATGTTTTAAACTTTCCATCCTGTATAAAATTTTGTATATTTTCTGTTGTTTATTAGCACTATTTATAAGCGAATTAAATAATTTTTCAAAAATTGGTGTAATCTATTGCACGTGCACTCTATTCCCCATTTTCACAATCCAAACTAGACTAGAAATTGATAGGTCCTACGGTCCTACCTAAATACCTAGAAGAATGTCATCGCTAAACGAGCGGCAGGTAACTTCAAGCAAAGCAATTCAAATTTCAACAAAACCTGTCATTAACGAGGCAAATAGGTACCGCGTTATAATGGCTTTTCAGCAAACTACAGGGCGTTTTCTATCCGAAAATCGACTTTGAACCTATCCGATAAAGTTCGAAATAAAATTTCATGAATCCGCAAACACAATGAAAGTTTAAAATTTGAATAAGCGCGATAGCTTAATGGATTTCTGTAATAACTGATCTCTGAAGAAACTCGTTTACCTCGGGTGCTATTTCCAATTTATGTTATTATGTAAGGAAATGCTTCTTGATTTTTACCTCTTGACAAACTTATCCTCCATTCAAGCTTGCGCGACATCGATCGTTTCTTCGTACACCGTATTATCATTGTGTTTCACATTTCCTTGATCTCGGGCCATATACCGGTCCTTTGGGAGGCATGCGTGGGGTCGTAGCGAACAGCACAGAAGCACTTTGTTAATATTAATAAAAATTCAAGAGCCTAGCTCTTGCCGGTGCAACGATGCAATTTCCTTCACTTTACTCTTTCCAATACGGTCTCTTTTCCTTTTTATACGACGCTGTGTTATCATTATCTATATTTAACTAATTGATGATCAAATATCTCGGCAAAGGTAATTCGGTGACCCAAGAGATAGTTAGTAGCGCCCTGGTCGAGATTTATACGGCGCCCCCTAACTGCAATTCAAACCCATATGAAAAAATATAATGAAATTACCATTTACTAAAAGAAATAGCCATTTATTAAAAAAAAACGAATAAAATTTTACTTTTCTAGCCTTTCTGTCGGCGAACTCTTTTATTATTTTATCAAAATCGTGGTTTTCAGTAATTTTATTCTCGATTGACAAAGTTGTCAAGTTGGTCAATCGGGGTTGCGATATTGTCGATCGCAGATAGGTTATTATCAGCTTAAGCTTAGAAAAACTCCTCCCATGACATGTCATCCCGTTACCACGACAGAGTGTAAAACTGTCTAAACGTCGGGAAAATAAGGTAAATAAACGCGATATATACCCGATTTAAAGTATTTACAATTAGGTATCTTCTAAACCTTCGTGATAAATCGTTGGCCACATCTACACTTTCCATCAGGTGAGATTGCGATACAAAGGTCTACTGGCTATAAAAAAACAAGGTTTTTTTTTATCTATTGGTTCAAACAATCTGTTGTTCTAATTTAACGTGGAATAGTTTTTTCTTTAAGAAAAACTCTACCTGTTGATAAAACTAGATGTTTTTCTTCACGGCTGAGCCTCCGAAAAAATATAAGCACAACAGAGAACGCTCGCACCTCCCGGTATTCGAGAACAAAACCGATACACGACCAGCTTTAGCTGACCTTCAATTGCCCTAGAATTAACCCTTTTTACGCGGGACTGTGCGTGAGGGGGTGGAAATGGGGGGTCTGTTTGAACTGGCGGTGAGTGTATAAGACGGTGAATTCGAAAAATTCAATTTCCTAACTGTGAATTTAGTGGAGAATGTAAGAAATAACCGGCTCTCTGTCGGAACGCTCCCCAGGGGCGCGGAACGTGGAACAGAAAAAGGAAAATACCTCATGCCACATTTGTTTCACGCCTATCTTTGTAAGTTTTCTGGAAATATTTCAGTGTTTTCTGTATTCTCGCTAATGTGTTCTTTTAGCGGTGGACAATTAACACAGCTTTATCTAGCCCCAAGCTAAGCAGAGCTTGTCTTATTTGTACTAGATAACTGATATACATAAATAAAAAATAAATAAATAATGCTGGACATTTCACACAGCATGATCTAGCCTCAAGTTAAGCAGAGCTTGTGTTATGGGTACTAGATAACTGATATACATAATACAATACACAGATAGATCTGATATTTTTTATTACACATAGAAAACGATCAAGCACTCGGAACAAATATCTGCAGATCGTACAAACATTTGTCCCTAGGCGGGAATAGATTTTATTGGGTACTGATAACATTAACGAGACTTCTTCCACTTGTGGACAAAAAATTGAAGCGAACAAAATCAATAACATTTTGTGTCTTGTTTGATAATTACTATTTATAAAGCTGTGTATGTATAAAATTTGACTTGTCTAAGTGCTTTTTTGTAAGCCTTAAGAAATAAAGTTATTGACTTTTGACTTTTGAAAGATAATAAAAAAATTAATAAAAAAATCTATGCACATATCATATCATATCTATCTACGTATGTAACATCTCCTCAATTTTGTATTTTACCTATCTTGTTTGTGTTTGTCTGTGCAGTTCTTGTTGAGTCAAATAAATATATCTTTATCTTTATCTATGCGTAGGTATAGGTATACTTATAACCCTGTATAAATACCCTATGGGTGTGACCTTCATTGAAATAATTATTATCTATCTTTTTGTTTATAAGTACACAGCTCTTGTACTATATAATGTATACTCCAGTCCTGTTGCATGACGCCAAGTTTACAGCTCGGCAAACAATATCAGAACTTTCCGGACTCCGCAAGGTTTACTTTGTATCTACTTGAAACTTCGTGATAGGTATCTATCAGAGCTACTTTGCTGATAATATTGAAATATTTTTAATAGGTTTAAGTACTTTCTAGATAACAATTAGTGGCGTGGCAAATCATGACATCATCATCATCAGAGCAAGTCGAAGAAGATTGGAACAATTTTAGTTTTTGACAGCTTTCGCTTTTAATTTCATTCGTTTCTCGTTCGTTTTTGAACTCTAATTTGCACCCTCTTTAGCTGCACGGGTGCAATCATGTCTTGTAGAAATGCAATATTAGTAAGGTATCTTGCTGCAACCTTGTTGTTTTCTGTTATTCTTATAAGATTTTGTAACATTCTCATACATAAAAAGTCAAAAATCAAAAGTCAATAACTTTATTTCTATAGGCAAAAAGCACTTAGACAAGTAAAATTTTATACATAAAAAAGCATTTGTGACAAAAGTTTCGTTTATGAGAAGCAAGCATGCGTACATTGCGTACCCCCTTAAAATTTCCCGGTAGGCCACAGAGGTCGTCGAGGAGGATTTAATTTCTTAGAGATACCCAGAATGTAAGCAATAACAAAGAACCTAAGTATGGTCACCACTGGAACTACATGTAAAGCAAATGCTTGGTTAACCCATTCACTGCCCAGCCTTGGTGGTGCGACTCGCACAGCGCTGCAGCGCGGGCACGCTGCGTTATCGCCGGCCGCTGCAGAAAAGACCTTCAGATGGACATGTGCGTCGTGGCGGGCAATGAAAGTGTTAAATCAACATTGAAATCTCTGACCAATGAATGTTGAGTGTGTTCTCTTTGCGTTAAAAAACATTTTTATTTCGGCCTTCCAGAAAAATCATAAATTAGTCCACCTTGACATTGCAAACCATTTACTTGGTTTTTTAGTGCGTACGCTCTGCTGGTATTACAACCCTCCCACAACAAAAATAAAAAATCACTTGGTACAGGCAATAACGTAATGAGGGTAAACGTTTTAATTTATTTACATTTTATCATCCAAAATACTGCTGTTTTTGGTAATATGACAGGTGGGTAGGACATGGTTTGATACCAAAGTCTAGAGCTTTATCACGTTGAGCGACATGTCAAAACTTTTGTTTTTACCCGACTACCAACAGGGGAGGGTTATGAGGTTAGCACCCTATGTTTGTATGTTTGTATGTATGTGGCCGATTTCTTTGTTCCCACGTAGCGCTGAAACTACTGGTTCGATTTCAACAAATTATGTATCGATTGATTCGTCTCAATACCCCGATGGTTATAGGCTATAGGATTTAGGGCTCCGACCCCGAATAAGCCTTCAAAACGCGTATTAAAATTTAGGTAACCGCAGGCTGCAGGCCCCATAGAGAAAAATTACAATACCTACGACCTATTTCATTTTCAACTCTATGCCTATCAAATATGACCGATACGTCATTCTATTTTGTCAATGTAAATGTTTCAAACTTTTATAACTTTCACGTAGTCGGGTTGTAGTTTTTAACATATAATAGTATTCATCTATGGTTTTTAACTTTATCTTGTTAAACACCCAACTCACAACACAAAAATCTAAAATATTCGTAGGGCGTCTTCGTTGAAAAATCATTGCCGACAATATTTATGCATGGTAGAAAAAAACTCAAATCAACAATTAGCGAAAATCAACAACAAAAAAGTATTTTTTTATCTGAAAAAAAAAATGTGTTTTGAGGTTACGTATGGGCAGACAATTCTTGTTGAAACTGAAAAAAATATGTCTAACATTTTGAAATTATATTTTTGGTTGAGATAATTTTACTAGATATTGTAGAGTTATTTTCATTACTCAACTCAACTCATGACTCATTATGTTTCGTTTATTTATCCAATACTACACAACAAGTAAATAGTTACTTGTTGTGTGGTATTGTGTAAATAAAATTAATTTGTGTAGATAAATTAAACCATGGTTGTACCAGACCATGTGTAAAAGCTTTATAAGTTCGTCGGAATGCGTAAGAAGCCACCCGTTTCGTCGTTTAATAAAACACGTCTTACACCCGACCATATGTTCTGGGCCTAATATTGAACGCTATGTTTACTTAGGGGAATACGTAATGAATACGCACGTTTCTCGCGTGTGTCTCCAGACCAAAAAGTACGCCTTTGTTTTCAGAAGATTGTAAAATTGATGATGATGGCCGAAGAGAACAAGTATTTTTGCTGAAAAGAAAACTACACACTACCTTAGCATAATTATGTTAAATAAAATCTGTAACTTTTTTGTGGAATGATTATTATTATTATTAAAATGAATATTAATTGATCTTTGTGATTATATTGGGATATTTGGAACACAAGAAATACATGATATTAACGGGGACCAAAATTCACTTAGGCATATATTTGCAGAGTATCGTACGATGATTTTGCACCGTTTACAGCACGTGTTCAAAACATTTGCACACAAAATAGCCGGGCGACTATCAAAATATTCATATTCGTAGGTAAGAACACTAAACAAAACAATTTTCTCAAGCCCGGGGCTCCAACGACCACAATTATGGAAGAGCCGTCGGCGGTTGGGGCACCTAATTGAAGGTTTTATAACATAAATACCCAATGCTATCGACTAATTTATATTCATAGGGAGAATCCTTGCAAATTGTAAAATGGTAGCCATGCTTAGCTAATACCAGGGGTTTATGGCTGTGCAAATACGGGGGTTGATAGTGGGGCAAATATGAATTTAAAAGACGTTTGTTATCAAAATTGTATAAAATATTTTGTATTCACGAACTTTGCTGGTATTATTATAACGCCCTTATAAACATCTTCACATATTTTAGTTTTAAAGGCGTTTATGAGGTAGGAAGAGTCCGGGAAAGTTGAACCCCCTTTACTTTAAACCGCTTAGCATTGTAACTAAGGCCTTAAAGTTAAACCCGTATAGCTTTGGTCATCAGGTAATACCAGTACCATTTTGTAATATAAACATATCAATGAATTTCAATGATATTTGTATTAATTTAATATCGATTTGTGGTTTAAGTCAAGTCTCTCCAACGCAAGTTCCCTTGCGTTGGGGAGACTTGACCATATCTATTTCTATTGGATAAATAGAGACTCGCGTTGTAATGATTACCAATCGTTAGCAATACCTATCTCTTGCCGATCATAACGTTATTGAGGTATTGAAAAACAGTTTTTTTGAATAAAAAAGGTGTGGTCATGTCAACGCCATATTTATTAGATATCGTTCAAAGAGAGACACCCAATTCTTTTCTTTTTTTGGGGGTAGAACCAACCTTACTATATCGGAACGGGATAGTAGAGTATTATTGGTTGAGCTGCCTCATTGTCAGATACAAAGGAACTGATGAAACTCAGGTGAATAGATACCTATTTCAAACTACTAATGTCTGTAACTGGACTTCGTTAATCAGCTCAATTCATCATGTAACTGGTCTCCATCTACTCTGTTCAATTCATCAGATTGCTTACATCTACTACGAACCGTACTGTGTTCAAACCACTTCATTTCTATACCTACTATATTTAGCTTAGTTTAACGAATCTATGATCAACATGATTGCGAATTGTTTTCATATTTTAGCTAGGGTTGATATTTATATCTGATGAATAATAACTTTACTTTGTTAACCTACAGCAGATAGGTACTTATTTATAATAATTAAACAACTGATTCAGTAAGGATAAAAAATTTATTATAAGTACGTCAATTATTCAAACTACTTAATTACATTTAATGAATACACAATCTTATGAATAACAGATACATCTAATTGAGTTAACATACAATTTTGTTATCAATACACCATTTATTCAAACAAATTACATTTTTTAAAGCACAAACATTCTTGTGATACATACATGTATAGACATCATTACAATTTTTGTAATGATCGTACAAAGTATACAAGTTAGGGCATTTTAAATTTTCTAAGTTCACCACATTACAATTACTAAACATTTCTTTAACCCACTTTACTTTTTCGTCGCCTTTTACATAAATATACTTATTTTCAAGCAGGGGTGAAATAATTTGTTTATAATTTGAAAAAGATATGAATCCTTCCTTCCAATATATATTTCTATTTCTCTCAATCCAGTCAACCTGTCTCATTTCTTTTTTGGTTAAATCATAAAAGGGATAAGGTTGACGTAGTAAAAAACTTTGTACTCCTTTACCATCCAGAATAGCAATCTCTTTGGGTATGAACTGATTTAATTCAGTTTTGAAACCTTGAACATCAACTATTAACTTCATGATATCTTGCGAACTGTGCTGCTAAGCGGTTTATATTCTATAATACGATCGTTGATAATGAGACAATAGGCACTCGTTTTGTCAGGAAAATCTTTATCACTTTCTATTTCAAGTCTCACATCGACTGGTCCAGTTTTTAATGTTTCATTTTGTCTTGAACAGTCTATTACAAACAAAGGTGCCTTTTCTTTGAACTGCGTGATATCAAGCAACGGGTCAACTGGAGAGTTGTAGTAAGACTGACGGAATCTCATGTACATTTCATATAATATACGATATTTTCCATCATCAAAATCAAGTTTAAGTGCATCATATGGGTATGTTTGTGAATTTAAAAACAATGTAACATTAGTTAAATTACAATGATCAAAAAGTGAACAATTTTTATTCTTAGTTTGAAGACCGAATATTACATATCTAGGTTTCTCAAGTTGCGAGGCTGTTTTAATGGACCATGAATGCTTCTTTGTTTTAGGTAAAAGTGGATATTCATATGTATCCCAGTTTCGGAATGCTATTTGGATGGGCTTATCTTTTTCTAACAGTTTTAAGAGTAGTAATCTTTCTCGATCGGACACTTTAATATGAGGTACACGCCATTGGATTCTCTCAATATTTACAATTACTTGATTATTATTATCATGTATGAGAGCATCATTATTAGATTTACATCTTGTTAAAATTAATTCATGTTTACAGTTTAATACGATCTTGTTGTAGTCTTCTGCAAATCCTAATAGTTTACTGAGCGGCAATAACACATTAAAATGACCGTTTACAGATTTTGTACCATTCAAGTTCCATCCCCACAGAGCAGCCTGTTTACTTTCTCCCTCATTCATTGAAACGTAAGATTTGATTGTAGAAGTAATACCGACATGTCTAATACGGTCAATTTCAACCCCATTTATCTCATATCTTAGGTCATGAAAAAGAAACGGTATAGGGTTATTGTTAAGCTGACACTCCTTCCTTATAAGTTTACCGGCAGCATCTTTCGTATATACTTCTATACTTCCTTCAATGTAAATGGAGCTGCCTGCCAGTAGTAGATAAGTGTCTTGTTGATTAATCGGTATTCGTATTTCATCGCTTTCTTTGAAACTATTAGTGTATGGAGTATAGGAATGCACTTCATATCCCTCGATAGAGTTGTCAAAATGAGGCACTTCATTAATTTGCAAGATACTCATAGTTGAAATCCCAAATTTCTTAAAAACTCTTTATTAACCTCACTGAGAGCTGGTACGATACGTGTGTGTTTAACAGAATCACGATTTGAACTATTAGTTTTGGTCAACGTACCACCACTTTTCTTACGTTTTTTAACATTGAAATCAATCATGTTAATATTAATTTGTAGTAAAATATGCTACCTACTTATTTATGCAAAGTATAGAACAACACTGAACTATTTTGTTTCAATCATACAATTTATTTGAAATTAAAGCATGCTATTTTCAAGAAATTTTAGACATAAATGACCGCAGTTATATGGATGACTACCCTGATAATTGCTATAGTTGTAGTGAATGCTGTCACCCAAATACTTAATAAATTCAGTCGGTGGTTTAAGATCACCATAACTATCAAAATATTCAATATTATCATTTCTCTTAACATAAGCTACCCAATGTGTCCCTTGATTTTTAGAGCTATCCAAGTTAATTATACCGCATTCAATTTTGCGTGGATATTTAGGTAATTGATCTCTCATGAATACTCCTCGAAAATACGGGATATGATTTTTCGAATATTTCATTATATCAATGTTGGTAAGAGGACGATCAGGTAGCTGCTTATTCAGTTTTTTGACGAAGCGTAAATACCCAATCCACCTTTATATGGTTTAAGCTGTAATCCTTTCCCTAGACATACCGGTTCAAAATTCTGATTAAGACTTTTCATCACATTCCATGTTTTTAGCGCTGTTTGAAATGTTTTTACCATTCTTGATATAGCCGATGTTTTATTAACAAGAGCACCAGCAGCAGATAATCCTGTAATTATTGGTATTAACGGTAAAAATCCTCCTGTCTTCGGTAGCGGTATCACACGTGGAATTTTCACCTCGGAATCAGATCCAAGATCTTTAATTGCAGCAATAGCCAAATTGATAGCCAGCTTTTTACATTTTGGTTTTGCTTTACGGATATTTTTTTTCGCATATGCAACAACTTTTTTAAAGCTTTTTTTAAGCCCCGATCCATTTGAAAGCTTTATCAACATTGCTTTGTTAACAATATTTGCGGCAAGCTTTTCTCCCACACTCGCATTGGATGATGATGCTCGCTTCTTAGCCATTTTCATTAAAATCTTATCTGCTTTGTGTCTGGTTTGTAAATTATCTGTTTTCATATATGCAATATCGTGTTGTTTACAATACTCATCAAGTTGATTCACACTTTTGTCTCCTCTGTCAAGTCTCTCCCGTAAATTTGTTCCTGGTCCGCAATAGTTATAGCCCGGAAGATGTAACTCAAACGGTAAATGATTTATGATACTATTCACAAGACCTTTCCCTTCCATAAGTAAACTAAGAATGACAAAATTACGCTTGATATTCACAATATATTAGTGTTGCTAATCCAACTATTTTCCTGAGGTGGTAATCCTAACCACTTAACAAAAACTTTACTCCCTTTTTTCTTTAGAACTTTTTCAACTAAATACACATCAGGATTTTTAGTTTTCTGGAGCTCTTGAGGATAAAATGATCCCTGAATTTTATTTTTTCTTAAATCTTCGAGCAAATAAGTCGGTGGATCAGTAAGCTGCACAACTTTAACTTTAAATAACTCAGTCGACCAATTTGGAGTGTATCCTTTCTCAAAATTTGTTTTATGTTTGCTTATTCGTACTACATCACCGACAACAAAAGGATATTTTCTCTTAATTTTTGGTTTGTGAAGAATAATGTATCTTTTCATAACCAGGTGTTTGGTGCGTTTATTCACTTTTGCTGGACACATTTGAATAGTACTATGTTTTGTGTTATTATAATCATTCACAACTTCTTCTAAGGTTCCATCAACCCATTTATAGTTACCTTTTAAACTAAACGTTTTATAGAGTTTACCTTTTATTGTACGTATTACTCGTTCAACTATTGAAGCTTTTTTAGTTGAATATGTCGAATAATGGTTTATTGAATGCACTTGCATCACATTTTTAAAAAAAGTATTGTAGAATTCCGTACCCCGGTCAGTTTGCAAGTTTATTGGAACTCTACCACCACATAAAATTGATTGAAATGCTTTTGTTACAGAATCTTTAGTTTTATTTTTTACCGGTCTGACCCAAACATACTTCGAAAAACAATCAATTACGATTAGTATAAAATTATAATTTGAATTAATGTTTGATATTTTTTGAACATCAATCAAATCTGCTTGCCAGAGATCATCTATGTCTTTGAGTAAAACACGTCGACGAGGAAAATTAACTCTAGCATCTTTGTGTATTTCATGCACTACATCTTCTTTACTCATTTTTAGCTTCTATAATCCTTGACAACCGTTTAACAACTAAACGAATCTTTGTCATTACTATGCTATTTATGATTTTATTATGCCCGCTTCCTGTAGTTCTTCTATGATTGAAATAATTTCGTTGTCCTGATTTGTATTTCCGGCTTGTTTGGAAGCAATGAGAAGTTTTAATCTCTCGACTAGCTCATTAGGATCATCCCAATAGATAAAATCAGTATTTTTTCTGTATTTCTTTAATACGTTTATGGTACCACCACTTTTTACATTACTATCAACAGCTAATGTGTTGAACATAGGTTTAATAATTTGTTTATATTTTTCACCTTTGTCTCCCTTTAACTGTCCATATTCATCATAATCACGCTTATGAGCATTCGTTTTTATCAAGATGTTTTTGTAAGCATTTTTATCATTTTCAGTAACTAATTCTAGATTCGGTTTTTTATGTAATAATACCTCTTTTAGTCCTTCAGTTAATTGATATTCAGTGTTATCAATCTTGATTCTACAGGGTTCCTGGTCACCATCGATTGAGGAAACTATTTTAACTGGACAATTACCCATCATTAACTGATCACCTACTTTCCGAACACCAAAAGGAATTTTGATATCATAAAGGCTACTAAGATATTTTTTTGTTATAGATATGTCTTTGTTATCATTGTTTTCTATGTCAGTTAAATATTCTGAGCCCGAAGTATAATTGTCAGTTTCTGAATCTGCATCCGATGATTGTATATATGTTCTTGATGGTGTGGAGGTAATCGCATCATCTAATTTGGCTGGCATGTGTAAAGTATTGATATTAAAATCACATTTTACTTTATTTTGATTAGATTCCATCATTTGTGTTAAAGGTTCAGTAACAGGTTTAAATATTTTATTGAGTTCATGGTTGTTTTGATCTTCTATGTCTCTTAGCTGTTTGAGTTTATTTTTTATGATATTGGATGATGTAATTATCTGCTCTTTAATATTAAAACTCATCTTTTGTCTTTGCACTTTCACGTATCTCTAACAAATGACGATATTGTATTTCAGGACAAGTATATAAAGGTGTCTAGATTTTTTCTATATCTGCCGTTATTTAATTCACAGTCTTTATTTATAGTTATAAAACTATGCTTCTCCCACCAAACATTATGACAAATACCTCTAAATGTATTCCATGACATATCTGAATTCACATGCTCGTTGTATACATGTTTTAAGTTGATTTCATCTTGTTTAAAGAGTAATAATAAATTTGTGTTATCGCGAATCAACTGTTTTGGTACCCTTGAATATGTTTGTGATAGATAAAAGCAATCGATTTGGTTGTGTCTCCCCATGGTGAAATAATTACGAATGTTGATCTGATTTTCGCAAACCACATCATCAAAAATTATAACAGTGTTTGGTAACACATCATTTGGATGTATAACTTCACTATCATCACTTAATACATAGTATTTGATTTCAGGAACTTTTAAAATCACTTCTTTTAGAAAGCAATATTTGCTTTGAAATGGGGTTTTTGTGTATAAATATAAATTTTTAAATTTAAGTCCGTTTTTATGTAAGAGTAAAGTAATCATTACATTAGTTTTACCACAATTAGATGGCCCACAAATCAAACAGCGAATGCTATTAGGTAACAATGCACCATGTTTTGATGGCCGTGATTTTGTTTCTAAATCAATAGAACTAATATCTAAGCTTAACGTTTGTTTTATAAGCTTCATTGTTATCAAATGATTATTATTGCTACTTGATTACCATTTTATAGTTATTATGCTCCCACTATTGTTTAGGTCTTAGACAAATCGAGAATAATGAATATGAGTTAAACAAGTAAAATATAGAAATTGAAAAGCCAGTATATTTCTATTCATTTATTAAGGACAACCGACGGCTTACAACAATTAGATAACTTTTAAAACACTGTAGCTACTTTTTATTGACATAATTAATTATCATTAGAATAAACAATGAAATACATAGAATTAAAATAAAAAATAAGCTAAACATAGGAATAGTGCCCCCATGCTACTGTATCAATTTGATTTGGTAATACATAACGTTTGTCATCATTTCGATTTAAAACTAACTTATTTACTTCTTGTGAATACAAAGTATGTTTCAATGACTTAATCATATTCATCTTACATTTCAAATCTTTATCGTCTAACAAACAATCGGTGTAATGTTGTAAATTCAAAGATTTAGTTACAGACTTAGATACACCTTTGGCTTTTTTTATGACCTCTCTAGCACTCTTAATACAGTATAGTTTGGCTCTTAGCCCCACAAATTCTGTTATTAATTCACCACCCATCTCGTCTTTGAACAAGCCGGGTGTTTTGTTATTAATTCTTGACATTCTGTATATATTATCTTTAGTAAAGTTACTCGTATCGAACTTGTGAATATCATTCTTAATGTCATTGTACACATCATCTGTATAAACTAAGTATAACAAACTATCCGTATCAGTATAACAAAGCTTTGCATTGTCACCATATTTTTGTTTGATAAAATTATAGTGGAATTGGTATAAATGTTGTTTTGCGTACTCTAACACAGTGAATCCTACATAGATTGGTCGGTCCAATATTATTTTTTCTAGATTTAACTGAATGGCAGCAAAGTTTTCAGAAAAAATTGATACAGATTTTAAATTTGGTTTGGCAATCAGTTTTCGAGCACCGATAAATTTATTGGTCACATTTTTGGTGTCTTCCCAGTGGGATACCAGCTTAACATTCACTTGTTTTCGCTTATTCTCTATAGTTTTACCAAATATTGAGTTATTTAATAGCTTGAAATAGTCTTTTTCAAAATCAGACTTAGAGGCTTGACGCAAACTTGTATTCAAATCAATGTATTTCTTTAGAAAACTTTGTTGTCTAAATGTAATAACACGATGAATTCTGCTCAATGTCAGTCCTTGTTTTAAACATTCTTTTAAATAGATGTAATGAATCACATAACAGTGTTTATTGTAAAGATTTGCAATTAGTTTTTTAGATTTACTGCCTGGTGGAGCAAGTTTCTCAACACAAAACGGTAATTCACAGTGTGCATCGTGTAAGTGATTGGGGTACTCTAAATCTACTTCCAAAATATATCCATAATCACTGTCTTCCGAAACGTTTTCAATATTTAAACAATTTATTTGTTCTGGTGACATGAATCTGAAATCAGATATCGGTAATTTTTTCATCATAACAAAACCGTATAAATTATTACAATCAAGATATATGAGGAAACTAGATGGATTCGATTCATTAAAATTGGGCAAGTACTTATTATTTGCTTGAGCATGTCTCAATGTACATTGTGCTAAACCACCTCGAACTCCTTTTTCTAACATTTGATATATTTCAAGATCAGTTATTAATTCTAATCGAACACCAGTATAAAGAAGCATCGCATCCCAACTAAAGCCAGGTGCAGTTACATAATAAGCTGGATCTAAATTGAAGTAATGCAAACTCATTGTTCTAAAGTTTTCGAATATATCGGTTAACAATAAAACATCACAATTCAAATATAAATCTGTGTATTCACCCATATTGTTTATGTTAAATTCTTTCCAAACATTTTGTGCATGTGCGTATTCCATATCAGAAATATTTTGCTTCAATAAACTGTTGTAAAACAATTCTTTAGATGGCAGGTATTTATTTTCATATTTGGAAAAACAATCCATATACTCATAAGGATAAATACCCTTTTTTCTCATTAACTCAAACTGGTAAGTAGTGGTGAAAATTTTAGAAGTATGTTTAAAATCATTGTCATTCAAGCTTTTACTCAATTTATCTAGACTTGCATTCAAAAACTGAAAAGAATCAATAAATTTTACTTTTACAGAATTGTTCTCAGTACCCATTTCAAATGACTTAGTGATTGTTATGTACTTTTCTTTAGTCTTAGGAATAACATTGATTGAACCATCATATTTTGTTAGCTCCATTATAAATAAATGTAAATCGTAACCAGATAAATTATGAAACACTACTGGTATAAACGGGCAGACTTTGAACATTAGGTTGCAATATGAATGTGCGGCACCTCTATACTCTCCGGTAACGTGATCATGATCGCAAACCTTATCACCAAACAATAGGTGTTTGCAAATATGACAATAATCACTCGAATCGTATTCTTTTTGCTGATTTTCGTTTAACTTTTTCATAGGAGTATTAGACTTAATCTTATCGTGTATACATTTCACATCTACCATCAAATTTTTAATAAATGTTTCAGCGGCGTCTGAACCTCTATATGTAACCAATTTGTTAAAGGAGCTGTCGAATGAGCAGCATATGTAATAAGCAAAGCAAGACGGTTTATGAATCTTAAACTTTGTGGTATTCGAGTTTTGAGCATTATCTGAATAATTCACTAACAAACTTTCAAAGTCAGCATATATTATAAAATGGATTTTTTGTTGTCTGTCAAAATTTTTAAACTGTAAATACGTATCAGGTTTCGGTAATACTTGTAATACCTTGGAACAATTATGTTTTTCGAATTTTTCTTTACTTGTAAAAGTAAGCAAACAACTTTCACATAAATGAATAGACCCTCCATGTTGCGTTACTTGCCTTCGCACTAATTTCTTCAAATTTTTTATTAAGCAATAGTGACCTTTTTCTTCGCTTTCAATAAATAGTAAATTAAAATGATTAATTCTTTTATTAGCAGTCATATATAGAGGACCAGTTACATAATTATGTTTCTTATCGAAACCAAACACATTAATACTTATATCTGAGTTAATCTTTTCAAAGATCTTTATATCATGAAATGATGGAGGAAATTTCATCCCATTAACATTGAAAACTTTCGAAAAATGTGGGTAAGAGCTACATCTGTCCGAGTTTTTGTCACATGGATAAAGCCCGGCTATAATGCTCCAAAGGAAACAAAATTCATCATTATTCTTCACGTTAACACAGCTTTTAGTATTTGCCACGCGAGGCGGTAGTTTTATATACGTACCTCCTCGCAATGGACAATATCTATTAATATTAATTTCTAAATGACTGACTGATAAAAATGTCCAACCGGACTCGGAATGTTCAAATTCGGTAAGTTTTCTTTTTAATGTTTCAACAGTTTTCTTTCGATAAATCTCTTTCAATCCATTAATATCATATAAAATTTCATATTTCGTATTAAATGATTTCAATTCCTTTTTTTCAGTTTTCGGTAACATATAAAATACGAAGAATTCAAATTGTATCTTAAGACATTTGTGTTTTTGTAATGTAATTTCTAAGATTCTGTAAATATCTGTTTCATAAGTATCTAAAAACTCTTCTGGTGTTATAAACATTTCATTTTCATTTTTCACACAGTAAGTAATGACTCGGTTTTTAAATGCACTTTTAATTATATAAATGTTCTTAAATTCGCTTGCAACAATATTATTCATTTTATGTAATTCTGTTCTCAAATGATATTGATACTGTTTTCTATTTATTCGCAAATCACATTGATCACATTTAATAACATTGTCATCACTCATTCGCTCTCGGGTATCATTGGTGTTAACTGTAAAAAAGAAAAAATAATAATATTTTATATCATTTTTATTGATACACAACAATGATTACAGGTATTATGACTAAGAAACGATTATAAAGTTATAGTTAGTATATAAGATATTAAGTAATTATTATTATAACATTTTGGTTTACATATTTTTACATTCTACAGTGCTACATTACAGCTGCATACTAAAGTTAGACGAAAAATGGTTTGGCACACCTCTAAACTCCTTTCTCGCAGCTTTGATCACATTGGCTAAATGTGTCCAAAGCTCGCAATTATCGTTCGTTCGGAGTTTTAAAGATGTTACAGAGTGTCGCCATCTATTTATTGGCAAAACTTTTTCGACTTCATCAGCTCTAAAAACTTTAATTTCGATGTAGTGCGAGCCTTTCTTATCGGGTAATACCTGTTTCGAAAGACCGCTTGAAAGTTTGTTAATAAAAATTGATTGTAATGCTGGAGCTTCGTCACTACAAGAAGGGCCAGGCATCTCACCATCGCTGTCATCTCCGAAGAGATCCTGTGCCGTCACTCGAACCGGTGTGATGGGCTTGATGACGGGCTTCTTCTTCAAGGCATGAGGGGCCTGAGAACGTTTCTTCGGCGGCTCTTCACACTCGGAAGCCGATGCATGTGATCTGTAAGTAAAGGGACCAAATTAGTAAAATAATTTGTAATTACATTCACTCATAAACTAAGCTCCGATTCAGACTAAGTCTACATCAAAAATATATTGTAAATAGTCTATTGAAAGAGAAACAGACAGACAGTTGTAGGTAATATTAGCATCCGAGTATAGCTCACCTTTTTGTTTCTTTTTTCTCTATCCTTTTCTTCTCCACCTGCACCTCATCGTCTGATGGAGGGAAGAGGTCGTCTGCGAGCAGTGGCATAGATCTCGACCTGTTAATGATACAAAGTGTAAGATGAAAAGATTTATAAAAATATTATAGTAGGTACAGTAAGCTGCAGAGAAAAGTATCCACCCGTCTTAAAACATTTGACCAAAAGTGTACCCCTTTCTCTGCAGCTTACTGTACATTTAACACTCATAAATAAAAATTAAATACTTACATTTTATTTTCAGGAATGTTTTCCAGATGTGTTGCTTAGTCGATTTGCTTGTTGCAAGTGATAACTTTGATCCAGACTTTTGCGGTATTTATTGCTCCAAATTTCATTGTGTGTGTCGTATACTAACAGGAAGATGTTTGTGTATTACAGCTGACTGTGCTAAAATCCATACATAGATCTTGAAGAATCATCATTGGTAAACCAAATTTGGGATAGTACACTCACGAGCGAAGGATTGTGTTCTACTTTATCAATATCGAGTACCTATATTATGAAAATATCATACAAAGAATTTGCGACAATGACTGTACCTGGATTTATGTGAATTTTTTGCACCTAGTACATATCCAACAAATCATACAACTGTTATCATATGACTTCACTCGCTTAAATCAAACAATTTGGTATAGGTGATTACCTGATTACTCACATTTTCAACGGTAGGTTTGTTAAAAGAAATAAACAGACAGAATGATCAAATTGTGGTTTGTTAATGTTTTTAAAACCGACTTATTGTTCCGGAAAACAGTACAATTTTTAAGTAGATTTTCTACAATAATCCTTACAAATATTATAAATGTGAAAGTTTGTTTGTTTGCTTGTTTGTCTGTCCTTCCTTCACACCATATCTAAGCAATCAATCGACTTGATTCTTGGCACAGTGTTAGTTGAAAGGATGGAGAATTAGAGAGTAAAGTAACATAGGCTACTAGCTAACATAGGTTTTTGAATCTATCCGTGCGAAGCCGGGGCTGGCCGCTAGTAATTGATAAACATAGACGAATCATATTGCACTCGCCGTCCTATGCATATAAGGTAACTTACCATAAGAAGAAACTGCATCATTCAATAGATTATGATGTGCGATTTTAAACTTTAAAAACAAATTTCAAAATAAATGCAAAATTATATAAATAAGAGCCCCTGCAGTGGTAAATCATCTTTTTATCTTTTGGGGGCTCTCTAGGCGTGAAGGTGTACAAAAATGTCGGTAAGTAAAAATCATATTTAATTTTAAAAATATAAAAGTTAAATGACGTAATCCAAATGTTGTACTATTCAGCAGTCAATAATTTCAAATGTTACCTATGTTGATTGTAACTAATGTATGGTTTATTTTCAGATGTCAAACTGGAACTATTCACCAAACTATTCACCTGTGTTCGCAACATATCCGTCGACACCTCCAATAACCCCCACCAGAATGGAGGATCTCTCTGATTACATCAGAAACAGAAGTCCAGGGAGCCTCGAAGTTTCAAACAACCAACAAAATAAGCCAATCACTACAATGTTTAAAAAAGTTTTAAGAGGTTCAAAATTTATTAGAATTCAAGTATATGATGCCAATCAATTCGATAGCGTTGAAAAATCAATATGTAACTGCTCTGCAGAGATTTGTGTCCAACATGTTGTCGAAAACATAAGTAGCGACGATATTTATTCTCGTATCAAAGATGTTATTCAAGCTATATGTAAGAACTTAATGAACAACTCATTGTAAGAACTATTTTTAGTTTTATGTTGAATTTCACTTTCTAACCTTAAGATTATTCTATTAGAATAGATTACTATTACATTATATAAGAGACAGTATTCCTTAAAAATGTAATTAAGTATGTAGTTTGAATAAGTTGTGTATTCATAATAAATTTTTATCCTTACTGAATCAGTTGTTTCATTGTTATACATACGTACCTATCTGCTGTAGGTTTATAAAGTATGAAGTGGTTTGAATAGAGTAGGTACGATTCATAGTCATCAGGAATGATTGCGGCGGCGCGGGTCGACTGTTTTCATACCACCATGCGCAAGCGCGCCACGCGCTTGTGCGCAGGTTGCGGGCTAGCTCCAACAGCCTTCTGGCAATGATAGCCGCTAGGGCGGACTGTCCGTACACAAGGCAACGCTGTGCTCGAAAATAAATGATTTTTATTTTTTATTTAAAGTAGATGTAAGCAATCTAATGAACTGAACAGAGTATCTGATGACGACCAGTTACATGATGAATTGAGCTGATTAACGAAGTCCAGTTACAGACATTAGTAGTTTGAAATAGGTATCTATTCACCTGAGTTGTCATCGGTTCGAATGTCGCTGGCAATGAGGCAGCTCAACCAATAATACTCTACTCGGGATGATATTAATATCTGCAAATAAAAACAAACAACTATTATTATTAAATTATCTAAGTAAGGTACGTAAGGGAACGTTTAACCACTGGTCATAACCTCACTTTCATCACATTATGGCGAACTATCGAAATTTTAACGGATTTAGTCGTTGTAGAGCATGTCTCCCACCTGTCAACTCTCCCGGACAGCCAACCTACCTGCCAAAAAGTAAACAATATTTCTGTTACAGCCAATATTAGGCGTTCCTATAATATTGGTTGTAACCATTTTGTCCCTAAGAACATCTTCATACAAACACAGCTAGCTAAAACTAAAAAAATTACATATAAACTGAATTTAGAAAGGCGTACAATATCGGGCGACTCAAATTAGGTAATCCAAAATCCATAAATTATTCGCTGTCGAGTTTAATTAATCCCCAAATTATCAATGCGTAATTGCCACTTCATTATGCTAATCACAATGTTATCTGAGTTAATTGCAAGAGGTAATTACAATTTTCCGTATATCTATTAACTAAAATACAGGCTGATACCAGAGACCTATCTCACTCAGGGATGTCAGACGTACCATAATTATGGTACACGTACCATAATCCAGGTTTTCGTACCATGTACCATAGTACTTCTATTATGGTACGCAAATGTACCATAATTTTCAATCATCAAATTTATTTTGTCATGTAATGGAACGAACGACAGAAACGTTTCGTTTCCGCTGCTAAGCACTACTGTACGTATATGATCTGTGCTATGAAGCCTTACTCTTAATCTCATAAGAATAATTTTACAATCGATGTATTATGCGTAGAATGAAACGGCCTCTTTAGGTAACGTTTGACGTTGACTGCACTGGTGCGAGAGAGATGGAGGATAGCCAATACAAGTTGTGTATGTTGCATCTCTCTCGCGAATCGAAGATTTCTTTCTTCATTTCATTCATCCGTTCATACAGTTCGTTCATTCGGTTTATGTTAACTTGTATTGACTGGCTTGAGTAGTAATAGTAACTCTTGGTTTATCTATAATTTTGAAACTCGGCGACTCTGTTTTCTGTTTCAAAATTTGTGAATTGTGTTGTATTTGATACAGTTAAGTATCTGTTAATCGTTATCCCGAGTTTATATACCTTTCTACTTAGCTAGCTATGTTTCTAGAAAAAACTGTAATATTAACTCAAACCAATGAGGGGTTTTCGTTTTGCATTAAAAAAAAAAAAGCTAGTTCTAAATATCTCGATAGATGGCAGTGCGTCAACTGGTGACTAAGGTATATGTCATCCATAAAAATTCAAGGGTTTGCTCCACTCTCTTGTCACTCCTCATAGTGACATTTCTTTGTTTAATTGCAGCATCGGAAAAAACAAGTTTGTTTGCCAGTTTTTTCATTGTTTAGTATACCTCGGTTTATACATAAACAATGAAAAAACTGGCACGATGGTCGAGACAGAGAAACATTCATTCCATCTGATTTCTTCTCAGGCTACAAGCATATTTTTATCACTCTGGTGTGAATGAGATGGGTATATTCACTACCTCTAGTGCTTTGTTCCTTTCTTGCGATCGACCGATTATCATTATGACGTTTTCTTTCATGTGACATTAACATACCATAGTAACCAGTTGAAGCCCTGCCATCTATCGAGAAACATGGAACTAATTTTTTTCTTTTTAAAAATGCAAAACGAAAACCTCTCATTAATAACCGTGTGAGACTTTTAGAAACCGTACCTTAATTTTCTGAAAAGTACCATATTTTTGACAGACCGATGTCATAATTTCTGAGTCGGCATCTAACATCCCTGATCTCACTATTGCTTACAATTTATAATCCTCATGGGTATATAATATACGTATAACATAGGTATATCAGGCATGTGATACACATACCACACGCTCTGTTTACTTAAGTAAGGAAGAGCCAGTAATGCTGAGTAATAAAAATCCAGTTTAATTTATCATCTGGCGTTGACTGGACCTGTCTTATTTTAAGCTTTGGCGAAACCTGCGCGTCTAACACGCAGGATGCGGGACGCGAAACGGGAGTGCAAACAACGCGAAACTTTTCCCTCAACAGTTCCTGCGAGGCTGCGTTACCATCACGTGTAGGTGTGCAAGTCGATGATGGCAAGGCGCCATTGAATCGCCATTACAGCGTCCACCGCGCGGCTGACGCTGACTTCGCGTCCCACGCCTTGCCAATTTGACACGTAGGTTTGACCGAAGTTTTACTCTACTCACGACGACTATGCATTGTGTTTCGGTCTAAACCGCGATGACAATTGTTTGTTTCCATCAGGCCAGAGTTAAAAGGTACATACATTTGATGGTCAAGACTTTTGAAACCAGAGATAAATATTTACAACTAGAGGTTGATGATGATTCTTTGTTAATGGCAATGTCTGGTTAGATAAAATTCTGCAAGTGTAAGTAATGGAAAGTAATTGTAAATTATATGAGATATTAGAGATGATTAGAGACGATATTTTCACCAGAGTCTAGTTCCTTATTTAGCAGGATGGGTGCAACCTGCTAGATAACGAATGATGTTTGCGACAAAACAGATGTTTGCGTATGTCTTCGATCGGTCAAAATAAGAGAACAAAAGAAGTAGGTGGGGTCAGCTGGCTAACTGCATGCAAGCGACAATGTTCCAAAAAGGGAAAAGCTGAATCTTTGGCGATAGTACGTACGGTGTGTATGTCGATGTATGGGGTCAACATCTCGTCTGCTCCCAGTGGTGACAGGGAGACGAGATGTAAGAGTCCCTGTACACCCCTACCACTTTCGACAAATTTAATATGAAACAACTTGACTTGACTTCTTTGTTGACATTAAAGATAGAGATAGAGAGATAGAGAAGCATTTATTGATAAGCTCGGTTACAGCACAGAACAAAAATCTTATATACTATACACAGTGACAATAATAAGGAATACAATTATATATATACCTACTTGCTGTAACGGTGCAAATCAAAGGGTTCCACCTCAGCTTAATGCTCCCTCACATTAATGCAAGGTAGCGCTGGTTTTCAGGTGGAACCTGTTTGAGGTGACCTCACAACCGAACATTAATTATGTTCATAAAACACAACTAAATAAAACCACGATGACTTGGGACTAGTCAGGGGGTTACTTTGTCAATGAAACTCTCTGTACATCTTCGACATACTAAGTAGTTGATACAATGCATTTGCTAAACAGGGCACATAGTTAACCACAATAACATTTCGAAACTTTATACAAGAACAATGTTTCAACTTCAACCAATGCATGGTATAAGTTTTCTTTCATTGTTGTACTGTCCATTCATATAGAGCCCAGAGATAGCTAGGTATTTCAGTTAGTTTGTAACGTATTTATGCGGCCGATTAACCCCTTTCGACGGCAAGCGAGTCGGAAATATTTATATATTAAATATACTATTTTAAATAGAGACAAGACAGTTTTGTCACAGTGGAGGATGCCAAGGACCCACTATATATGACTGAGAGATCTGCTTGCTGAAGTGCTCTATTTATCTACTCGGTTAGTTTTAGGTACCTTCTATTAGTTTAATTTTCTGTTTATCCAATGTTTGATTTATTATTTGTACACTTACTCTAACTGTTCCATAGCGTCTCCTATAACTCTAAGGTTTGCTGAAAGAGAACTCTTATTAAGGGTTAAGCTCGCCTATGTACATAACTTATTAAATAAGTTCATGCTATGTATTATTTTGTGTCCAATATAGAATTACAGAATGATGTTCGGTGCAGATTTTGCTTCTTACATGATCTAGAAACCGTATTTTTCAAACTCAAGTTAGTGTGCCCACAACTAGGTTACACAAGATTAACGTATCTTTTAAAGGGCAATGTATACGCTTCTACAACAAAACTCCAAGTGAGTTGCAAAAATTGTCAATAAATAAATTCAAACAAATTGTTAAACACATCCTTTGTAAAAAGGCCTACTATAAAATATCAGATTATCTAGAGGATAAAAAAGCTTGGGACAAGTTTTGCTCCAACTCAAAAACTAACATTCTAACAAGGTAAAGGTTTCTTGTTCGCTTCTTTACTTTAGCTTAAAAAGATTGAAGTGGACAAAAAATCAAAGTGATCACTTTATTTCCTAGTTTTACTTATGTAATCTGAGTTTTGTGACGTGTCCAAGAGTCCTGTAAGGTCTAAAGGAAATAAAGCACTTTGAATTTTGAATTTTTGTGTAAAAGGTAGGTATGTTAATTGATTTTTACATAGAGTAACAAAAGCTGTAAAGAAGTGTAACTTAAAAACTGTATCAGTACCTAAAATAAAATTGTATCTCAGCTGAATTTTCGGCCAGCCGCCTTGGCTGATAATTTGGCTAAGGAAGATCCAACATAGACTAGCCATGTGTGCAGGACTTATTATAGTGTGCAAATGTGTGCGCAAACACAAGCACATGCACTCTGTTCCATCTGTTCCCTCACTGCCATAATCAGATAGACGAAGAAGATACAAAGGAACGGTTTTAACCAGATTAGAATTACTGGCCTTTTGTGCATGTACCTTGGAATAACAGCAGGTAAGTACATAGTAATCAAGATGGTAAAAACCGAGCAAAAGTCCTTTTCTCATCCCAAAACCCAATTAAGAAAACCGAAGCGGAATTACAAGCAACAATCATGTAAAGGTGAGGCGACTCATGAATAACCCCAGCCACTGACCATCAGTAACTTGAGTGCAAACTCAAACACGGCCGGTCTACGCATGGCCTTAGTAAACACGTCTGTTTGTACGTCTGTTGGCTTAGCCCGTCGGCTCTGCCTGTAATTGTACGATGCATTATGTGTTTATGTAACTGGATTGTGATTTTAAGGGTTCCGTACCCAAAGGGTAAAATCGAGACCCTATTACTAAGACGCAGGCTGTCTGTCCGTCTGTCCGTCTGTCACCAGGCTGTATCTCATGAACCGTGATATTCAGACAGTTGAAATTTTCACAGATGATGTATTTCTGTTGCCGCTATAACAACAAATACCTACTAAATAAATATTTAAGGGGGCTCCCATACAACAAACGTGATTTTTTTGCAGTTTTTATAGATACGGATATATGAACGGAACCCTTCGTGCGCGAGTCCGACTCGCATTTGGCCGGTTTTATTGTGTTTTGGGTGCTTTGTTTGTTTTGACTGGGAGTTGGGACTTTTTAACTTAATGTTTGAAAATATCATAAACAGTCCGAATTGAAAATTGTTATAATATTGACCTATCTTTAGCATCTGAGACAGTAATTCGTATGTGTGTGTTTTATCACCTATGTTCATTAATGCCCGCTACCCAAAACGTCCATTTCTGGAAATATACACTTCTAGCAACACCCGTTTCTAGAAATACACACTTCTTTATGTGGTCACTTCTGAAAATAACTTTACTGTGTTTTTAAAAGAAATTGATGAAATTTCAGGTAAATCAAGTAGGTAGGTAAATCAAACGCTGAAAACCAGCGCTTCTGTGGCATAAGTGCCACAGCAGCATTAAGCTGAGCCGGTGACCTTTTTGTGTAACATTTAATTTAATACTAGTTATAAGAGCAATGTTTACCTCTGTCATATTTAACTTTGTTACACAAATAAAGAATTTCTATTCTATTCTATTTTTTTTAAGCAAAATTAGGCACTCACTTTTGAACAGTGTTAATGCATACGATCACGTAGATGTATCGTGCAGATTAAAATAAAGAATCAAAAAATAGACGCTATAAAACTGTTATTTGCTAATGCAGAATATCATAGCTACCCTACTAACTTATGAACGTTGACAGCCCTGTCTGATATCGCAGTTAAAAAGTAATTTACAAAATACTCTGTTTTTAGATGAAATTTCGCGGCAACAGTCTAACCAAATTACAAAATAAACAGCTTGTGAGCTGTTAAAATCACGTTTAGTAACTATTTGGCGCCGCTATAATTTTTGAAACTTTGCAATAAAATGATTTATGAATCGTAAAATTTTGAATTTTGTATTCGCTGGTTGAATTAACTACCTACTTTCTGTAGAGGGGTCAGTTTTGTAAGGGAAGTGATGTTAGTTTATAGGCCGGGTTGATGTACATAGTTTTAAATGACTTTTGCTTGGAGTCCATTAGAAAAACACGACCTTCCATTACCTTCCTACCAATATGTGTTTGTGATTACCGAAATAAAATTTTATTTTCATTTTCTGTTGGCCGTTTAAACTATCACAAGTTTAAATAATTATACCAAACAATACCTTCATGATATAACAATATCTTCATGATTGTGTTTTATTCCACTTATTTATAAATGTGAAAGTTTGGATGGTTGGATGTTTGTTTCTCAATCACGCCAGAACGGCTGAACAGATCTGGATGAAATTTGCCTCACAGATAGATTATGGTCTGGAATAGCACATAGGCATAATTCCCACGGGAACGAAAACTACGCGGGTGAAACCTTGAGGCGCTGCTAGTTGGAAATAAATATAAATGTGTAAGGGAGCCTTTTTTGCTTACAGGCAAAATCACGCTAAAGTTTTTTGCTGACCATTATATGAAAATCAGCTTCTGTATCCGAAAAGCCATCCCTGGTCACTAGTGACCTTAAAATATCCAGTAGCTATAACTCGGCCTCTCATAAGGGAGCACTAACTTTTGCAATTTTCCCTTCTGCGAGCTTCCCTTGGGCCCTTCAAAGGCGAATTACTGTTGGTTAAATTTACTCCCGTTCCATCCCGAAATCCTGTTTTTTAGTTTTATTTCTTTGATCAACGCCGTGAAGGTGAAAATTGTTTGAAACTTGCTCCCAACGAAGATTGGTATTAAGGAGTAATTTCGCAAATTCTCACCTTTCGCGCATTTCTTGTGATTCTTTTGTCGCTTGATGCGGGTTTATTCAGATTATACGAGGGCTTATAAATTCACGGTATTCTTTAATAAAGATTCGCTGTTTTCACGAAAATTTAAAAACACGGGAATACTGCGTTCTCACTGAAATACCTTTTCGTCTTCTAAAAATAATCTAAAGGTTGTTAAAGTTGGCTACGTGTTAAAAAAAATAAGCCTAAAACAAACTTTGAATAAATTGTTGTTTTGGAGTCTATCGACTGTCTATCTGTTGATATAACACTTTCGTGGCACTTGACGCTTGACTTGAAGTTCATCCGGAGCTCCGTGAAGCGGCGGCGCGTCACTGTGGGTCGCACCGCCGAGCTGGGCAGTGAATGCGTTAAGTAATAATATATAATCCTACTCTATAAACCTCTTAAACTCAATAGACTCCAAACGACAATTGATTTGTAGTTTGTTTTAGCGTGGGTTCGTACCATATGTCTTACAACGTGAGAAAAATCTCTTATCCCATTTAAATTTACTTATAGAACCTAGAAAATAAGAAAAGCCTTAGCTAAAACTATGAAAGGGAATATTACTTAGATCAATAGACAAAACCCGTTATATTTTACGCCTTACCATCCCCTAGACTTGTTTGGTCCCAAATCAGGGGTCGGTTTTACGACTATGGTAGACCCTGATCAGGGATTATGCGAGTATACTGTTCTCAAAAACGTCAAGCCCTGATCAGGCTCCAAACGAATTTAGAAGGTAGAAGTGTGCGAAGTGAAGAAACGTTGGCGTTTTATAGTGATAGTGTTTTATTGGTCCGAGCTATGCTCGGAGCTTCTCTGAACAATAGGATTCGTAACGAGTACATCTGACAGAGACCCAAAGTCATCGACATAGCTCTAAGAATTAGCAAGCTGAAGTGGCAGTGGGCCGGCCATATCTCGCGAAGAACCGATAACGGCTGGGGTAAACGTTTTCTTGAGTGGAGACCGCGACTCGGCAAACGTAGTGTAGGACGCCCCCCGACCAGGTGGGATGACGATTTGCGAAAGACTGCTGGCAGATGCTGGATGCAGCAAGCTGAAGACAGGGCACTATGGTGCTCATTAGGGGAAGCTTATGTCCAGCCGTGGACTGGCAATAGGCTGATGATGTTTTATTGGGCCACTGTTATTATAGAACGCAAAGTATAAATAAATTTTACTAATAGCTCATATCACGTTCAAGGCTCTACAAAGCTTACGGGCCAAATTTAAATTCGCCACACATTTGTGACCCCATATTTCTTCCCGAGAATTCATTAAACGACTGCACAATAGCACCATTAGCGTGAGGAGTGGTCACAGCGTATAGTGTACAATTGTGAGCTCAGATTGTAATGTCTGGAATGCTCCATTGTACCGTGAAAATAGAATGGACGAATATAAGTTTCAGGGAAGACTGCGGATCCGTTTTAAAACGAGGTTAGGTATGCTTGTCCTATAAAAAAATTCAGGGGTTAATCTTCTCCCAAATAATTTGATAAGATAAGATAAGAAATACTTTATTTGTAGCTGAAAACCATTACAATAACATGTACTAAAATTAAATTAAATTACCAACATCATATAACTATATCGTAATACCCACTTATAAAATACCTTATTAAAATACCTAATTAAAAAGCTTTTTAAACTTTCGCGATTTGTTAACCGGGTACCTTTTGTTATTATTTACCCACGTACGTTAACGTAAGCGTAGGGGGAATAAAAACTATAGGTTCAGCACCCTGAGGAAACATCTCCCGTCAAACGAACTAAATGTAATTTTAGTCTTTGAACAAGTTTGGATAAACTTTAATGTTACCCCTGTAGGTGGACCCACTAAACAAACACTTATTCACCATCGGAGCGACGGACAGCCCTCTCTGCAGAGGGTGCCTCAGTGACGACGAATCAGCTGCCCACGTAATCCTGGAATGCGAGGGAATAACAGCACAACGAACAGAAATCCTCAACTTGCCGAGGTCACTCCGCGAAGCCTGTGAAGACCCGTCCAAATGCGGATACAGGAGTACTTCCACCTTAACCTTAACCTTAACCCTGTAGGTGGAGCCAACGGCGCTACAGTCCGTAAGAGGTCCCAAAGATTTTCGATGGAACCGACTAAGATTTCGTGGCTTAGTTGCTCAGAGCACACCCAGCTGCGATGCTCAGCCCGCACGCCCAGCGTGGGGATTATGGGCATAGCCCCTCATGAGATAAAAGCCAATAAGGCGATTATCCTGCGTCCAGCCGTGGACCATTGAAGATCAGTAAGTCATCATGTTTATTAGGGTATATGTTGTAAATTACAGGCCTGAAACACTCAAGTGTCTTTCCTCGTTCCGAGTTTGCACTTAACTGTGAGAAGCCTTTTCGTGGAGGGAATAATAAACGAATTTATTTATATATAATATTCACATCTGTTTTGATAGAACTGGTCCAGATGCATTGAACATTATTTGATCGACTCGGAATATTCAATTTCACAAGTCATTACCGTTCATGCGAATCTAATGTTATGGAGCGTCGGGACCACGGAATATTCCACGTGATTTACTGCAGCAATATGCAATTAATGCCGTTAATATTCATTAATAATAATTGTATTAGTCACAACCTCTGTGGCGCGGTGGGCGAAGGTCCGCCTGTGACGCTTGAGGTTGCGGGTTCAATACCCGCCTCTTGATAAATATTTGTAAATTCTGCAGATATTGATTGCGGGGTGTTCTGATCGTTTTCTATGATTAATTTTTTTGTTATCTATCTATGTCTAGTATTGTATTACGTATATCAGTTATCTAGTACCCATAACACAAGCTCTGCTTAGTTTGGGGCTAGATAATGCTGTGTGGAAAGTCCAGAAATATTTATTGATTGGATTATTTATTAGTAACTGAAGGCAGACAAGTTGTTTATTATAATAGGGAAGTCCACACTGATGATACATATTTTTTATGACTGTTGGGTTAATAATATTAAAAAAATTAAAAGATTGATTAATTGATTTGATAAAGAGAAAATTGGGTGACTCATCAAGAGATCTTCACTTCTCAAGAGAATGCATATTGCCAGCGGAACTCAAACTAAGCCTTGAGTGCTTTTACATATTAGATTTAATATATACTGATACATTATACTTCAAAGCTAGATTTTTCATTATACCTTATGTAAAAAATACCCAGAACACCCTGAACAAACACCTGCACTGCAATTGTAGAAACCTTTGTACCGAGGTGGGAATTGAACCTGCAACCTTCTGCGTCGCAGGCGGACCTTCTCCCAATGCGCCACTGAGGTTATAAAATAAACTGATGATGAAATTAAAATAAAAACATTACGTAATATTTCTCGTACATCATAATCTGTTTCAGGCGTAAATTTAACCTTGGATGGTCAGAAATTACCGCCTATTCCCGATTGTCCCTACCCCCTGCGTTCCTACTAGGAACAATCGGGAAAAAAATTCTCGATTGTTACTACTAGGGACAATCGGGATAAAAACATTTCCGATTGTTCCTACCTCCTTCAAACAATAATAAAAATGTCTTAAATTAGAATGTTAGGAATGAAAAAACGAATCATCAAATAAAGTAAAATAAACATTTTGATTACATTTAAAAAAACATATTTTTTTGACTGTGATAGACAATGTATTTACTCTGACTACTGTCATCTATGTTATGCCTAATCTCAACTTGCAAAATAGCCAGGTGTTTTAAATAATGCATTGTTCAAGGTTAAATTTACGCCTGAAACTTCTTAAATCGTGTAAAATGTGCAACAATATACCTACAACATGTCAGATTTCCCACGTGGGTAAATGTCATTAAAACTCCGAGCAAAATTCGCTGTTTGTATTGTACCTATGTTTCAAAAACCTGCGGCAGAGTATGCTTAGACTAACAAACAGTGCCATATTGCATTTTGTTTCACACGCTTGCAAGCGTTCTCTTGTGAACAACAAGAGAACGCTTGCAAGCGTGTGAAACAAAATGCATGCAATGTTGTTTTACTTTGCTGGTAGGAAAACTGAGCAACATTTTCATACTCGCATAGCAGGTAGATTATTATTATGAATCCTCCGATTAAAAAACCTGGTTTTCTGAATACAAAGGCCAAGAAATATTGATGGAAAATATTTAACGATATTGTTATCATTGAAGCAGAGCAATACTGATGAATATATATTTATTATTACAACTAATATTTACACTTAAATCTATTTGCCAATAATCTAAGCCATCACCAGAAGGCTACCCAGAATGCTGGCAGCATTGCCACGTTGATTATTGTCTATCTTGCAACTCAATTTACTTTAATTGGGTGGTTAAAATAAAAGAAACAAACGAAGAATCCCTAATTGACGAAATTATATTTACTTTACTTGTAAAAATGTAAATTAAGTTACAATATACATTTACTTTGTAAGCCTAATTAGAATTCCCTTTTATCTTTAATACACGTAAGAAATCAGAATAAAATATCATTTTTTTACTCATGTTTGTAATCACCCTCTTCTGTCTCCAAATACCTATTCGCAAAGAGAAATAAAGAAGCTTTATTTTCTTAGCTTATATTTATTCCTGTTCTTATTAGAAATGGCTCATGCCTACTTTGCTGTACCGAACTTTAAACACATTATGTTGTAATGTCTTTTTATCAAAAATGATCACGATTTAATATAATAACACTAGATTAAAACGTGATCGTTTTTAGTACTTTACATCAAATAATAGAATCAAATTAGAACTAGTATCAATTAAAACCATGAGCTAACCGCCGACTGTTGCAAACAATCTACAGGTAGCTCAACTGATCCATAGCAATACCAGTCGCGCGCGTCCTCAAGACGCTGGCTGCATTGCCCCGCTGTATGGCAATGCTGATGCGCTGCGCCAGATACTCACCAGCTCTCGGGTCACGCGTCGCTTCGACCAGACGCTCAGATAATTTTTTTAACTCGATGAACCTCGGTACCCCACGGACTCGGTCTCGACTCTAATTTAATTGTTTTTCAATTTAATTATTTCAGTCGAATCAGACCTTGATCCAACTGAAGTTGTTTTTTGTATACAGGGTGGAAAGAATCTATGGGCCCTGGATGGGAACTACCTTAAATCCTTTAGCTAGCTCATTTAACTGAAAGGAAACATTCCTTTATTTTTAAAAAGAAACATAATTGCATTCAAAGATTTTCTAAAAATTCCTTGTCTCACCTGGGAATCGAACCAACTAAAAATTAAAAAAATAAACCATCGCTATTTTATTATGCGAATCTGTAGGATTATTTTTTCCTTTATTTGTTTCTTTTTAAAAATAAAGGAATGATTCCTTTCAGTTAATTGAGCTAGCTAAAGGATTTAAGGTAGTTTCCCTCCAGGGCCCATAGCTTCTTTCCACCCTGTATAGGTTTGGTTCACAACTTTCTCAGCATGCGTCCACTGCAAAACGTGCCTGTTTTGCCATAATCATCATATTTAGCAGGCGGATTGGTGATCGCACAAAAAGAAGCTGCTGTCCTTCCTACGTAGGTACGTTTACGTTACCATGTCGGGTCTTACGACATCTACAGGCGGAGTTGGTTCACCTAATTAAATTACACTCCCCAATTACAAAAGTTTAGTAAAAAAGTTCTCGGTGAGGATTACAAAAATTCCTGCAGTGCATAGATATTAGATACAGTTTCGGGACAATTCCCTCAAATTGAGTAAGTTTGAAGATTGTTGTCGCGAAGACCGCTATTTCTCCAGCCTGCTAGCCAAGATGGTATGTAATCTAAACTTATTATTTCAATCACGTTGTAATTTCCCAAGAATTGTTATAACTTTTGATCTTATCCGGAAAATATGAAGAAATATAGCGCTGACTTTCCTGAATTGTTTGTTTATGAATCGTCTGCTTTCATAAAAAGCAGAAGTTTGTAGCGTTGTTTTGTAAGCAATAAAAAGATGTTGAGACGTTAAGGTAGGTACTGATTTGAATAAAACAGGATTAAAGCAGTCGAGTTTGTACAGTTTTTTCTCGTGCTACTTAAGAGAGCTTAGAAAAGAAAAACATTTCACAATAATTATGTACACCGTTCCGTTATGTAGTACTTAGATATTTTTTGTAAGTAGACGAGTTAGGTAACAAAGAACTATTAGTGGGAAATATTTTACAACTGGAGCGAATCGCAAATAAATAAAAATTGTTATTGGACATTTCACACAGCATCATCTAGGCGCAAGCTAAGCAGAGCTTGTGTTATGGGTATTAGATGTCTGATATACGTAATACAATACATTACATTTTATTTTTTTTACTATACATAGAAATCGACCAGAACACCCTGAACAAATACCTGCAGATCGTACAAATTTTATATAAAAAGTTTGTGATTTTGTTTTTAGTTTGGTTACATTGCTACTATCTTGTTATTAACTGTTATGTTATCAGTTTGTAAAAAGTTTGAGTAAAGTTTTTATACAAAAATTTCTTTGTTTATGTTCCAAAAATATCATGGATATTAGAATAGAGGTGAGAGTACCTTTTTCTTCTAAATATTTGTTCGATTGTCATTGCAGTCATTGCTACGAAACCAATCGTTCTCTGTTGAAAATAACAAATGCCTTCAAATTAAATAGAAGTAGACATTCAAAGCCCATTTCATATTAAAATTTTAACAAGCTTCAAAAGAGTTTTATTCACGCTTTTATGGGCTTAAACTCGTATTATATTCTCAATGTGTAGTGGGCGAACGAATCCCAATTATTATATGAAGAACTGTGTGTGCACCGTTTTTACTGAAGAGCTTTTGCCGTAGGTGGAGTCCTCTAGATATAATTGAATTAAAATTTCCACGCACCGACTAAGGTTTACTCATTAAAAAAATAATTTAGGGGTTTTACCTGCATAACTCATTATTTTGAGTGTAATCAATTTTATTAATAACGTAATTTAATTATGTTTGGTGGTTGGGTGTGGTCACAATTTCAATTTTTAAATTTAAGTAGGTTATCTAATCGCAACCTATTCCAGTGAAGTTTTTAGGAGATTCGTTTAGTTTCGGAAATTGTGCCCATAAACATAGATGGGGTCCACATTTTGCTGTAATTGGTTAGTTTTTTGAAAATTACCGTAGCTGTACTACGGTATTTTTGTAAATTCCTGCTCCAAGACCTTCAACTTTCCTCGTGTAGTTTTTGGGTATATAGATAGTATCAACCCAAAAACCACAAGGGGAAAGTAACCAAACAATCTGCCATTATTGAAAAACGACGGCGTCAATACTTTATCTAAGAATCCCATAAAACTGGCTCGCCGGTCCTACAACTCCATAATGTCTTACGGAATGAATAGTCAGAGGAGGGCCATAAATAAGGCGGGTGGTACACTAGCGTCAGATAAGCGGGGATCTATTGAGCTTATATAGCTGTTGGTAGCTATGGACCGGTGTGCCTGAACCCTTATGTTGGCAATTTATGTTACACCTGTGGGAACGTAAGCTTGCTTCGGTCCTGGGGGCGATTTTTCAATAATAGATAGCTCGTGCTTATTTCAAACGTGCTTTGTAACTTGGCTTCTTTATTGTGACGCTTAAGTACAACGTTAGTACCTACTGTAGAGTTATTCTGTGGCACTACTCCATTCCACTATTTTTCTGTAAAAGCAATGTTCGATACGCTTTACATTTTGCAAAATGTTGTAGTGTTTCCTTATCCAGCGCGATCTGAGTGTTTAGTACGGGTTGTGCGCATCTTCCGAATACTTCCATCGTTTTCGAGTCCTTGCTATGCATTTAGCGCCTTGTAGCGCCCCTACCGGATCGAGAGGAACTACTTTCGTCATACCCATTTTTGCAAAGTGTTTCTGTAGCTTTAATTGGGTTCTATAGTGCTAATGAACCAAAAAAAGTAATAGATTTTTTACATAATCAATAAGTGCATTTTTATATTTTCATGTTACGCGCGTAACTTGATGAAAACGCTGGACGCAGTGAACGCCATTGCTCTGTGGTCATTACGTCAGTTGGATGTGAGATGTGAACAAATACGCTGATGTTGCTGATGACAGTTGATACTTTTCAACCGATGAAAAAACGATGGAGGTTCTCAAGATGATGCGTATATATTTTTTCATTTTAGACCACGCATAACTTTTTACAGAGTAGTTTGATTTTGATAATTCTTTCACTATTTTAAAGAGAATGATCCCGAGGTGGTGCCATAGGTATAAATTTTATTTCCGAGGGATTAGTATTTACCTGAAAAAACTTAAAAAACCACCCTAGCAACCACCTAATGTGACAGTTCGAGACATAGATCAATACAAAAAAAACACTACCGAAATTTGAAGTCGGTTTATAGTTTTTTAAAACAGCCCATCTGGGTATTTTCTGTGCAATAATATAAAATGTCTATCTATGTAATATATTGTAATAAGTAGTCATCTAGTACCCATCACACAATCTCTGCTTAGCTTGGGGCTAGATGATGCTGTGTAGATTGTCCAGAATTATTTATGTGTAGCTTGGCATACGCCTAGATTTGTGCGCGTATTGAACAGATGCTAAATCAGGCAACTAATACCGGGTTTCATATTTAATTTACACGCGCATTTCATGCCGGGCAGAAGCCAAGCTCGGCAATAACTAACAATGCAATTATATTCTATAGAAACGAAATTCATTAAAAGTTCGGGCAAAAAGTTTTGATTTCGGCAGAACCTTCTTTAACCAGAGAGAGAGAGAGTAATTACAGACTATTATAACTAAATTATTTCTGAAGCTCCTATTAATACTTTTATTATTACTATTGTTTTATTATTAGTGCTATTATTTTTTCCCGACGTTTCAACAGTTTTACACACTGTCGTGGTCACGACAGGTCATCGAGTAACGTTAATCATCAAACATGGTCCACATGGCTGAACATGCCTCCTGCAAACGATTCTGCCATCATCACGGACCATTATCTCACGGATTGCCGCCTGCCAAGCGAACGAACACCAATGTGTTTCGAAGAGAAGATTTTAAAAATACTTACACAGAAGGAAGTTTCTGCCCTTCCTCTGGTAGATTCCCTTAGTCAGCTCTTACGCAAACCTCGTGCTGAGTTGAAGGTTTCCATTCTTATTCCGCCACGGCCATTGACAGCTATTAGTCTATTATACTGTAAACTGACGTGACTGAACGTGGGTTACCAAGTAACGAGTGCTAACGTTTCAACGTTAATGCTCCATCTTAGGCCACATCATCACATATTCAAGTGAGATGGTGGCCAAATATTTGACTATCACAAATAAAAAAAATAAAAAATTCTTCCAACAAAACATAAGGTTCGTTGATTCGTAGCCAACCCGCCAAAACCACACTAATACTTATTAAAAGTGCAGTTAAGCTTTTGAAACTATCATGTATAATAACATAAAGTCATTTATTAGGCATGAAACTGTGCCAAAATATTGGAAAACTCAACAATCTAATCATGGTAAATATCCCATTACAAATGACTTTAAAAACGCAATCGTAAATGAATAGATAAATTGATATTTGAGTTTCATTTCTGTCTTCGACTTTTAATCCCGTACCGTGTCGTACATAACTGAGCCAGGCTGTATCGTTACTGTCGTTTTACAACACCCTGTAGGGCAGTCTGCCGGAGGCCAGGCTAATACCCTATTTCATTTATGTCTAATTTGCGGCGATTTCACGAATACTGGAAAATCTGGTGCCAGTTTTACGATAAAACGTTGACTAATTTTGCTACCTAGATGAAGCTCAAAAGGTGCATATTTTCCGATACTTACATTATTGGAGCCATCGCGAGCTAAGGCATTTTAAACTTGCGTGATTCGAACTGAAAACTAATACTAGCTTTCACCCGCGACCTTGTCCGCGTGGAGAAGTGTTAGGTGGTCTACCGTTATTAGTAGACCTAGACTTGCAATGATTCTTGATCTAGCGGTATATTTACCGTTTTACCCTCTGGAGAGCACACAAAAATATGGCAGACACTTTATAGTTGGTCGTGAGAAAAACAATGAGACCATAGGCAAACAATATTACAGTTATATACTAACTTAGGTCATCACCAATCTACCTTTCGGGTCTGTCCCTGCGATTTATTTATTGTCATAGCAAAGCACACGGCTACAAGGTTGGGGAGGAACGGTATACGCATGAGAATCTCAGCCTCAATAAAATTTCGATGTAAAGCAGTTACTTTCAGTCGCGTTTCATTGCATAATAATGGTGGTCCAAAATATTTATTAAAAGCATTATTGGAACGCCGACCTTTAACGTCACATTGTGTCGAAGACCACTTGCGGTAAGACCTTCCCCGACGTTTCAACAGCTTTAAACACTGTTGTGGTCACGGCAATCCATCCAGTTATACTGAGTGTACTCGTCGTAGACTAGTTTCTCAGTGCCCCGTGGACACTGTTCATATATTCAATTTTGCTTGATTCTCACACCGCGGCCACTACGGCCACCTATCTATGTTTCTTTGCTCTTAGAACAAGGTACTTGTAGACTCGCATGTCCAACAATATTCCGTAAAGGCGTTAATGATGCTGCTATATAAATAGCTTCGCCACCAAAGTTCAACACGTTTGCTTAATGTACGGCATTCCAGAATAGATTACTATGAATTAAGCGATCATGGTAAATTAAGTACAGTAGGCCCATAAGTACGATATACTCTGAATCGTGGAGGCTTCGCTGTACAATACGTATATTAATAGAGAAGCTTAATCCTCGTCGCGTTACGATGATCTTAGCCCAATTTATAAGCTTAAGGATTTCGATATTCCGTTTCCTCTTAATGATGATGATAAAATACAAAATTCACCTACTATGGTACACTTTCGGTAAGACAACTCTGTAAGAGAATAAATAAGTTACCAAAAAAATTCGATTGCAGCAGGACTCGAACCTACCCCACCGTACGTGTGCTCTTACCAACTAAACCATGAAATTTTAGTCGAAAAACTTTTGGAAACTTATTTAATTTCTTAATGATTACCCCGAGTGCGAGGGCTTACGCATTTTAATACTAAAACCTTAAGACTACTGTACTTTTATCTCTACTACCATTAATTGGTCACCTACATGTACACCTACAGATGCCAAGAAGTATTATGGTTGGTACCGACCGGTGTTGTTGGGCGTAATGTACAGTCGCTGCAGAGAAAGGGGTACAACCTTTTGGTCAGTTTTGGTCAAATGTTTTAAGACGGGGTGGATACTTAACTTGTACTTGTACTATTCGTAGCGAACATGAAACGTTACGCTGTGTGCTCAAATCTCGATCTCGTACTAACCACACGATAACGCTCGCGTTTTTTTTTTTACTAAGCAAAGTGGTGAACCCAACTTGCATACGATCTTCGCGCATTTTTACAGCCCAATTTTGGCCGAATCCATAAATTTATTACATAATTTAAAAAAAAAAAAGTTACGAGTCCTTATAAAATATCAATCTCCTATAACTTGTACCACTCCTCGCAGGAGTAAGGCGTATTAATTTAGCTGGATGCCGCTAAGAGGATGATCTGCGGTAATTAGGGGCACGTACAGACTGTCGCGAATTTACCGCGAGACGTGGCTGTCTTGGGCTTTGGACGACTGGAGTACAAATAAGAAGCCTCATCTGGGAATTGCCAGCTAAGACGTGGCTGTCTTGCACAACTGGAAGACGATGACGTATGATGATGTCCTATTTGACAAATTTTGGCCAAACAACCGGTCGTGTGTATAGTGCACAAGTGTGTCGGTTTGTGCGCTCAGGACCGTGGTACCTAGATGACATAAACTTGATGAGCTAAAACCGGAGACTGGTTGTGTTGGTAATACTTTGGACAACAATTAGAAGGCAATTAGACCCATCGGGAATTTAAGAGCGCGGAGCCTTTGACAACTGGCAAACGAACCTGTAGGTATCATTCATGGTGTTAGACACGTTGGTGAGTGGCACTTCTGGAGGCCTTCCCAGCAGTGGGTAAAATACCGGCTGCAGATGATTTGAATTTGAATTTATTTATTGAGTAACTAACACGATTAAAACTAACCAATTACAGTAGTCACTTAAGATTAAATATGAAATAAATAAGATCAAAATTATTATAAGGTTAAAATACGGGTCGGTCTTGGACTGTCTAGGGCACAATTTGACTAGATACTTTGATATTTACCTGAAGCTTGAAGTGACTGCTACATAGTGGGTCGGGTGCTCGGATCTGCTAAAACACAAATTGACTAATGCCAAAAAGACCTAGAACTCATTTCGCCTAAATTTGTCTTTTGTTTTCGAATGTACAGGCGATGTGAAAATATTTAAATTAGTCACATAAATTATTTTAATCATTATAATACATACTCGTCGGTCTGTAGCGTATTGAAATATGGCATGGAAAAAGATGGTAACCCGGGGACGGACAATGGCTTCTTTATATCCTGGTGCTGAAGCCGCGGGCAGAAACTAGTAATTAATATATATTTGAGGCGATTCGAACCCACATCCTATTAAAAACCGTAATAAATAAACATTGGGAATAAAAACCAAGATAAAACCGTTGATTTAAAATCTCTATTTCTAATATAGTTTACCACAGATTAGTTAAATGTAGTCATACACACTCTTGTGGTCTGCGGTTACAGATGCGAATCATTTAAGGCTGTTTTCCAAGGATTTGCGGCATTGGTACTTGTGGTAAAATCGTTTTACCATAACTACCTACTGTAGAATAATATACATACGATCGACATTAACCCTTACAACTTATTTACCAACAAATTTAGTTCAGTTATATGGAGTTACTACTATAACAAATTTTAGTTTTTTAATTACCAGTAAAAGCACGCCTAAACATTTTATCAAGCTATTGATTTCTATTCCAAAGGTGTGAAATAACACAGTTTTTCCCACACGCGATATAATTGTGATGTCGTGCGGAAATAACCTGAGAAACATGAGTGACATTAAAATATTATAGCATATTTAAAAAAATGGTATTGATGTAAATGTAGCTATTGTGCAGTGCATACTGCTTAACGAATTTATGTTGAATAATGTACTAAATCTATAAGCACTAGAGTTTTGTTAAACAAGAGAGCACCGCACAGTCATTTATCGAACTGGTGTAGTGCAATCGTTACTTTAAATAATTCAGACCTTATTAGTAATATAGTAATAAAGTAAAGTAATCATTTATTGCTTAAAATACATGTAAATATAGTACACAGTTGTTATATGTCGTATCAAAAACCAATGTAGGTATTTCGACCGGCCAACGCGGTGTGCAATGTCTTTCATCTTTTATATTTTTTTAAACAGCTAGGAAACCAATCTCTTCCAAAGTTCTGAAGCTTTTGAAAAGGCACTCACGAAGAAATAAACCGTCGAACGTAGGAAATTAGTGAGAAAAGTTCCGGTTCATGTGTGACTCGCAATCGGACATTCGTTTGCGCAACTCGTTAGAAAGTTCTCGAACTCATCTAGAGCCCTTAGCGCTAATCAGGCGCGCGTGATAGATAGCGTCTGGAGTGCTTGGCTATTGATTCTTGAGGAAACATCCAACAAAACTTACTTTTCACCGGGCTCGATAAGTAAGGAATGAACCTATTGGCTTGATTTGGCTTCGGAGTGGTTTTATTATCTTAGGCTTGACTTGACAGCCGATGGCATATTATCACGACAAAAACGTTTTCAATGACGCGTTTTCTCAATGATTATAATTTGGCGTATTAAAAAAAACTATTAAATGACTTCTAATTCCCAAAATGTTTAAATGGGTTTATATATGTAGTTATGGGGTATGCTAATAAAGTGTTCTTCCGAACCCATTTAACTTTTTAGGAATTAAAAGTCATTTTATAGTTTACTAGCAGCGCCTCGCGGTTTCACCCGCGTAGTTCCCGTTCCCGTAGAAATTTCGGGATAAAAAGTAGCCTATGTCCTATTCCAGACTATAATCTATCTCTGTGCCAAATTTCATCCAGATCCGTTTTGCCGTTCTGGCGTGATAAAGGAACAAACATCCATCCATCTATCTATCCATCCATCCATCCATCTAAACTTTCACGTTTATAATATTAGTGAGATTAAAATACGCCAAATTATAATCATTGAGAAAACGAGTCATTGAAAACTGAAAAGGAATAAGAAGGTACATTCTTTTATCATTCTGAACAAGGGTACAATCAGCCAATTAATGCCCGATGGAAACAGACTTCGCGAAAGAAATCAACTAGTCTCAAAACTTCCCACGTAGACGTTAACAAGAAAACTAATTAGCAATTATCAGTTGCCCGCCGTTTCAATCAATTTGCAAGTCAAAACAAAACCCTAAGCAGCTCTAAAGCTAAAGATACAAGAATCAATTTCCTTTAGTTTCAGCACATGATTGGAGTTCAGTTTGAGCATGACACGGCAGTAATTTTCATTCTTTCAGCGTTAACTTTTGTTTACTTTTCATTTGAAGCCTTTTAATTGCTAGTTGGCTTCTCTTTGTGGCACTGCAGTGGCCAATTTCAAGACTGCAGCAATAATAGAGGGAAATACTGAGCTAGATTTTAAAACAGAAATAAACTTAAGCTTGGATGCAATAGGATACAAATAGTTATTTGTTATACAAGAGTGCAAAGTTGCTTTTTAAGGTTCCGTACCCAAAGGGTAAAAACGGGACCCTATTACTAAGACTTCGCTGTCCGTCTGTCACCAGGCTGTATCTCATGAACCGTGATAGTAGACAGTTGAAATTTTCACAGATGTTGTATTTCTGTTGCCGCTATAACAACAAATACTAAAAAACAGAATAAAATAAATATTTAAGGGGGCTCTCATACAACAAACGTGATTTTTTTGCCGTTTTTATAGATAATGGTACGGAACCCTTCGTGCGCGAGTCCGACTCGCACTTGGCCGGTTTTATTAACCACGTGCTCAATTTTGATGACCGAGCAAGCGAAGGATTCGCGAGTGATTCAAACATTAGAATCCTGATAGTAAGCGAGAGAATCAAAAGAGCTCGCGGCAAAAAATCTTTGCACTGGAGTGCAACACGTAACTTTTCATCCCCATCTCGGAAAGAATATTTTTGCTCTTCGATATAAGAGTGTAAAAACATCGTGCGCACGATGATCTAAATTCAATTTACTTTATCCTATAGCAGATAAAAACGGCTTTTAAACTCAGATATCGAAGAGCAAAAATACTCTTTCCGAGATGGAGGGATGACAACTCATTTTTATTTAACAATTCACGATGAAAAAATAAATCGCAAAGACTAAATTCCGTCAACAGATAAGTACCGCAACAAATTCTAACCTTTAGGTACCTACCAGCCAAAACAGAGAAGATGATTGCTCAAACCAAATGAACGATGCGATGCGTCGAGACGTTAACTCACTTCGCCACCCCTAAATCGTTTCTATTAGCAAAACCAGTAAGGCTATTTTGTAAACACCCCTTATTTCCCGTCTCCCCTCGACCTCTGATTGGTCTGTCATAAGGAAAATCGCTAAAACGGTGTATCGACGGGCCAAAGGGTGTTTACTTGGTTAGCGGCTACGTGAACGTGGAACGTGGTAATAGACATTCATGTTTCTAGAGTTTTCCTCTTTAAACATTCGCATGATAAAATGCTATTAAATCTAAACTCAAGGAAAACAAATGTTTTTTAAAATAAATGAACTGGTAGGTATTTCATTAAAATTTATATTAAAAGAGCTCAAGCCATTAAAAAGCTGGTTTGGTTTAAAGATAAAAGCTACGTAGGTATATACGTCGTGTTGATAAATATTGGAATTGAAAATGTCATTAGATCACATTTGACAAAAACAAAAAATTTGGTAAACCAATTTTACTTTTTTCCTATTGGTTTACCAATTTTACTTTCTTCCGGCTTACTTATCTAATATAACTTATTTACTTAGCTTATAAATATTAGCTTATAAACTATTTGGGTGGCTTAGTATTAGGTTGGCTGCTTAATTATTTTTGATCAGTGAATATAGCGGTTTGATCAGAGACTTTGACAGACTTTCAATCTGATTTTCAATCGCAATCCTTACACTGAGTCTTAGGTATTTAACGTACATTTCCACGTCGAAAAATTTCCTCTAAACCAGCGACACCTTTTCTATTTTGAAACGCATGTCTACACGAGGCAGCATCCGATCCGTGACGGGTGACTGACTGACGTCATGGCGATATAGGCGAGCAATTTGTTTGACGGGTATATGGCAGTGTGCAAACTGATGGTGATTTGTTTTAGTATTTTTACCCGACTACCAACAGGGGAGGGTTATGAGGTTAGCACCCTATGTTTGTATGTTTGTATATTTGTATGTTTGTATGTTTGTATGTATGTGGCCGATTTCTTTGTTCCCACGTAGCGCTGAAACTACTGGTTCGATTTCAACAAATTATGTATCGATTGATTCGTCTCAATACCCCGATGGTTATAGGCTATAGGATTTAGGGCTCCGACCCCGAATAAGCCTTCAAAACGCGTATTAAAGTTTAGGTAGCCGCAGGCTGCAGGCCCCATAGAGAATAATTACAAACCTACGACCTATTTTCATTTTCAACTCTATGCCTATCAAATATGACCGATACGTCATTCTATTTTGTCAATGTAAATGTTTCAAACTTTTATAACTTTCACGTAGTCGGGTTGTAGTTTTTAACTTTATCTTGTTACAAAACGATTTATTCGTTGGTATCCCTTTTTTTACTTTTATCGAAGTTGGTATCGATTCAGATGTTGCAATAAGTTAACTTTTGACGATCATTAAACTATCTACACTGTAATAATAACAAGAGGAAATATTTGTTTGTTTGAATTGAATAGGCTCCGAAACTACTGAACCGATTTGAAAAATTCTTTCACCATTAGAATCCTAAATTATCCCTGATGAACATAGGTGATTGAATCTATCCGTGCGAAGTCGGGGCGGGCCGCTAGTTAATAACATTTTACATGCGTAAGTTTGCATAAATGCATGATTGATATCATTTTTGATTGATTGATTGATGGATGGACAGATGGAAGGATGGATGCTTGTTACTTCTGCATGCCAAAACTACGGGACGGATTGGGCTAAAACTTAGCTTAAATGTAGCACTTTGGCTACTTATAGTCCAAAAATCATTTGCCAAGGGATAGACCGAAATAACCTTTAGCGACTCCATAAACTTTTACTACTTGTGTCTTTTCTTAAGGCAAACATCGTGAAATACCTAATGTGCCTTCCACGATGTTTGCTTTTTGTCCTACCGATAGGCAAACATTACTTTATAACCCGCATATAAACCCAGCAATACACATATTGAATACGTTTCGGTTCATTGCCGGATATTGGGGAGTGACAGGTTATTGAGCGAAAGGAAATCAAAATGTTCCCGTGTAACTGTTACAGGCAACGACTTGCGACAGTGAGGTGGGGAAATTATTCGGGAAATCTTCAGTTATCTTACTCTAAACCACTTATTTTCACCTGATTACAGGAATTCCTGATATTTTCTGTTTCGACGGCTGTTTGGTAAGGCGTCAAAATGTGTACATAAGGTAGCTGAATGAAAAAGTACTACTTATATTAAGGAGTGATGTTTCCTATTAGTACGATAACTCTGTGGCGCGGTGGGCAAAGGTCAGCCTGCGTTCAGGAAATTGCGGGTTCGATTCCCGCCTCGGGGTATGTTTGTATGATCTGCAGATAATTGTTATTGTAGTTTGATACCGATCCAATAGTTTCATACTAGCTCGATGATAGTTTTCGGATTCACCGCTCAGCCTCGACGGGGCGGTGCGACTCTCGCAGGGGTCTCGCCGCCGCGCAAACTATCATCGGGCTTGTAGAAAACGATTGGATCGTTGTCAAAATACAATAAGTAGTTTGGTTGTTTTGTATTATAAATATGTATGTAACTTTTTTTTTGGTATTTGTTCCGTTTGCACTATCAGCCAACTTTTCTTGTACCTATCTTTTTTTTCCATCCCAAGGTTGCCTGGGAGAAATCGCTCTCAGCGATAAGGCCGCCTTTTGTACTGTATTATGTTTATTTTGGATATAAGATTATTTATTCATGTTTATTTTTGTTGTACAATAAAGTGTTCATTCATTCATTCATTCATTCAATAAGTAGTTCCTCTCGATCCGGTAGGGGCGCTACAAGGCGCTATATGTATAGGAAGGACTCGAATTGGATAGAAGTATTCGAAAGATAATACGTACCAGCCGTACTAGGGCCCCTGATTACACTCGCAAACAATATTAACTTATTTCAATACCCTAAAGTAAATAAAATAAAATAAAACAAATACAAAAATCTCACATAAAATCATTCTTGTATCAACGATAAAGCAAATAGACGAATATTCAACTCCAATTTAAGGCCGAAAAAACCTATTCCGACAGCATATTTCTTTTTTCTCTTGTTATCTTTACTTGTATCTTCCGGCGTATGTTTTCTGTGCAAATACCAATAGAATATTCATCCATCGTGTTCTCGACGTAACGAGCCGAGCCTAAATAAATGCTAATAACCAAAGCAATCATGCTGGTACAATATGCTGGGTGGTGGCTGGCGTAAGAGACGAGAGATACCTTCATTACGAATGATAGCGGGTTAGCAATAAACCTTGTTTGTGTTAGAAGAACACCAACACTTCAACCCATAAAGGTGTAAGCGCACTACGCGTCAGCGGAACTGCGCGGCCGTGGCACAGCCCGTCCAATTAGAACAAATGACGAAAGAGGCCGCTCAGCTTATTTGGTGATTTTGTTCTAATTTGACATAAGTGCCGCGGCCGCGCAGTTCCGTTGTCGCGTAGTGCGTTGGCACCTTAAGGGGGCGATATATGACGACATTTTGTGAAAAAGATAGGCATAGGACTTCGCGTTCATAGGAGCGGGACAGAGTACAGCGGCGGTAGCCCAAAAAAACAAGTTTTTGCTTATTATCTATCAAGCACCGAAAATAGTGGCAGCGCACTCCTTGGAGATGATTTTACAGTAAAAACTATCAGTACCAAGAAAAAGATTTTCCTTGTACCAAGGGCTTTTCTAATAAAGCTTACAAAACACAATTTCTTATTTAACTCAGAAACTACAAATCATCTGAAATAAACAATTTATTCCTCAAACAAGATGGTAACAGATCTTTCTGACGGTTGAAAGGCACACAAAGGTACGCAAACAGCTTTAATAAAATTAATAATATAACTAACTCTATGCAGTGGCTTTGATCGGATTTGAAATAAAATTCCATGAAACAATGCGTAGTTAGGTAGGTACCTACCTACTTTTTTTTGTTGAGGGTAAACTTATATGTTTGGTTTCACCTAATCTTTTACCCACGACATTGTACGAGAAAAATGTTATCTAGGACTAGTGGTCCACCCCGGCTTCGCACTTTTATATTCTACCGCTTATGTTCATCAGGGATATGTAGGATTCTAATGGTGTTTTTTTTCAAATCGGTCCAGTTGTTTGGAGCCTATTAAATTCAAACAAACAAACAAATCTTTCCTCCTTATAATGTTATTAGTATAGATTGAAGAATGCCAAAAATACTCATCGTGAAATTTGATGCAGTCACGATCAGTATTTTTGGCATTGTCCAAACATCTCACAACGTTTTTTACAAAATTTTGCCACATACGTCCACAGCTGGACCTTCCCCAAACACGTTGTTTAAGGAATGCACATTGAATAATATTATAATGAAAAATCAACACGTGTAAAAAAAGTATTTCTTTTAGACCTTACAGGACTCTTGGACACGTCACAAAAATGTCTTGGGTAAAACTTAGAAATAAAATGATCACTTTGAGTTTTTATCCACTTCATTTTTTGTAAAATAAAGAAGTGAACAAGAAACCTTTACCTTCTTAAAATGTTATTTTTTCAGTTGGAGCAAAACTCGTCCCAAGCTTTTTTAACCTCTACATGCAATTGGCTGCCTCACCAATAGGCTACTTGACTACTCGCCAACGCTACAAGCCCGCGCGGACTGCGCGGGCTCGCTAATTGTATACAATAATTCCATTCATAATTTCAATTCTTTGCATAATTTCAGTAGGAATACCATCATCGTAGCTTGATTCTCACAGCTTTGGTATGATACCCTAAATCTGTATGCAAATGATTAGGTAAATATTTTTAAACTTACGCGATCTGAACACATATTTATAAATACTATTTAACGGGTATTTATCGCGTTTATTTACCTTATTTTCCCGACGTTTCGACAGGTTTAATAGTTAAATAGTATTTATATAAAAATGATAAGGTATTCTATAGATTATTCCACAAGCTTAGTCAATTGCAATGCATATGTTAATTATTCTGTTCGCAGCGAGCATAGCGCGTTACACCGTGTTTTAAGGTTTGTCTATATAGTTGTTCCTTGCGAACGCTGCTTTCCCCGAACTGATTGCACGAACGTCAGCTGTGTAACATGTTACAGAGCGCCCCCTAACGTAAACCCGATAGAAACTAGTTTGCTGTAATTCTGAAGCTTATTTGTTGAGCTTCTTGGCGAAATGTAATTCATCCAATATTCTCGATTCAATATGTTAACAAAAGCAATGGATATACCTTCATAGCTATAGTTGTTGGGTAATTGGAACCGAAAACTTACAAGGGATGGGTTGCTGTTAGCTTTTGGTACTAGAGATTGATTCAAAATTTCCCGGATAATGGTCGTTTTTTAGGGTTCCGTACCTCAAAAGGAAAAAAGGAACCCCTTTTGGATCACTTTGTTGTCCGTTGGCCTAGCTGTTCGTTTGTCCACCCTTTTTTCTCAGGAAACTATGGAGGTATCGAGTAGAACTGAACATCTAAAATTCAAGTAACCTCTTGGAGATTTTCATGTAAGATAAAAAAGTAGATATTGTTTTCAATCAGTTAGGCTACCTACCTCTAAAATATTTGCAACAGTCTGCATTCAGGTCAATGGTATCCTAGTTGCAATTAGTAGTACATAGGTCTATCAGACAATACAATATCCAACTAGACCAAGCTTCGAGTTATTATCCTGTATATATGTTTAGTAAGAAATGCTTTTCAAAATTAAACTCTAATTGGTTCCCCCGCAGCAATGTAATTGCAGCACCGTAAAGCAATTAGTCCACGCCTTTGCCTTCGAAGTCCTGGATACACGAATGCAAATAAGGCTCAAATTTGCATGTAGCCAGTGTTCCGTACATAGAAAGTTACTTGGTAGTAGAGGTGAAATTTCTATTCCTGCATTAGAATTAGATATCTTAGGTAAATCCTACCCATATCCCGGTTTATTTGACTTTCGAATAGATAATTTAACATGTTTAAAAAAACTATAAACCGAATTCAAATAATAAACAATTTCTCAGTAATGAAAATGGCTTCAGAAGTTAGTTTTTAACCCTATATGATAGGTTATAATGTAAATAAAATACTAATGTAAGTAATAATGTAAGAAAATATATGTTAGGTTGCCTAGTTTTATACCCTAAGCTATGGAAGTGTTCCACTTCCATAGCGTGCTAATTATTATTTAAGTGGCGACATCTAGCTAAAATTCAATTCTAATTTAGTTTTATGTGATAAGTGCTGGATAACACATGGAGAAAACGACAAAAACTTTACTTTGTTTACGTACGTTGCCATGGCAACGATTTGTTTTACAGCGCACATATAAATTCCTCGAAAATATAAGAGAATCTAATATATTAAGCGACCCCCTAAACATCAGCTTTTCGACAATAACGAAAGAATCATCAAAATCTATTGACAATAGGCTACTTGACTACTACTGGGAAATAATTCTAACGTAGGTATTGTCTGATAAAAATAATGCAAAACGTAATTAACATTTCTTCAAGGTCAGTCGTATTAGTTATAAAAACTCACTTCTAGAGTCCAAGATAGTATTGGTAAACAAAGACATTAGGAATGAAAACTTAACAGCAACTGATAACCATAGGAGAGAATAATTAAAGTAACATTAAATGTAAACACTATGATAAATTTCAAAATGAGCTGCACACGCACAAGCGCAGTAAAAAATGTGCGAATACGAGAAAGTAAAGAAATCACGAATGAAATTTGTCGAAGCAAAAAAAAAAAAACGAACTGCTGCGTTTTGTTCCGAAGATATTGTCACTGTCATTAAAAAAATTTCATCAATATTGTTTACCTCTTTGTTTACACCGAGTAGCGAGTCAAGGCCTAGACAAGGCAGTCTATGCTACCGGTGCTTTACGAAGTTACAAGGAGCTATACCATAGGTACAAGACTAGACGGCTGTAGCTGAAGGCATTTAGCGAGCAGTAACCGTTATTGCCAAAGGAATGCCTGAATCAGGTTTCAGAGCAATTTTGCAGTTTGTGTTTACTCCCAGCATTGCAGATCTTTTATACGCTTCTGATTTTAAAATCTGTGAGTTTTGGGATATGGTTTTTTCTCATTTCAGACGTTTAACTTGATTGCTGGGACAAGGAAGATAGAGATAATAAAGTTGATTCAGAAAGCAAATCTATTGTGTTCTTTAATGTTTCAAAAATAGAAAATATCTTTTCTGATCAATTAAACCTACTTGGAAAAACTCTGGTAGAGAAAAACATCCTTCTGTTATTTCCGGCCATAGAATGCTTGTTTTACAAAATACATGCAACCAAAATGTATTACAGAAAACTTAACTAAAACGGTACACATATCAAATACCTATATTTTATACCCATATTGTAGTTGATTTGTTGTAAGAAGATTGTCAGCTGAGCTCATTAATTTAACTCCGCTACAACTCACACAAAAAACGCTAACACAAAAACGTGGATTTAAATATGAGGTATTCCGGATTCGTCCCACTCGCCTCGGCCGATGATGATGATGATTCTTTGTTATTGGCAACATGGTCTGGTTAGACCATAGACTTAGAATTTTTTTCACTACGCTGGTTATACACAATTCAGCCAGTGTCAAGTAATGGGAAATAATTGTAAATTAAATGAATTATCAAATCATGAATATTGATATATATTTTCACCAGAGCCTATAGTTTGTTATCTAGCAGGGTGCACCACGTGCACCTGCACGTGGTGCACTTACCTAAGTTGGCTTGGGAGACGAGATATTGGATAACCTTTTACACCATTTATGTTATGCTTAGATACACTTTACGAGACAGACAGAAGACAAACTGGCTTCCCACAAGCTTCAAACGAGTGGTCCGCGAGCTCTCTGTCATCTGCCGTCAATCTAAAACTCATCTAATTGTTACGAGTTAAAAACCATATTTGAATGCACATTTCTGTGCTGCGTGATAGCAGTGCGCCTCTGATCTACAACATTCTTTATACCTTAGCTATCAGCTCTTTAGCCGTGTGGTCCCGGCTTAATCGCGACTAATTTGCACGACCCCATCTCTTCCCGTGGGTGTCGTAAGAGGCGACTAAGGGATGTACACCGGGGAGCGGCCAGCAGAGCCTCGTCCTACACTACGTTTGCCGAGTCGCGGTCTCCACTCAAGAACACCAGTGGTTGTCGGTTCTTCGAGAGATATGGCCGGTCCACTGCCACTTCAGCTTGCTAAATCTTACTTAATCTACCTACATCAAAATGGAAGAGGTTCTATGTCCAGCCACGGATATTATAATATATACCAGTAGTTTGACTGTATGTATTTTTTTTTGCCGACATTTTACCTACCTACATGTTAAAGCTCCGGTAGAGGAAAACATCCTACAGTTACTGTTATTTACGACAAAAATTAATTGCAAAGTACGTGGAACGAAAACTTTCCAAATACATCATCCAATTGAAAGTTTGGCGCATATGGAGAGATTTAATTGAACCCGTGTTTGTTGAAAGTTGGTGCGAACATTGACGGTCGATTGTATCGCGGCATACATATTAATATCAGAGTTCATTTCAATATCAACAAGCTGTGCGGGGTGCAGGTTCGGCGGGTGAGAGACCGCGATAGTAGCGCAAGGTGAGAGCTGAAGCGAGATAGCAAATTAGGCAAACATCATCATCAGCCTATGTCCACACCTGGACATAGGCCTCTCCTCATGAGCGCCATAGCATCTTGTCTTCAGCTTGCCGCATCCAGTATTTGTCTGGAGCCTTTCAGAGGTCTTCATCCCTGGCCGGGCGTCTTACACTGCGTAGGATAGTCGAGTCACGGTCTCCACATAATAATTAGCAGGTTCTCATGTAAACCGCTGGGGTGAAAGTATTTCATTTATACCTACTGAATGAAGCGCACCTAAACGGGTGCGCTATGTGGAAGTACTTTGGTGCGCTACATCTGGGTGGGCTTCACCTGGATGCGCTACGAGGAATACATCTTCTGCGCAGCAAATGTAGTATAGGACGTCCTTAGCTAAGTGGGGTGACGACCTGCAGAAGACCTGCCTGCGAAAGACTGCAGGTAGATGTTGGATGCGGCAAGCTGAAGTCATGTGCTAGGCGCTTAGGAGAGGCCTATGTCCAGCATGTACAGTTATTACATAGACTGCTGTAAAAACCGTACATCTTCAGCTCATGCCATGCACAGAGAGTTCTGTGACAGGTAGTCGTGTGCCTCATACTGGCGCCTCCAATAATTTTATGCATGAAATTTGCTTTCGCGCGGGAAGTGTATTTAGTTTTAAGAGGCATCGAGGGTCGGATCTCTAGCCTAGAGGTGTATCTCCTGGATCTATATTCAAGGTTTGAACTGGCATGTAATATTGTACAGAGCTGATAGGAAGTGTCTCCTCTGCAGTTTTTGGTGCAGGGTATTTTGATTTTGGAATTTAGATTGGATTAAACCACGCTCAAACGGTTTTAATATAGGTAAGTATATAGCCGGTTGTTTGTACGCTGTTCAACTCTGAGTACGTAAGTATTTTGTTTACAAAGTCTGAGTAACAATTTGGCAAGATTTATCTAGTATAAATCTAAATTAGTTTAATAATTCTATAATCGGCGGAGAAATCGACGAAAATACATTTAAAAAAAATATACAACCGAACATAGAACGGCAAAAAGTTAAAGATTAAAATTAACCGAACCGACATAAAGAAGCAACCAATTATCAAAATCCAAATCATAACCGACCCGACCCGCACATCGATTTCACAGATAAGAGACCTGGTCCGATGCGGATCATTTCGACCCTCAAACCAATGGATCCATTAGACGGGTTCTTTGAGCAGAGGGTAATGTAGGTCACGTCCGTAGATTGACCCCTGTAATGCGATATGGCACATCTAATACCCTGTGACGAATGCGGGGTTTCTTGCGGGCCACGTGGCTTTTCTCTTATCTTTGAATCTGAATTAACAATTAATGTTTCAGAAAATGTGCTTTACCACTAACTTATTTATTGATACGACACTTTGAGTGACACAGAGACGGAACCATTTGCAAACTTAGGTTTATAGAAACCAGTCAATTGAATTTTTATTTTTGTTCTTTGGCCATCTTAGAAGACAGCGCATTTTTACTCTATGTTGGACACATTCCAAATTTCCAAGCAAAATGAAAATATCTAGCTAGATAGCTAGATTTTCTTTCATGTATGGAATCAAGCTAGATTTTCTTTCATCTATGGACGAATCTGCAACGATACTACGGTCTTAATCAAGTGATTGATTAAATCAATTCAGCCTCTCTTAGTTAAGTTTGTCGCACATTAGTAAAGCACCGCTGCTGTAGCGCAGCACAAAAATGTGCATTAAATGTAATAATAGTACATTTAATGTATAATAAATTGTGTAATATAGTAATAATGGGCTTTATTAACTCTTAATATTTCGATAAATTTTATATTGACGGCATCAGATGACAGACAGCTCGCGGATCACTCGTTTGAACTTGTGGGAAGCCATTTTGTCACTGTGGAATGTACCTATCTAAAAATAACGATCTGGTCTGCGATGTAACTCACGTTGATATAGTTGAATTATTTCAAGATCCCACGGGAACACTGCTTTTTTCGGTATCAAAAGTCAAAGCCTATGTTTTGATGCGGGGTGTATGCTTTACTTGTATCGAGTTTTATCCGTTTAGTCAATTAAAAAAAGTAGAAGTAACAAACTTACAAAAACAAATACAAACGTACACCTTCATAGTATAAGTGTGGAAGTTCGATTCTCCTTCAAATACAAATGTAGGTAATGATGTTGTTTTCTTAATAAATACTTAAAATAAATAAATAATATTGTATCTGCTGTCAGCATGATATGAAGTCCGGAAGTCAATCACCCGATTCAGACTACCCATTACCTAAACATTAGACACTTAATATACACCAAAAGCCAACTTCAGTCTATTTGACCATTCGATGATACTATTGTCAAGGGAAGGCACCAATTACGGATCGTTGACTCAGCGCATCATTAACTCACGGCCCACCTGCAAGTTTGCTAAGCCACGGTCATTATTTAAGCGCCAGATGCTGATTCTGCAGTATGTGCAGACTTGCTAATGTAGTCCCTTTGAGCACGCCATTAGGACTGCTGACGAGGCATGATTGAATTGACCACAATTCACATGAATGTGATATAACGTACAATGGAATTAGGAATCACAGAGTTTTGTGTATGGGTAGGTAACAGGAAATAAACAGGACCCAATCCTGCTGTCGAATCACTTCACTGTGACCATGGAGTTTAAAAAGTAGTAAACTCCATGGTCACAGTATTAGTAGTATTGAATACAATACTACTAATACTATGACCATATTGACCATAGTACAATAGTACTATTCAGGATGGAAAGAATCTATGGGCCCTGGAGGGGAACTACCTTTAGCTGATGAAATCCTTTAGCTAGCTCATTTAACTGAAGGGAAACATTCCTTTATTTTTTAAAAGAAACATAATAAACATAAGAAAATTACAACGTGTCATTTACTTGTTACAAGTGAACAATACTAGGTATTGTTATTAAAGAACATGTAATAAATATTCGATTTCATGGGTATCTTATACAACAGATGAGTGAAAGGTCCAATGTTTAGTAGAAAATTTATTTATTTATTATTATCTATTATTTTCCATTACTTGACACGGCAGAAAAGTGTCCAACCAGACGCATATAACACTTAACCATTAACAGAGAATCCTCATCATCACGCTTACAAATACTTGAACGCACCCTGAACAAATACCATCTGAAACTGTTTCATAAAATAATATTATTAAACTATTAAAAAAACAATTCGCCGGCAACAGTTGTTAAATGATAGCTCATAATAGCCGACCACTGGCAGACCCGTACAAACGCTCAAACACCGAATATGAGCGTTTATTACAAGCCATAAATAATTCTCAAAGGCTTATAAACCTCCTTGGCAATGTTATAAATCTTTGAGATGGAAAAACCCAGCGAACATAGGTAAAGGCCAGTGGTTTTCTATTATAATCGATATGTTTTTTCGCGGATAATGAGTTGCCCGATGATAGATCAAAGGCAAAGGGTCGCTTTTGGAAATATCTAATAACTAGATACACGATGCTTTGATCCGTGGGCATATCACAAATCAATGGATATTAAAAATAAATAAAACCCAATAGAAATGTCTCAAATAAAGATCGAAAAATCAAGAGAACGTAAACACCTATTCATCAGTACTCATACAAATGATCTCTTCATAACAACAAAGTGGAATGTCTCATCAAATTCAATTTTATTGAATTTCAGATCACTGAAGAATCAATAACCTGAGCATCTTAACTGTTTAAGAGCCCTTGAAAACGAGCCTATTGCTCTTGGAAGGAATGTAATTACTCCAGATTTCGATAGAGGAGCGTTCACACAGGGCTGAATCTCTTGTGAACTTGAGATATATTTCTTGATAGGTTTAAAATGAAATTACTGTCTAGACTTGTTATCGTTGATGTGTATTCGGAGAATAGGATAATAGTTGAGTCGAATCAAAAATTTCAATAAAAGGTGATTTTAGAATATGGTTTATATTCTAACACACTACACAAGTTATAATTTCACTCTTACCGCTAAGGTTTGGAACTCGTTGCCTGCTTCTGTTTTTTCGGCCAAAAACAATCTAAGAAATGAAATAAGTCCCAAAAATTATCGATAATTTTTGGGACTTATTTCATTTCTTAGAGATACCCAGAGTGCGGGTTAGCATTATAACAAAAAACCTTAAAAACAATCTAGTTCTGAATAAGACTAGGGTGTATCCGTGTCTTCTAAAAGTTTGTGATACATAAAAAAAGTGAAAAAAGTAGAGTATTCTCCCTGTGCATAAAGCTGTCTTCATCTTGGGTGTGATTAAATTCCTCTCGCACAGGATTATAGTAGCTCCCTCGCTTCGCTCGTGAGTTATTCTTGAATTCTGAGATGCGCTCGGGATTCAACGTCTGTGACGCAAAACACTGTGATTTAATACCGAGAAGACATCAAACGCTACTTATTAAAGCGCATCGACGCAAACTAGCGCTGCCACCTACTTTATCTTATCATTCCATTTAATAAAGGAAATTTCAAAAATCCATAACAAAGTTTGTGATACCTATTAAAAGTTTTTTTTATTGCCTCTGTAATAGTTTTATTCTATGAAGTATTTATTTAGGCAGTGAATCGATAATAGATTTTGGTTGACACCAAGGGCAAGTTCGATTTACTGCAGCGCTAGTTTGGGTCGGGTAGCTGTTTAAGATGGAATTTAAAGGTTTGGAGTGCGGACGCAGCTTGAAGATTCAATATACGAAATGGGCAATTTACACAAGCGTCTGTCAATAATCAATCGCATCAGATGGAGATTCTGTCTCCCGACACCATAAGATTGATGGCTCAATTACCCCTTAAATCGCCATCTCATCTGCAATCCACAACGTCTGTATTTCTATTGTTGTAAGGTTTATTTTAGTTCGATTGTGAATGCTTTTACAAAGTTCCATTCCAGTAGAAATACTTTGTTATTGATATCGATGTGGCAAATCTGCGTCAGATTGGTATGCTTTGATGGATTGCAAACATTTTGTTTATCATGAACCTTGCGCAGTTCATTCGTACTAATATTTTACGCAAATGGAAAAAAGCGTTGAGTGCTTATAGTTCAGCAATGCTGAGCCATTTCAGCTTCCATTTTTGGCACAGGGTATAGTGGCTTTATTCGATTGACTATGACTTTTTGCCTTCGATTATTTATTGATACCTCCATTTTTAGGTTTTGTTTTGTGATTTAATATTCATTTTTATTCGCTTCTCGCTTTTATATCAAACTATGCTTAACAATATTATTTTTACTAAATGTAAAACTATTATTGTAATTACTTATTTCTTAATTATAACAAAACTGTTTTGGTGCATAATGATTTCAAACAGCCTTTTTTTGTATCGACTAATATAACTTGGTAATTAACTAAGAAACACCCAAATATCGCAGGACAGTAGAATTTTGAAGGGAAGTTATAGCTTTCCAATACCTACTCTTTTAAACAAGATTCGTCAAGTGCGAGTGTAACTCGCACGCCGAGGATTCCGATCAGTTGTTTGTCTATACAAATACATTATGTACTAGGTACCAGTTAGAGACTTCGCTTTTTAATGAATTTCTAATGACCGTAAGTAGGTACCTACATTTTATACGGATCGCTCTGCAAACTTCGGAGATTAGGTTAATTTTTAGTAAGAAACCTACAGAAATTTCCAAATTTGTTATTAAAGTTTGTTATGAAATGTAACAAACTTTCAGATACCTTTGATTTGATAACGAGATTTGACTTGTAGGGCTAAATGTACCTCCTGAAAATATTCATTTTGATTTAGGTATATATTTTTTTATATACTGTAATGGCACACGAAATGTATTATTATTAGTTTAAATCACAGTTAATAGCTTCGGTAGTTGCTGAAATATTCAAGAGGGAAGAAGGACGGACAGACCATGGTTTCGAAACCGATCTCGAAACCCTAAAAACAAACTAGGTATGTTTCGCTTCCCTGTTTTCAGCTAGATAACTACCGGCTCCAGTTTGGCAACATCAGCTCTATTCTCGCCTGCTCTATTCGCGCCATACCTTTCATCACTTAAACGTGGACTAAACTTTGCATGTGGAATAAGCCAGCGTTGCGTGAAAAAACGGCGAACGGATTATAGCGGAAATTATTATGGTGGTCACTGAGTCGGTACAGGGTGGCTTTCGTGATGAGAGTAGTGGCCGAATTAGAAACCAAGAGAGATAGATAGAATAGTCGTGAAAGGAAAAAAGTAGTAGAACCTTGCTTTATTAAACAAATAATTATAAAGTTAAATAATGCTTATAAGATATATCCATACTATTGTGTTTTAAATAAAACAAAGTCGTACTTAGTTACACCATTTATAACCGAAGAACAACGGCTGGACCGATTTTAATGATCTTTAATTTACTGGCTTTTTTTCCGTCCCGAAATAACAGAATAACTTATCAAAAATATGAGTCAAAAATCACGAGGGGAGAAAATATGAAGAAAGTTGTTTTCGCATAAATTTTTCGTATTTATTATTATTATTATTCATCGCCATTTCTGATTCTTAGGCGGTACAAAGCTTCCGGGCCAGAAATATCGCTTTTATAGTAAAAGTTGAATAACTTACTATAAAAGCGATATTTCTGTCTGTCTGTGTGTCTATTACTTCATACACCTAAACAGCTGAAAGGATCTTAATGAAATTATTAGGGCCATAAACGTAGTTAAAATTTGGAGTCTTCAAGCCTATTGAAACGTCGAAAAAACTGTCTGTTTTGATCAACTTGCTTGTGAACCACCGCTGGGGAAAATCTGTTCTTGGTTTGTTTATGATAAGTACGATAACGTAAGCTTAAAAAACTTACGTATCTACCTACTCTCTTGAAGTTTTGACGTGAAAGAAAATATTGTCACGTCTGTATTTTACCAGTTCATAAGAACCTGACACTGACGAGTGTCAGGAGTGCCTCGCAGTGAATGAATGATTATGGGTAAGTTTAGAAAACATAGTTCGTTCCTTGAAATTCTAACGTAGTACTGTCAACACGTCCGTTTTATTTGTCTACCGTTTCACACGAACCTTATCTCGCACTCGTCACCTCGCAGTGAATGAATGATTATGGGTAAGTTTAGAAAACGTAGTTCATTCCTTGAAATTCTTACTTTGTCACACACGTCAAACACGTCCGTTTTATTTGTCTACCGTTTCACACGAACCTTATCTCGCACTCATCACCTCGCAGTGAATGAATGATTATGGGTAAGTTTAGAAAACGTAGTTCATTCCTTGAAGTTCTTACTTTGTCACACACGTCAAACACGTCCGTTTTATTTGTCTACCGTTTCACACGAACCTTATCTCGCAATCGTCACCTCGCAGTGAATGAATGATTATGGGTAAGTTTAGAAAACGTAGTTCATTCCTTGAAGTTCTTACTTTGTCACACACGTCAAACACGTCCGTTTTATTTGTCTACCGTTTCACACGAACCTTATCTCGCACTCGTCACCTCGCTGTGAATGGGTGCTGATTGTGAATCGCAATTTTTGCGACTGAATTCACGCGATTCATACGCGGAGGTTTCGCTGCGTTCGGAGTTCAGAGGACGTGTAGTTCACAGGTTGTGTGTAGATTGGACTGTCGTGATTTGACAAATTCTTTCCAACGTTACCCGGCTTTGTGGAAATGGTATGTAGGTACGAACGATCGTTTGTTACAAAACACAAAACAACTCCCAAATTGTGGGAGCAATAAATTGAACTGTGTAGGTACTTACCTCTACCTTATTGTGACAAAAAAAACTGGTAAGAATTTGAGTTCGACCACGAACCTTATGGTGTTTAAAATTGTTGACGTCACTGCTCACGGGCTGTAAGAAGTTTGGTAAATGTACCTATATAGACTCAGATGAAAGTAAATAAAAGTGCAAGTCGGACTCGCACACGAAGGGTTCCATACTATTATCTAAAAAACGGCAAAAAATCACGTTTGTTGTATGGGAGCCCCCTTAAATATTTATTTGATTCTGTTTTTTAGTCATCTGTGAAAATTTCAACTGTCTAACAATCACGGTTCATGAGATACAGCCTGATGTTAGACGGACAAACGGATAGCGGAGTCTTAGTAATAGGGTCCCGTTTTACCCTTTGGGTACGGAACCCTAAAAAGGGCCTATAGATGATGATTTTGTGAATGACTCTCGTAGTACATAGACATGGCTTTAGTTTTCCTCAAGTTTGGCCTAAGATCGGCGTAATACTGACTTCTATATAGGTACCCACATTAAGTTTATCTAACAACGACTTCTCGCTTTGAAATGGGTTTGCAACGTCTGTAGTTTTAAGAAGCTTCCAGCGCCATTTAGGAAAGGTGGAGTGCACAATGCACATTGCGCTGGCAACTGTGGTTTTTTCTTGAAAGAGCAATTTCTTATGTATTTTCTAAGGATAGTTAGATCGCTTATAGCGATAAGGCCGCCTTTGTACTTTGTCTACTAGTAGCATTAATTTGTCACTGTTATCTGCGTTTGTGTTGAACAATAATGTTTTATCTCTTATCTATCTGTTATGTGAATTCTCAAGCATTACTGATTATTATTATGTTGGTAGGTACGCTTTTAAAATTACTTGAGTTATTGGTAACCCGATTGTCTATTGCGGTAACTCGATACTTCTCTAGCCAGTATTAAATGACATACCAATTTACTGGTGCCTTATAAACAGAGTGGTTGAATTTTTATTCGAAATTCTACCAAATTGAAAAAGAGCCTGAAAACTTTATTTTTTGATGGATGATTGAATGAATGTAATATTTAAAGTTACATAGATTGTGTACGTTACTGCAAACAACATAAGAAAATTAAAACGTTATTAAATTTAAAACATTATCAGTAGAATATGCTATATCACTGAGAGCGAGATTTATCCTAGGCAACCTAGGGATGGTAAATAAGATATAAGGAAAAGAAGACAAACAGCAAAAGAAAATTAATAAATATTATTAATTTAATACATACTACATACAATACAAAAATAAATTAAAAAAAAAAGAAATCTAACCTAAAAGTATACCTACAAATTACTTTATATAAAAAAAAAACATTGCTGGACAATTCACACAGCATTATCTAGCCCCAAGCTAAGCAGAGCTTGCGTTATGGGTACTAGTTAACTGATATACATAACACAATATATTACATAGATAGATATTTTTTACTATACATAGAAAACGACCAGAACACCCGGAACAAATACCTGCAGATCGTACAAATATTTGTCCCAAGGCAGGAATCGAACCCGCAACCTCCTGCGTCGCAGGCGGGCCTTCGCCCACCGCGACACAGAGGTCGTCACAGAGGAGGTATAGTATAAAGTAAGGTACTACAGAAGCACACACACATTTTCTTATCATAGAAAACATGATGTGTCTGCTAAAGGCGATACCTTAGCAGATCTCCGTACAAGTAGCATAAAACCAGCGCTAAAAACATCAAAAATATTTAAGTACAAATTCTCAGCAATCATTTTTACATTTTAGTCTCGTTCACGGTGAAAACAGCCTTATGCTGATAGAGTCACGTCCCGTAACGTGCAGACGTAGCTTAAAAATGTTCACCTCAAGATACCGCGGGTGAAGTTAAAAATTCAATGTTTTAGCTTGTAAGAAACATGTGTGGAGCATACTATAAATACTTTTCTAAGGTGTTTTAGGCCCGTATTATGAAAGCATGCTCAGTCATCGAGCTCTGCTTGAGTGATGCTTATGTCTAGTTTTGAGTGAATACTAATTTTCCAACGATGCTTGGGAGCTCATGTCAAAATCTACACTCGCTCAAGTAGCCGTCAAGAGCGGATTTCCTCCGTCCACGCCTTCGAGTAACTGCTTAGACATATTATTGAACGGTTACCAAGCATTACTTGAGTAATTAACGCTTGAGTAGAGATCACGTAATGACTGCTTAAGTAATGCTTGGGGAAGCTTTCATAATACGGGCCTTAGAAAGCTGGGATCTAGTCAGGATGGTCAGGTACAGTGGCACTAACTTAGCTGTTCTATTGTATTGAGATTGCTAAAGTATATTATTAGTGTGATTAAATAGGTATTTAATCACACTAATAATATAAATAATGGTGTTACACCCCCGTGTCTCGGAAAGCACGTTAACCCGTTGGTCCTGCGCCTGACCTCTGTCCTTCTTCTTTACTTTACCTTAAAAAGATTGAAGTGAACAAAAAATCAAAGTGATCACTTTATTTCCTAGTTTTACGTATGTAATTTGTATTTTGTGACGTGTCCAAGAGTCCTGTAAGGTCTAACGGAAATAAAGCACTTTGATATTTGATATTTGATCCGGTCGTGTCGGTCTGCTGTCTCATCGGATTATGAGAGTGAGGGAATGAAGAGTGCACCTGTGTTTACGCATACACTTGTGCACTATAATAAGTCCTGCTCACTTGGCCATTCTCCGTTGAGACTGGTCGTCATGGTCGAGATTGGGCTAGGAGAGAACAATATAAAAAAAATTGGATGTTTAGATGGTCGACTATTTGTTGCCACGGTTATTAGTTCTCCACGACGAAACTACGGAACAGATCGCGCTGAAATATGTAGATGTTGTTCTAGACCCATCAGAGTAACATAATATGTATACTCTTTTTACCCGGAAAAGGCGTGTAAAACTGTAGGCAGAAGCTAATAGATCGGTTCTAAGACCATAAATTACTTGTGTTACAAAAAATGTATGCTATAGCGACCTACGGTATTTATGAGTGCATCTGATGTTGAATTTAGTTAATTTAAAGTACCTACAAAAGAAATAATCAGAATGGTATAATATGGTAGGTTAGTAGCTTTTAGTAGCTTACTTGGTTATTAGTTTTTTCTTCCTACCTCTTACTTCTCTGTATAACTTGAAGCAGTACAGACGTTTACCCCATACCTAAAGTGATAATAAATGCAACCATTAAAAAATGCTCAAACTGTTGTTTTACAAAGAAACATCTAACCATAATCTCCTATATCTGATCTATGATTTTGTATTACGCCTTTTCAGTGTCCACAAAAGTAAAACAATCAGATTCAAATAAAATCCGAAGGATCACTTTGTGCCCGACGTCGTTAGGCATCATCAGAAAACAAAAAGGCTTGCTTCCCGGCTTCCCGCAAACTCTTTGTAAGGAAAGCTCCAAGCATGTTGACCCTCATTAGGAGACAAAAGAACCCTTTGGGTTTAAAGACATCCACTAATTCTTACCTTTGTGTCTGAGCCGTGATTACTGATCGGATCCCGCGACCCACGGAGAAACAAAGGATTGTTTGTTTTTATTGCATCGAAGATACCTACTAACTTTTGACTTCTTTGGTTTAGATTATGGCACCTTTTAGTTTCCGTTTTTACGATGTCATGTCATAATTTAAAAACTGCCGGGGTAGACATGTGTTTGAGTGGAGTATGCGACGCGGCAAACGTAATGTAGGATGCAAGACAAGGTGGGATGACGATCAGCGAAAGGCGGTAGGCCAATACCTGATGCGGCAAACTGAAGACAAGGTTCCAAATGGTGCTCATTAGGGGAGGCGTTTGTCAACAGCATAGGCCTACTTGTACTTGTATCTGGACTGGTTTCCGCAACTAGGCCACAGGTGGGCCCTTTTGCGTTTCGGATTTCTTGACTATCCACCCGATGTGCTCCAGGAAGATCAGCAGCTCGCTTACGCCGCTGCATGCCTCCCAATGTGTCCTCGGTGTCCCATCAGCATAGGCCTATCAACAGCAAGGCTGCTGATGAGGATGAACACAAAACCAATTCATGAAAGGCGTCAAAAACATCATCATCATCATTGTCAGCATCACTCCAATAACGGATATATGCCTCCTCTAATATTCTCCATTTTCCTCTGTCTCTGGTTCCACGGCTACACTGTCGGCCAGCTACAGTTCTTATGTCATGGGACCATCGTGCTTTGGGTCTCCCTGATCTTTTGCTTCCCTTACGAGGTCTCCACTCCGTCAGTATGCAGCTCCATCTGTCTCATCTACATACGAGCATCGCATCAGGTGTCCCGCCTATTGAAACTTCAGTTGGAATATACGCTTCCCAACATCCGTGACTTTGGACCTTCTGCGGATCTCTTCAGATTCAGATTCTATCCAGTGACGACAGGCACAGCATGGACCTCAAAAATATACGACGCTCAATTCCAAAGGTTGTACAAACAAACGGCTATATCTGTGAATGCATACAAATGACGACAATAATAAATAATCCTCTAAAATCTTCCAACTAAAACCATTCATGTAAAGCTCGAAACGGTTTCTCAAACATGAAAATGTGAGAGCACATCCGTACATTCATTACAACGTGCCCACTTAACACAGAAAGTGCTTATAAGATAATATAATTAAGCAAAGCAACTCCCGACGCAAATTGCCGCTTTTATTTATACGGAACTAGGAAGAAATTCGCGAAGTGAATTTTAATTTTGTGAAGAGGGCTTTAGACGCTAAAGTGGGGAGGAACTATTCCCGTATTTTATAAGCGTGGGTAGTCTAATTTCAACTAGGTTACAGAATAGTAGCTGGGTTGTACCTACGTAACTGAAGGTTTATAATTGATCATCATTCAAGTTAGTTATGGGATGACACCCATAAATAACTTGGATGATGATCAATCAAAAACATAATCAATAAAAATTATCAATAAATTATTCTTACTTATTAGCTATGGATTCTTTTACGTTTTCTGATATGGTTTTTTAAAGGTGTCCAGTGAATTTAAGTAAGCGAATATGAAAAATAGTCAAATAAAATTAATTACTGTAATTTAATTGTCATGTAACTTAACACTGGGTTAGAGGAAATGATGGCTGAAAATATTTTTAGAAAAAATCGAAGATCGGTATACCAGTGAGGGCTTTCTCGAGGCTGAGAGTTAAATAGACATTTTGTTTTACATTTTACATTCATACCTATTTTTATCTGGATAACTAACAACTTACAGTACGAAAATTAACAGCAATTCTTAATGTCTAAAGAAAGCTTGGCAGTTATCGCTTTTAGATTTTAGGAAAAGTTTAATATACAAAATATAGAAGCAACTACTGCTAAGCTTTCTAACAAAGAAAATAATCACTAAATAAAAGATCTAGTAACAAATTTAAACTAGAACCTATTAACAATTATTACAATTGATCTAGTATCCAAAACCATATAATAAAGAAAAAAATATGTAAATCATAGAAAATAATGAATAATCCATACAGCATCAGCTAGCCTAGCCTCAAGCTAAGCAGAGCTGGTTTGATGGGAACTAGATGATATACTTCTTAGAATCCATTACATTGACAGATATTTTATTTATGGACATTAAAACACTGCTTTTTGAGTGTAAGTGGTCCAAAGGCTACTCGTGTAGAAGGTTTGACAGTACGCTTTGAACAGACTAATTTTGATCTCTTCTGAGCAACGAGAGAACCTTCGAAACAACATATTAGCTCTTAGAGCCAGCGCCCTCCGCTCCCTCTCTATATCCATTTCGTCACTAAGGTCTTCACTAATCACATGGCCTAGATACTTACTTCACTTCACATTAGCGGGTTAACTACAAACTTAGTTTTTCATTTAGGTAGGTACATTAACTCAAGACTGTGGTCTCCCTCAAAACTCTGGTAACATTCTCAAAAGTAGCTGTAACAAAAGTAGCTACGTAGTTCTCAGCAACTCGTATCTGAGGAGACAATCGCGCAGCTTGCGCATAACTCAAGTAGTACCAAGAGATAAACAATAATCTTCTCATTTCTATAACCTGATGGAACTTTTCTCATTCTAACTTATTCTTTTTATCTCGAGTACGCTTTGCTGCGAACCAGGGTTTAGTGTCTTTTGTTTACTTACGGATTTTGTATGGCTTTTGAGTTTTTACATTGTAAACTTTTAATAAACGTAGTTACGTTTCAAATTCTTGTGGCATTGAGTGTGGCAAGAATTATTTTCTGGGTAAATCCCAGAATTTCATCAAATCTCGCCTTTGTCATGGATAAGAGCTTTTAATAGGTAATGTTTTTTCCAGTCTAGAATTACCGACACCAAATATCAAAGTGCTTTATTTCTTTTAGACCTTACAGGACTCTTGGACACGTCACAAAATACAAATTACTTAAGTTAAACTAGGAAATAAAGTGATCACTTTGATTTTTTGTTCACGAGTTGGAACAAAAGTTGTCCTAAGATTTTGTATCGTCTAGATAATCTGATATTTTGTAGTAAGCCTTTTTTTTACAAAGGACATGTTTGACAATTTTTTTTTTTAATTTAGTTAACCTAAATTTCAGTCCAATAAATTCAATAGTTTTTATGTAGCACTGCAAACTTTTGCATTCATCAATGTGATATAATGATACGCTTGTTATTTGATGATGATACTTTGTAATTGGCAACATGTTACACATAATGCTGCTAGTACCAAGTACGTCTGGACTGAATGGTACGACATATTCAGTGTCAGTTGATGGGTAATTCGGTAGATAGAGGCTACATTTATAAGCGAACAAATCGTCAAGTCAATTCACGGAACGTGCTAGTTTTTACCGAAAGATTCCACCAGGTTTATACCCCATTTCCAAGCGACGAAAGCAAAGTGAAAGAAATCCTCAAAGAACAACGCTGAACAAAGTGTTCCAGCTTTAAAATCTATTATTCGGTTCAATCGTGTTTTTTCCGATAACATTCCGACCGAGAGCCGCCTAATCCGTTTATTGATTCCGATGGTTCTTCTTCGGATATCTTTTTATGGGCCAGCAGGGTTGTAACCTAGATATTGTTCTGATCATGTTTTAGAAGTGACTTCTAGTATACAACAGACGGAGACAAGCTTTTGAAAATAGACTAGAGAATAAAATAGAAATACAATTTCATACATTGGGTAAAGTATTGAAGTTGAAGTAATAATTAAAACTTTATTAACAAAGAATATAACAATGAATTATTAGAACTAAATTAAAACTAGTATTTACAATTGATACAATTGAGTCAACTGCAGACTATTGCAAACAATTTGTAGGTAGCAAGTAATTAATTCAAGTAATTAATTCCAAATATTTGTAATAAGTGTTCTTTCTTGTCCGTAGAATAGAAGGCTAGGACTATGCTGGGCTGTCTATGCTAAGCCTACAAGCTGGCCTACTGAGTAAGCATAATAAACTACCGTAAATTCTTCTTAAAAAAATTCAAGGAATAATGCCCTCAAGAAATCTTATCGTAAATAAAACAAACAGGCTACAAAACAAAGGATATTATTTTCGGGTACATGAAGCATCAGCCAAAAATGTGAATTTTACAACGCTGCGTATATTAACGACCCTATTTTCTACGAAGTAAGATGTTTTCTCAAGACCATAAATCTATAAAGCCGTAAATAGTGTCGGAGCTAGTTGAATAAATTGATACTTATTTACACTAACACAACACAACACAAAAATCATTTATTGGACACAATTACAGTTACAATTACATTTTTTGTGTTTTTTGTATCTACACTATTTTGATGAACTTTTTTTTCTTGACGCATACCCCAAATAATCATCTATATAGGTATCTAATAATTATTAAAAGTAAAGCAATGGTTTCAAGAAATATCATTATCGCATTACTTACTATAATTACATAAAAAGTGTCGAATAAGCTTCCAGTGTCTGTTTTCCTGCCAGAGTACACTCTTGGAGTCTTCAAATCCAGGGTGAATAAGTTCCTTCTGGGAAAACGTGCTCTAGCTTAGGCCACATACTCACTTATTCAAGTAAGATGGTGGCCAAACGCTTGACCATCACTAGTTAAAAATTAATTAAAGTTTGTACACCTTGGACCAATACTATTTGTATGTGCACAAGTATAAATCTCACAGAGAAAAAAAATTTCGTCGCTAAACACATCAACCAGTCCAAATTGGCCAAAAGATTTTTTACCATAAATAATAGATTCAGGCCGTAAATAATAGATTCAGGTTTTACTTTGCGGAAATCCATTGCAAAATATAAGGATGAAAATATTCATGCTTTGATAGGTATCTTTTCATTTTGTAGTTGGCGTCGTTTTTCTTCTACAATGCGGACTACATTTTGTTAGAGCTTATCGGAGAAGGTTTTTTTCACGGAATTGTTATTAAATATTTTCATCCTTATATTTAGGAATACCGTATTTCACTATATTTGACGTAAGAATTCTGCCATTAGCTCTGCTGTACGAATTACGGAGTTCCTTTGAGGTTCATCCAGATACAACAGGTTTACGATCCGCAGAGCGAGTGGAGGGCTCTTGCTTTGCTAAAGTCTGGATTATGGATCTAATAAAACGAGCACGAATTTGTGGGGGTCTTGTGTTTAATTGCATTTTAAACGATGTTTATGAGATTAGCCAGTGAAATACTTTTAGTGGTGAATGTTGCGGGTCTTAATTAGGCAAGAAATGCTTTGAATAGTAGATTTGGAGCTGCTAGAATTGCACGATTTAGTAGGTATTTAAAGACAGGCATTGCGCGCCATTTTGTGAAAAGAATAGGTATAGGATTTCGCGCTCATAGGAACGGGACAGAGCATGCGTTTTTGGAACGGTGCAAGTGCAAAAATGAAGTTTTTGATGTTTTAAAAGAAATCTACACCACTTATGAAAAAACTGTCAGAAGGAACAAAGTAATTAGTAATAGCCTACGAATCAAAACATAAGTCATTACAATCACGACCAAATTATGTGCAAAACAGTGCAATTTCATGTTTTTTTTTCTTAATCATGTTTTCACGTCGAACGAACCAAAGAAGAAATGTAGAATTTTATGTAATTCGAGTTATTTACCACGGGAATCCCGTGAGTACTGCGATGCGAGTGATCTAGTCCTAAGTTGACAACCTCTGACACTAAAAGAGAGGTGTTAGGTATCAATCAAACTGACACACCTAAAATACACGTTGTCTAGGATTTTAAACGTATGACAGTCTGAACTCAGACTAAGTAAGAAATCAAGACGGAGCCCCGCCGAAAAACCACACTGAAGCCGGTAAAACTACGCCTTGCCGTGTATATACACAGTTACACGCACACACATATAACGAAACTACGCCTTACCTTGTCAGTCGCGCTGTACCGGCGCGCGGACTGTTACGTTATTGTTATTCGCGATTTTTGTAGCAAAAATACCAAATTTGTGTTGTGAAAGGGTGTAGAAACCAATCATCGAAGAATAAAAAGCAGGATGGAATCACATTTCACACGTAAGTAAACATAAAAATCAATTCAATCAATTTTAATAATTTTATGGAAAGCTTGGAACACAAAACCTCCACAACCTCCACCAGTGTTGCCACGAGTAAGCGTCACAATAGTTCCCGTTTATTAAGCAAGTTATTCATGTGACGTAAAATGTAGGTAATGTAACAGTTCATTTGTTTACCTATTTCTATTATTACCCGACTACCAACGGAGGAGGGTTATGAGGTTGACATCCTATGTATGTTTGTATGTAGCCGATTTTATGTTCCCACGTAGCGCTGAAACTACAAGTCCGATTTCAACAAATAAGGTGTCTAATGATTCGTCTCGACACTTCGGTTGTTATAGGTTATATGACGTCAGATGAAATAAGGGGTCTAATGAGGTAGCGGGGTCAAAGTGAAGGTGACCGCGAACTAGGGAGCACGACAGACGCGGCATTCCTTGCAGTCATCGAATTTTCTAAATCTATACTATATGTATATTATAATAATAATAATATCTATACTAATATAATAAAGAGGAAAGATTTGTTTGCTTGTTTGACGAAATAAATGGGCTCCGAAACTACTGGACCGATTTGAAAAATTCTTTCACCATTAGAATCCTACATTATCCCTGATGAACATAGACTATAGAATATTTTCAAAAAGTTAGGAGGAAGCGAGCCTTGCTGGTACCCCCCACGCTCCCAGCCCTCTTGAACCCCCGCCCCCAACCAAAATATCTGATATGGGTATCGTTTCCTATTAACTTGGTGTCGACAATTTTGAATTTGATGACGGCAAGGTCGCAGCAATACAACCACCGTGACCCAGCAAGGCGAGCCGCGCTTCGTGTTCGCATTCTGTTGGCGTGGATGCGAACCGCAATGACCACCGTCACACCATAATTGTGTGTGTATAACACTAGTGGATAAAATCAAGAACACCTTGTTTTTTATTTGATATTTATTACTATTTAGAAACCTGTTTATAGTAAAATATTTGACTTGTCTAAGTGCTTATTTTTTTAACCTAAAGAAATAAATGTTATTGAAATTGAAATTGTTTTATTTTTCCCCTGTCTAGTCGGAGTAAACATACTTATATACTAGGTACCTCGTAAAAGAGGTACCTTTACAATAAAAAAAATGCTAACTTAAATATTTACTTGTCCATTCATCCTGCTAGTACTTAGACAATAACATTTAGGGTAATAAGTTTTTACTACACGGCAACACTCACTACGTGCACACATGTTTAGGAAACCGGCTTCATTTCGTTGACGACAGCGCTCCGTCTTTATTTCTTACTTAGTCTGAGAGTCTGAATAACCGAAACGAACAAAATGATTTTTATCACGTTTTTTCTCTGAAAGGTCCCTTGACTGAGCGTGTTCCTCCATTTTTTATTTCGTGATATAGCGAGGCATTTTTTCTAATACTAAGATGGTATTGATTTCTGTACCCGACCTTCAATTATTGGGTTTTCGATTTAATTCTTATTTTCCTGGTTTCTTCATCAAGTAACAAACATTTATTTTTAGATAGACAGTTAATACTCTATTGTACAAATACAGAAAACAGTAGAGAAATAAATATCACGAGTAGACGAAGAACGAAGGTTTATCGGTTATCGCTCTGAGCAATCTCTTCCAGGCAACCTTGGGATAGACTGGATATGTAACTAGGTATATAACTAAGACCCACCGTCTTTATGTTTTTATACTGAATAATTACAAATGAAAAAAATATGAATAAAAGAAATCAATTTAATACTTGCACATATTTATATAAGTTATGTAGGTACCTATAACTTGCAAATATCCTTAATTCCATAATAATTTAAAGTAAACTTACATGAACACTTTATTTCTCAATCAACGCAACTTCTTAAACGATTAAATCGAATCTTTTATATCTTTTTTTCTTTATCATATTCTGACTTAGGAATTCCTTAGGATTTCAATTGCCATTGTCAATTTATCATCATTACTTCCTGCTTATAAAAAAACTGGCTCATTAAACCATCAAATAGCCATTACGAGGAACAAAGATTATGTATTAGGAGCACGTACGGCGTTGCTCAAAACGACACAGAATAAAACACAGTTGCAAACAGCACATACCATACCAATGATATAGAAAAAAGTAAATAGTAAAGCCATTGCGAGTGCATACCATGTGCATACCAATAGTACAAAATCACTAATACTTATAAACCTCTTTTAATACAAACGTTCGTGTTCATAGTGCTGAAAAACACTGCAACCATGTATGCAGACAAATTATGAGTAAAGAGCGTAAATAAGTACCAGCGACAAATTTCACTTTGTAAGAATGAATTTGCCTATTGTGCGACATTTTTTATGTCTATAGACAATTATTTATTTATAGAAAATTACAATATACAGAACTACTATAATAATTACAACTAATATTTACACTTAAATCTATTTTCTTAAAATCTATGCCGTCACCAGAAGACAAAGTGCCCAGAATGCTGGCAGCATTGCTATGAACGATGAATAGCAATGCTAAAAAGCCAGCATTCCGATCACCTGTGGACTCTATTAGGAGTTTTGTTAGATCTTTGTATATTCCATGTATTCTTATTTAAATTATTTTTATTAAAAACTCATTCTTATTAAAAGAAGTTGAGTTGTTGCATTTATTATATAAGTCGCAATGATACATGGAATATACAAGAAACGATATCAAATGTAGACAGCGTTTTCGGTTAACAGTGGGAAGTTTCTTTCAGTATATAAAGAAACCCTCTAGCTATGCCATCAAAACATGTCTACCTTTGCTTCAGCTTTTATGTACATTGAACCTTACCTCAATGAAGTAAAGTTCACTTTCATATTACAGCTGACGGTAAGTGACTCACAACGCCTAATCACCGGACAAGGCAATCTCCGAAGTTGGTCTTTGTTGGTGATATCAAAATACGCTGGCTTTTATCCTCAACGTATTAATAATAAATTCATAAATTTGGACTTTTTGCCTTTCCAACCACATAACCTGAAATGAAAGCTTTAGTGAAGTTTCGGATGTTTCATACCTAAAAATAGATTTAAGAATGGATGTCTCCTAATGACGATGATAGTAAATTTATTTAAAGTTAACTTTAAAGCACCTTAAAAACTAATCGGCGATCTTTATTTTGAATTAAATTTATTTATTGAGGAACAAACACGATTAAAACTAACCAATTACAGTAGTCACTTAAGAAAAACACAAAATAAGTAGAGAGATGGCATGCCACATTAAAAGTAACTACAATTTATCATTTATATAAAAAATTGTTTAAACTATTATAGCACTTTGAGATTATTAAAATTTTAATTTTCTGTGTTATGAGATGATCATTTAGTATCATAAATTAGGTACCTAATTTGTTATAAACTTTAGGAATTAATGCTGTTGTATGTAGTATGTAGTACTATCCTGTCTGTTTCATCTTACAGACTTAGAGCATCTGTGTTGACTGTGGCCGACAGTCTATGAAGGGCATACCAGTATACGCTAGATGCCAGGCCATTGACAAAAGCATGAACATTTTCGCTACTCACTTCGCTCGACATAATTTTTTTTGGGATATTTACGTACTACTTACTACTACTACTACTCCTGTCTGTTTCATCTTACAGACTTAGAGCATCTGTGTTGACTGTGGCCGACAGTCTATGAAGGGCGTATCAGCATACGCTAGATGTCAGGCCATTGACAAAAGCATGAACATTTTCGCTACTCGCTTCGCTCGACATTATTTTTCTTGGGATATTTACGTACTATTTACGTATCTACGTACTATTTTTTTAGATATTTTTGCGTCTTGGTGATGATAAACTTAAGCACATCATATAGTAATTTCGAACTTGCTACGAACACAATAATACTACGAAAGATCTACGTCGTAGCGTCTTGCTACGCCGTAGCTTCGTAGCCAAAATACTCTCACATTTGTTTTCTTAATAGCTCTGTAGACCAAACAAAGAGAAAAATCAGGTTTCCTTTTAATTATGAACAAGCCTACCATTATATTTTATGTAGACCATTCAGCGAAACCGTAAAATCAGGGTAAATTAAAGATTTCACGGAGGCTATTCCGAGCACGTGCCCGCGCCTTTGTTGTCGACAAAGAGTTAATTATTCAAATAACCTCACTTGACTTAAACAACGCGGCTATTAGACGCTAGGATGGTGACTTACTGAGACGGATATACCATAATGCTGAACAGTATATTTATACTCTTGTTAAAACATTTATATCAACTATAGCAATAGCTCTGATTTGTCAAAATGAAAAAAGGAGTTTACAGAATTTTTTAAAGTAAGAAAGTACCTGATTGTGCAAAAAGAAATGTGTCGTTGCATGCTCGAGCAATAGAAAAAATATTTTCTGTTTGCTCTCGCGTATAAGAAAAACTTTTGGATCCAACCTGGAATATTTTCCAGTACAGCAGAAAATTTCACAGGTTTGTATCCAGGTATCATATGGCTGAAAGAACTTATTAGCATCATGGGGAAATAGACTTCATTCTATTATCACTGCTGGGTGCTTTCTAGCGATTCAATTCAATTCAATTTATTTATTTGTAAGTAAGTAAGCTTACAGAGTTGTAGGTACACAAGTAAACACACATTTTTACAATGTCAGGTACTTAAAGCTATGAAACAAAGAGATATCTTTATGAACTTATAGGTGTAACAAAGACAATAATTTTACGTTTGAATAATAATATAGGTACCCTTCGATCTTTTTGAAATCTAGACTAAGACCCAATGTCATATCAGAACATAAAAATCTTAGATAAACGTGTTCTTACGTGGAGGACGCGACTCGGAAAACCTAGAGTTGGACGCTCTTCAACCAAGTGGGCTGACGACCTGCGAGAGACTGCCAGGTGGTGCCAGGCCAGGTGGACTGCCAGATGGTGGTTACGGCAAGCTGAAGAGGAAACGCCATGGTGCCCATTGGGGAGGTCTATGTCCGGATGTGGAATATCTCAGACTATGGAAGATCTAGACTGATAATGATGACGATGATGATGAGAACTGAATTCGCTATTGCTGTATTTGAAATCTTTTCCACGTGATAAGGAGTCAGCGTTAGTTGTGTCCCGACCCTTCGGCTTCTGTAACCAACTCCAGCCATTGATTACATTAGTCTACAGATAGGCGAAAGTAAGTTCAGTCTGGTTTGGAATTACGTTCAAATTAGGTTAACATCTACCTGACGCTTTTCTTTGAATAATCGGCGCGCGCTCTGAATGGGATGGAACCATTTCTAACAAAAGACATAGGAAATTTACTTTTACAAAAATTTCATCTCATTTTGATAAGGCGTGGATTGGGCACTACCGCACTATTCAGGGTTATTCCAGTTCCCCCCTCCTGAAATCGGGTTATTCCAGTTTTGCACCCTGAAATCCTCCCTAGGGGGAAAACTGGAAAAATATATATAAATTCAAGTTACCCCTAACTTGAATTTAGTCTTACTGTAGTAACTATAGTACTTCATTGGGTGGTGGGTGGTGGGAAACAACTGGTGCGTTGTGCCTGTGAATAGTTTGTGTCGAGCCATACTAAATGTATGAAACCGTAAGCTTCCGCGTCACGAAACACCACACCACCAGTCTAGTTCGGGTGAACTGTGACTTTGACAAGGTTCCAACCCATCTCGCTCTGATTGTACGCACTTTGTCTAAACTTTAGTTCAGTAGCGGTGATCGTGAAATCATGCCTTTATTTTTACGATTGTTTTAATGAAATGAAACGTTGACTTTTTTTATGGCTATCGCCCTTCATAATAACTACCCGTTTTTCGGCCTTATTATTATCATCAAATCAGCTCATACACGTCCACTGCTGGACATAGGCCTCCCCATACTACACCACAAATAGCGGTCCTAAGCCGCCTCCATTTTCCTTAGTGTTGGGAGACATAATTATGTCACTCCGTTTTGCGTTGCGTCAAGGTTTTCACTCAAGAACCTTTACTTCCCGGCGGTTATCAGTCCAGGTTTTATTAGAATTTTTTACGACCTACATAAATACAACAAAAAGTACCTAATATTATTTTGCATACGACCGCAAAAGATTGTTTACTAGTTTTCAAACGCCGAAATCTTATAAGGTTTTGTAAAATTGTACTTTGTCTTCAACGAAATTCGAGTGAGACAGAATATAGGACTTCGAAATTCGTAATCAATTCAATAAAAAAAAATTAAAAAAATTGATGGGGCCACTTCCGGACTATTCTCCGTGCAAATGCGAAAGAATTTTCCATATCGGTCAGTAATAATTTCGGGGAGAAATTGACGAACATACATATGAAAGAGAAACAGCCGAACTAGAACTTTTTTTAACCGAGAAAATGAGAAACAAAAGAGGATGCATTTGTTTCTAATTTCCTCGGTTAAAAAATGACAGGATTCAAAACATAGATCTAGTTTCCACTCAATCAACTTATGATCACCGCACCCCTATTAAAGCTAACGAACTAAAAACCAAATAAAAATGCTAATACACTTGAAAACCCATTCATAAATCACTACAAACTGCCTTCGGGTGGTTTATAGCCGGGTAATGGCGGCCGTGACCTCGGGGCCATCGGCGACGGCTTCTATGCATTCTTGATTGATTTGATTGTTTACAACCCTTTTATGCATCATAATACCATTTTAAACCGACTTTGAAAAAGGGAGGAGGTTCTATGTTCGGCTATAAATATGTATGTTATTTTATGTACTTACGTTCCATCGATGAACGTACATAAAAAAACATACATCGGTCATCAATTATGGATCGATTTTGAAAATATTTTCGCTAAGAAATTAACAAATCCCAAAAATTTACGATCTCGACGGGATTCGAACCCGCACCTCCAAATTGAAAATTACCAATGAATGTTATGAATTGGGAAATTACCCAGAGTACTATAATAAATAAAAACCTTAGATATTTTCGCTAGTTTATAGAGAACGAGCTTCTGCCCGCGGCCTCGAACGCATTTTTACCCGACTACCAACAGGGGAGGGTTATGAGGTTAGCACCCTATGTTTGTATGTTTGTATGTTTGTATATTTGTATGTTTGTATGTTTGTATGTATGTGGCCGATTTCTTTGTTCCCACGTAGCGCTGAAACTACTGGTTCGATTTCAACAAATTATGTATCGATTGATTCGTCTCAATACCCCGATGGTTATAGGCTATAGGATTTAGGGCTCCGACCCCGAATAAGCCTTCAAAACGCGTATTAAAGTTTAGGTAGCCGCAGGCTGCAGGCCCCATAGAGAAAAATTACAATACCTACGACCTATTTTCATTTTCAACTCTACGCCTATCAAATATGACCGATACGTCATTCTATTTTGTCAATGTAGGTAAATGTTTCAAACTTTTATTACTTTCACGTAGTCGGGTTTTAGTTTTTAACTTTATCTTGTAAATAGATAAAAAGTAGCCTATGTCGTCCCTGGGCTTTCGTCTACCTCCCTGCCAAATTTCGTTTAGATCCGTTCAGCCGTTTAGACGTGAAAACGTCAACAGACAGACAGACAGAGCTTCTTTCGCTTTTTTAATATTAGTATGTAAGTTTGGATATCCTGAGGTGAACCCATAAAAGTTTTAGGGTTTCGAAGTCAATTTTTATTTTTTTCAAACAATCAAACTAAAGACTCGTAAATAAAAATGTATATGGCGCAGTGTATCAACGTCTAAGGCATGCTTCCGTTTTGTATTGATTTGGATGGAGCTACCTCTATCTTGTTTGTAACAGTCTGTGGAAATTGAGTTACATCTAATTTCTCTTACTTTACACTTCTCACATTTCTCAATCTTTTGAAATATATTTTTAATTTGAAACGTTTTTAATATTTTTTTATTATAATTTTTATTGGTATCACAAAATCCACGGCCCATTGTTATTTGATACCTAGGTAGGTCTAGTTATTCTACTTTATATCATCATCAGCCTATATTAGTCCACAGCTGGACATAGGCCTCCCCTAAGGAGCGCCATAGCGCCCTGTGTTCAGCATACCGCATCTGCCAGCAGTCTTTCGCAAATAGTCATCCTACCTGGTCGTAGGGCGTCCTACACTACGTTTGCCGAGTCGCGGTCTCCACTCAAGAACACGTTTATAACTGTGATTGTCGGTTCTTGTCGAGATATGGCCAGCCCACTGCCACTTCAGCTGGCTAATCCTACTTTATATACGAAACTATTAATAGTCGGTAGATTATTCGGATGATCTTTGAGGGAATCCTGTCACATCATTTGGCGTGAGATGATGATAAAAATTCATTGTTAATTATATGAATTTTTAAATGAAATAATCCAAAAATACCCAACACCTGTTCAAAACTTGAACCTTCAACAAATTTTCTAAGACCAAATAAATAAATAACTCATTTAAACCATGTTGACTTTGAGCTAACTACAATTACAAAATCTCGGCTGAAGCAAAGCTCTCTCTAATAACAGTTCGTACGCAACTAATTACAGGGCCTGTAAATGAAATTTCGTATGCTAATTGACTAAATACAATTATGAGCAGGGGTAAGACAGTGTGCGTGTTTCGAGTTGCTCGGTGGGCGAGAACGTTGACTTAAGGACTTATACTGGATGCGACATACATGTAATTTTCACTTAAGGTGGAAGCGCACTACGCGTCAGCGGAACTGCGCGGCTGCGGCACTGCCCGTCAAATTAGAACAAATGACGAAAGAGGCCGCGCGGCTTACTTGGTGATTTTGTTCTAATTTGACATAAAGTGCCGCGCAGTTCCGTTGTCGCGTAGTGCGTTTCCACCTTTATCCTTACTTGTTTTATTTTACTGTTCTTCTTCACCATGAACTAGGGTGAGATAAGTGTAGGCAGCTGTTAGGTAAAACTCGATTAAACATGATTGTCCATTACATCTCTATAACGGGGTGAAAAGTGGTTGTTCTTCAAACACTAACTTATTTCTTCTTAATAATCCCGCTTATATTCATTTTATACGAGGTCCAGGGTATAACATTTTGTAGTGTCAAGTGCCTAAAACCGAACAGGCAGGTAGTGAATAGATTTCTGTCACTTATCTATCTTATCTTATCTAGTATATTCTAAGGTTATTTTCGCGAGAACTCATAATTAAACACTGCTTGAAGCTGAAAAGCCTCCGAAACGTCAGGTTCTAAACAAAATATAAAATATACGCGATCAATCCGGTAAAAACAGTGTTTTATTATCTTATCTACTTCTCGAATTTAAGCAAGCCCCGTGTACCTAAGATAAAAAGAAGAATAAAAATATTAATAAATTACTCTTTACAGTAAGATAAGTATTTTCTTTCTTTAGCAGTCCTGATACCATGAAGACAATTGTTATAACAATTCAAAAGCAATTGTTATAACAATAAATTAGACGTTCTTTTACGAACACAAAAAACAATATTTTTTTTACATTTATATGTATTGTTTTTGTAAATTTACGGGAAAACTAGAAACCCCGCGAGAATAAATATTTTATTGGACCACCCCGGGATCATTCGTTAACCAAAAGCTAATTATCATAATCGGATTACAACTTACGAAGTAACATTATTTCATCTATGCTTCAACTGGCTATGATAAAATTTTGGGTAGAAACACCGACTTTTTTTTTAATGTTGGTTGATTAGCTTACCTTTTTTTGGTATGAAACGGCAAAACTGAATTGGTGGTGAGAACCTGTGGTGCGAAACAGCGCTACACCATATTGAGTAACAAACATACAAATTAAAACTAACATACAGTGAAATTAAAAACCTTTTTGTGTTATTCGTCTGTTGAAAAGGGCGACCAAGTCTCAGCCTCTTCCAGTTACCCCTAAGACCATGCACCGTTAATTAAACACTGACTCAAAGCAAGGAGCAGGTGGCCGGGGCCCTGATAAGAGCTCTACTACGGTTTTTGAGGTGAGCCTTATTTACAGCCTCAAATTCACTTTATAGCGAAAAGTGGCCACAACATACTTTTTGCTTAGCCTGCTTATTTTATACTTAAAACATACTTTTCATACTTAAGCGTGGTCCTTTCATTTTGATTATTTAAGAAAATATACTTTTTCGGTAGAGCACAAAACAGTATAGTTTCTATTTGCATTAGATTATTACCAACCATAAAAAAAGCCCGAACCAAAAGAATAAGTAAATATTAAGGTATTTGAAGTTGGTTTTTTGTAATTTTTTTCAATGTTCAATACACCTACAGCAAAAAAATAAAAACTAGCGGTCCGCCCCGGCTTCGCACTATATTCTATCGCCTATGTTCATCAGGGATAATGTAGGATTCTAATGGTGAAAGAATTTTTCAAACCGGTCCAGTAGTTTCGGAACCTATTCAATTCAAACAAACAAAGAAAGAAATCTTTCCTCATTATAATATTCGTATAGATTACATCCATTGACGACCTCTGTGGCGCGGTGGGCGAAGGTCTGCCTGCGACGCAGGAAGTTGCGGGTTCGATTCCCGCCTCGGGACAAATGTGTGTACGATCTGCAGACATTTGTTCAGGGTGTTCTGGTCGTTTTCTATGTACAATAAAAAATATCTATTTGTCTATTCTATTGTATTATGTATATCAGTTATCTAGTACCCATAACACAAGCTCTGCTTAACTTGGGGCTAGATAATGCTGTGTGAATTGTCCAGTATTATTATTATTATCCATAACGAGGTTTCACTTACTTTCTGCAAATTCCATCGGACGCTTCGGCACGACGTGTTTAATTTTTGAACGTGTGATATCGTTTATGAGGTGTTAACCTTTGACTGAGGGACTCGCTATAAAATAATATGACGTCATTGAGTCAAATGAAAATTGGCCATCTACATGTTAATTTTAAAATGGACAGAATATCTAATTGTGTTTTCACGTTTTCGTTTTTCGTTAGGTTGCTATAGAATACAGTCGCAACATGCCCATTTCAGAGCAGCTGACCCATAATTCTACTAAATTTATCGCTTTAAAATAACAACTGTATCATCTCAGTATGACACAATTTGTAATTTTTCCTGTGATGAAAAAAACTACAGATGAAAGGACTCGCGCGTGTTAAAAGTTTCAAGGTTAAACTATTCCAATCAATGTCTCCGTGAAAATAGCACCACACGCACTATCTAGTTTTTTTTTCATCTACGGACAAAAAAAATAGTGTCTATGGAAACGTTCTGCCATACAAAATATAGTATACTGACAATGTGTAGGTTACCCAATGATCTTAAGTATAAGGGGACCTCGTTTTTACCCGACTACCGAGAGGGGAGGGTTATGAGCAGTGATAGGAATAGGTAGTGCAATTTAACGGGACTTCATGAGGCTATCATAATGTGGATATGCCTCCCGGGAATTTAATGAGGAATGAAGACGACAACAAGTCTCGGGAGTTGAATGAAAAAAACATTATTTAATACTATGTTACATAATATTTTAAATAGACATTCTTACGATATTATTAACTCATCGTAATTATGAATGAAGGTAAACTTGCCGCCATTTTGGTGTTTACTTCAAGTTAGACCGTAAATATTACGGAATGCATTGTTTCGGCATCACAAAAGCGGCGATAAGATAAAGAAGGGATCATAAATGCAGTCAGCTAAGCAAAGTTCGTTCATTTTGTTTAGTTTACTCATGTCCTTCATTGAGTGCGCACGTTGAAATTTGAGTTAACTGATTGATTTGATTATTTTAACGACACCTTGGCTTGTTTTTTGGACTGATTCGATCTCTGTGTGTGACCATTTGGCTTTTGTATACCGGACCTCTGATTTGCTGCTGAATTGGATTTCTTTGAAGAGCTGAACCGTTTTTTTTTTGATAAAACCGGTAAGTACTTACATTTTAGGACACTTTAGCCCATATTAGAAACGATAATTAAAATCTTATTTCATAATTTGTATAAAAAAAGTTATTTTCATCTACCATTTGGCCATTTTTATTTAGTGCTTTTAAATTCTAACATACCAATACTAACTACCTACTTTCGCAGTTCACAAAACGGAGTAAATTAATTGTATTTTTTTTGTTTTTCAGACTCATTGGCGTACAATTTATTTGACGTGCACACTCGTTTCGAATATGGCATGGCAAGCTAAGGAAGAAACTATTCAACGCTGGATTGAAACCCATCCCGAATTAATGTATGAATCCACAACTCGCACTATTTATTGTACAAAGTGTGAGACTAACATTAAATGTCGAAAAAGTACCGTCGATAGACATGTTGAAGGAGCTGTACACAAAGAAACTTTTCGAAAGGCTGATGAAGATTTTTATTTGAAATTGACTGAGTTTATTATACTCTGTAATATCCCGTGGACGCAAATTGACAATCCAGCTTTCAGATTTTTTTTTGAAACGTATGTGTGTTGTACATGTGCTAACCGGACAAAGCTGCCCAGCGCATCGTTGCTCAGAAAAGTGTACTTGGACAAATTATATCAAAACAAGATCACTACAATACACAATGAGATTTGCGAAGAAAGAATATGGATATCACTGGATGAAACTACTGATTTCTTAGGCAGATATGTAGTTCACTTTTTGGTCAAGCCTTTAAATTCAAATTTATCTAAAAAAAACATACCTAATAGCATGTAAAGTTCTAGAAAGCGTGAATGGACAGACAATATCAAAATTTGTAATTGATTGTTTAAAAAATGTTTGGGGTGACTCATTTGAAAATAAAGTCGGAAATGTGCTTATGCTGTCTACAGATAGTGTTGCGTACATGTTGAGAGCGGGGCGAATTTTAAAGCAGTCCTTTCCAAACATGAAGCACATCACTTGTTTCGCTCATGCTCTCCATCGTGTAGCAGAAAAAATACGTTCTGAATACCCGGATGTAGATACGTTAATTTCTAATGTAAAGAAAATCTTTTTAAAGTCTCCTAGTAGGGTTAAACTATTGAAAGATAGGTATCCAAATATGCCATTGCCGCCACAACCAGTTATAACAAGATGGGGCACTTGGCTTGCAGCGACATCATATTATGTAAAATATTTTGAAGAAATAAAAACTATTTTGTCATGTCTACGCTAAAAATGTAATTCATAAAGAAAGTATACAAGCTGATTTAAAATTCATTGACGACAATTTTAAGATCATCGAATTAGCTTTGACAAAATTACAAAAGCGAGATATTTCAATAGTCGAAGCTTTTGAAATATTCGACGAAGTCAGGATAGTTCTAAATTGGAGTAAATGTTTATCTGTAGAAAACAAAATAGAAGCAGTCATGGATCGAAATCCGGACTTTGATAACATCAGAGCATATTCAGATCAAATCGCGAGTGGTTTGTCAATTGATGACATTTTAATATTCAAATTTGCCCCATTGACATCTGTAGAAGTTGAAAGGAGTTTTTCTACATATAAATGGATGTTAAACGTCAAAAGGAATAGACTAAAAGAAGAAAATATTGAAAAACTTATAGTAACTTATTTCAATTCTTTCATTTATTCAAATCTTGAAAGCGATAATGAGGCTGAAGATTAAACAAAGTTTAACTTTATTTTAGTAAGTTTTAACTTATGGTTAAAATAAGTTTGTTATTTAGGTATATTTGTTGCAGATAAACATTTTTATTTGTTGTTGATTATTGACATGATTTTTAAGAAAATAAAAAGTACAATGAAAATTTTGGTTTTTTAATCTGAAATTTGTCCTGTCATATTTTTCTTTTTTTTTGTATTATTAATTTAAAAGGCAAGCTTATAAAATGCATTTAACTTATTGAAAACTGCTGGTTACCGCATTAATTATAATATTTTTTTTAAGTCCCAGAATCCCGGGGTCGTATCCATACTTTTATAACGTTTGAGGTCATCAACCCTAAATTGCACTGCCTATTCCTATCTCTGGTTATGAGGTTAGCACCCTATGTTTGTGTGTTTGTATGTATGTGGCCGATTTCTTTGTTCCCACGTAGTTCATACCAACAGTTATAGTATATACCAATAGTTGACGTTTTGCTAGTGACGTAATCGAGTACGAACGTCGAAACGAGTAGAAAATGACATCGATATTGATAAAAATTGTTTGTCAAACACTACGTATAAACGTTTATAATGTTACGCAAAATAAGTCCATTCAAACTCATACTCAATAACTTTAGTTCTACTTAATATGCACTTGGACAAGTCAAATTTTTATACAATAAACAGCTTTACAAATAGTAATTATTATCAACTAGAAAATCAGGTGCTATTGATTTTATTTACTAAAATTTTTAGACCACTGGTGGAAGAAGTGAAAAATAAACCACTTGTAAGCTTTTAAATGTATATCACTTATACTACATGTACTTATACACTAATACATGGTTATTTTGCCTATGTAAGCCTAAATATAATATGAATTAGAAGCTAACATTAATTTTCTTACATACTATTGTCGGCGCGGAACTGGGTTACATCAGGCCAAGCACTAACATCATTATTGTTATCATCTATGATTCAGTTTTATGTAATGTTTGAATTAACATTAGCTTTTAAGAGTTTCTTTCATCTATGGACGATTCTGCGATAGTAAGATTGTCATAGTAAAGTGTTTTATTAGCAGAATTCGGCCCCTGGTTGATTCTGATATATTAGTAAGTGTATCTTATACCATTGACGCCTTTCATTGGCTGTATTTTGATTTAGAATAAAAAACCAAAAGAACAAGAACCAATCAGTGATTGAAATAGCAAGAGTGATACACTCATTAATTTCTGAATCGACCAATCCCTACCTTTGCTTTTATCTATTCCATGCGTTCGCTTCGTATCTCTTTTCTATCGACACGACAATAGAAATAGTTCAAGCGTTGCTCTTCAAACATGGATGAACTGCAATACTTGCATTCTGTTTGCAACTCAAAGTGGTCGGAAAGGGCAGAGGTTGCTGCGATGGATATTGGACTGAAGCAAATAAACCCACGACTCGCTTTATATGCATGTAAATCGCCTTCAATCCGCTATACCGAATACAGATTGAAACGAATTGAGGCTTAACATTTTTATGAGATAGGTACTTCTGTCTTGTTTAGTTATAGATGTTTCCTAGTACTTAAATCAAAATCATCGAAGCACACCAACGTATACTAGTTGGAGGGAGACAGCTAAGAATCGAAATGCTTGGAAAAGTCTTGGAAGGTCTGGAAAGGTCATAGGACAAGATCTACTTTGGTTCCTTGAGCAAGGTACGGAGTTTTATAAAGTGTATTCCAACGATTTATCATTGATGGAGGATTAATTAAAATTTTAGTGTTACCTAAATATACAAGATCCGTTATTCAACCTTACGTGGGTTAATTTGACTCTTGATATTTATCACCCGAGTAAATGCCGCCAAACAAAAACACATTAAACAGGTAGAAGGCATCTAATTATTACACTATCAACAATTTGGGTCGGCCATTAGGCAGCCTTGCACCACCATTATTAATTAAACTTTCCCAAATATACGTAGTTCCGAAACAACTCCTGTTATAACAGGGGCCGATCCTGACTTCCGATGCGAGGGAACAAACTTGCTTGCTGTCGATTGGTCGTTTACAAAGCTACGTATCAGGCAGGATGAAAACAACCGATGAATTCTTAAACATAACCATTCATGGATACTTGATAATATCTACCTATCTTCTCTTTTTTTCTTAGTTTAATGGTTCATTTATTTGAAAAATAATGTACATGTCTAAAAGTACATACCTAGTACACCTTAAGATATACTAAAGTATACAAAACAAGGTGTAATAAGGGTTGGGTTAGCTTCGACCACAGCAATCAACTTTACAATCAATTCAAAGTTTTCAAAAAAATACCTAAAACTCAAATTTGAAAAGGCACAACAAGGTAACTGCTAACAAAACACAAACTTCGGTTGTTGGGGGTACCGTGAAAGTCAGCAACATCATCGAAGCAGGCGACGCACCTTAGATCCTGGTAGTACCACAAATGCATTATTCCTCCGTTCTATGACAATAAAGCATCAGTTATCGCGTAGTCTAGTGATAATTCTTGTTTATTAATTTTTTTGAAAACTAGTCGGTTTTTTTCTATTTTTCACGTTTTCTGTTATGAAAGCTGAACCCCTTCCTTGAAATTTGGTCCGTCATTTTTGTTACACCTTATATAAAGAACCTTGGCTAGAAGGCCTAAACTCTGGTTATTACGAATGAACGTAAGTGCTGGTCTGAAAACAGGGAAACTTTATGACCCAGGTCCTGACACCGTTGTGAAATCGTTTGTACCTAAAAGTTATTTATTTTTGCTTCATTTGTAAAGCCACTGGCCCAGTTTTCAGAGGTTGCTTCTCTTGTGGACAAAAACGTTATAAATAGAATTTTAAATGGACCAGTATTATATGAGTTCTGAAAGTTAACAAATCGAGTTTGTTATAAAAGTTTAATTGAGACCCGTCGGGTAATCCTTGGTTAATAGAGTATTAACGCAAAATATTTAAAGTTAGGCTTTCTGATATTCGTTCGCAACAATTTTGGTATTTCCAATTATTAAGATGTAATTTAAGTTGATTGCTATCGTTCTTTTCAGATAAATTCATAACGGGTTATTGACAAGATTTTAAGCTTTTATTTTCTAATTTCAAATCAAGTATAACTTTAATGGTACAGTGGTGTACGAAATATTGGTCTCAATAAATTCATTAATACCTATTTCAAAGTCAATAATCATTTGATTTTTGGGGGTTTCGCGGAGGATATGGCACCATAGATCATTAAACTCGATTCAGTTTTTCTTGTAAATGGTGTAACTCACTGGCCTTTTTTTTATATAAGTCGAGTCGACGACTTGGTTTTATATACGTCGAGTCTAGTCGAGGTCTAACACGTTTGTGTATTTTAGGCTGAAAAACTCTACATTATTAAATTAAGCTTGTATCTTAAACCTACTGCTGAAACTTAAACTATGCAAATTAAAATTAAAGGCTCGGGTTCCCCTTTTTATGCTCTCCTAAACACCGCAGTTTTAAACAAGCTTCCTTACAACAATAAAGTGTTATTTATAAGAAAACTTTTAGAAATAGCAAATTCTGAGGGCCTTCGCCTTTAGATTAATTAAATTTAATGAATTCAGCATCCCGTATAAAATACTTGGTGTTGTTCTTGCGGAACAGTGAAATATTTCCCTGATTATTTCGCTGCGTAAAATTAGATGTTTTTACTTTTTAAACTTGGGAATCGTTAATAAACAACCTTTTTTCTCTTGAGCGAACAAAGTCTGTAGACTAGAGTTACTGTCTTTACCTCAACTAAGCTACCTACGAACGTAAGAAATATGTGAATAACTAAAGGCATTTTTTTTTGTAAAGGATCTGTAGTCACGGCTTAAAAAAGTTAGGCGCCACCGGGCACAGATTTTATGATTATCAGTAAAACGCCATTCATCAGAAACCATTGGAGAAAACCCATGATTTTGTGGTTATCATAATATCCCACATCATAAACCCACCTGTCTTCCGTTTTCGGTTTGACGTTGATTTTCAGGACACCCTTTATACAGATTTGTATAGATTTCGTTTATATCGTATACCTACCGTGTCATGTACACGCACATCACTAATGGGCTTACATTTTATTTTATAATATGGACATGGTCCGTGTAATAATTTGCTTAGAGCTGGAGCAGAAGCTAGTGGCCTATAAAATTTAACAACTCGATTTGGAAGCGATTCGGCAAACTGTATCCGTTAAATATGGAGTGCGAAGTGTGCGAACACAGTTATCCAATGTTAGATATCTATTATATTAGTTTTCGATGCTGCAATGCAGAAAATATAGTTCGTTCTCGTTGTCTTGCAGGAATTTCTGGAAACTCTTAATTAAATGGGACCATCAAAGACTTTTACTATTTACATAAACTCCAGTCAAATTTCTTGGTATAAAATAATTTTAAGCAAACCAACCTTAATTATCATAAAATTCAGTTTGTTGACGAGTATTTTTATACGCTTCTTTATTTATTTAATTCTTTATTGCACACAATAACACAAAAAGTATACAAATGGTGGGCATAATGCCGATGGAATTTTCTGCCTGCCAACCACATAGGGTCAACATCAACCAAGCTTAGTAAGTTACATTCCTACTCTACTTTAGTTCCTTACATATATAAATGATGAAACAATGACTAGCTGACCATTCTGGCTTTTAAATTCAAAATTCAATTCAATTTAATTAATTATATTTATTATGTATTGCATGAAATTTATGTTATTGTAAAATTCCATTTGACAATGTAAAAATAACTGTTTTGCAGTGCCCTTCCAGGGTGCATGTATGTACCTAGTGATAACCAATTATCTTAGAAATAAGATGGAATGTACCTACATGCAAGCAAAAATAAATGAAATATGAAAAATGAAATAAATAAAGCTAACAATTACGTACCTACGTCAGAATCTCAACGCCAAACATATGAATTTTAGTTTTTTTGCCTATTGTTTTGATTATTGACGAACATCCAATCATTCTGAACTATACAGGGCGTCCCACGGATATGCCACATGGAGGGAAAGTACCTTGAATATTGTAGATGGAACATTTTACTGAAAGAAAACATTATTTGAATTAAAAAAAAACTGCATTCATAGATATTTAAATAATTACATGGTTGAACCGGGAATCGAACCCGTTACACGAGAAAAATAATCATCCTGTAGCTTTATCATACCAGTCGAAAGGCTTCATCATAAGGATTATTTTTTTCTAAATAACATAGTGTCAGAAATAAAAGGAAGACCTCGAATTTTTAAATTTTTCAGTGTACAGTGTACTACACTGTAACAGTAATAGTATAGTCCATGTGTATGTAAATTTGTCCATCCCTACAATACTGCGGCGAGTATAGTTTTAGGATGATCGAAACGGAAAATATAAATATTATTTTACGATATAAATTACCGTTATTTGGTGAATTGATTATGAATGTGAGTGGATAAACTACAAACCTTGTCTGTGGAAGAACACTAACATGACACTTCTTCAGGGTTCACGTTCACAATAAGAACTTCAGATGATGACAACTCGAATCGGTTTTATGGATACATTTGGGCCTATACTACCTCAAATCAACTCCGCCGGATGCCCATACCTTCCGGACTACTAATATTTAACGTGAAATTTATATGATAAAGTTCAGAAGATCATATGTTTCGAAAACACGATTCCATAAAAATTTCTCGTTAGAAAAAAATCACAGATACCTCTAAATTTTTACAAATTTTAATTTCTCTATAAATACAAAGGTCTACAAAGATATAGAGAATAAGCATGGTAATTGAACTTTCATAAAATCGATTCGAGTTGTCATAGTTAGAAGTTCTCCTTCATCATCAACACAATATGATCATAGCGATTGTCGAGGCTTGAAACTTAGTAAAACTAATTTTGCTCGACTTTGCAGGTTTCCTACCGAAGCCTTAAAGTAGTTATATACATAAACGTGACTAACGGTGCCAAAAATATGGAAATCCCTAATCGTCTTCAGTTTCGCCGGTGTTGTACATCACACGGCTTCATGGGGATTGAGCCTGCTTCGGTCAACGTCAAATAAATCGTAGGTCAACCGTATCAAAGGTACGTCATACAAACACATGTGGATTTGATTGGTAATGAATGATAGGCGACCTAAAAAAAAAATAACATTAGTTAAAAGATAAAAATGTTTATTTCGTCTTGTGTCATCTACATTTCTAGATATAAGTACAGACATTATTTGGACATATTATGTTAAAAAGACCCGTTTTTAGGCTTCGCTAATGAGTTCCTCGCTCTAGCTAAGTCAAAACTTGTGTTAAGAAGCGAAGGCTCCTGCTCTGGCTGGGTTTTTCATTATTTGCTGTGTGAATTTTCCAGTACTATTATTATTTACAAGTCTGTTATTCTCGGAACATTCCGGTCACAGGTCTTCGCCAAGAATCATCATAAATTATAGTTGTGTTATTATAATTATTGTTTCGAAAAAAACATAACACTGACTTCGAATCCCTAAATATTTACACTGTTTTTATTGTTTTGCGGGATAAATGCTGATACTTCGATATTTTTTATCAGATCATCACGAAATTATCTCCTATTTAAACAATAGCGAAATAATCATCTGAAATAGTGAATAATTGACGGAGAAATGGATAAATATTAAAAAAAACATACAGCGGAACTAAGTATTATTATATCTGTGGCCGGACATAGAACCTCTTCCATCTTTTGAAGTCGGTTAAGAAAGAATTAACAAGCTGAAGTGGCAGTGGGCCTGCCATATCTCGCGAAGAACCGACAACGCCCCAGCGCTGTCGGTTGTGTCGGCAAACGTGTCCTTGAGTCCACGGGAGACCACGACTCGGCAAACGTAGTGTAGGTCAACCTCCGGCCAGGTGGGATGACCAACCTAGCCGTAGCCAATTTCTGGATGCGGCTAGCTGAAGACGGGCGCTATGGCGCTCATTAGGAGAGGGCTATGTCCAGCTGTGGACTATAATAGGCTGATGATGATGATGCTGAGGTAATAATCTACTAATCTACCTCAAATATTCTTACAGAAAAATGTTTTATCTTTCATATCTGTAAAGTAAACTAATAAAAATTACAATCAGACTTTATTATATCATCTACAAAAACCATCGTATTTTCCATCTAATTTCATCCGACCTCGTTATACCCAACCCACTGTGCACAGCAAAAAATGTCTCTCAGCGATCTCTTTAAAATATTTGGGATGATCTTGCGTCACCGATGTGAAATACGCCTCTCTTGGGAAATTATTTGCGGTGCTGATCGTAAAGGCAATGCCAGCGACGACGTCCCCAGCTGAGATGCTTTGGTATTTCAAGTCATGGAATGTTGGACTTGGAAATTTAAAAACGTCTACCTACATAATATGTAAGTTAGCTATACATGTTATACATTAAAGAGCGTCTTTGTTGGTTGTTCCACAAACTGAGAAAGGGATCGTTTTGTGTTCCAGCGTGATTATACCACCTTGTTTAAGCGCCTACCACATAAGCTAGATTAAGTTTGTACCCCTTGTGAAGGAAAATAAACATTATTGTTATTATTATGGAAATAGACCATTAATTGTATCTTCTACTAATTTTCTTGATTTTTTGTTTTCGCCATAATATAAATATTGTTACTGAATCTGTGGATGGGCTTGTGTTTCAAAATATCTGTAGGTGTGTTAACATAATAAAACGTTGGGAAAAATCCCACTAATATTATAAATGTCAAAGTTTGGATGGATGGATAGATAGATGGATGGATGTTTGTTACTCAATCACGCCAGAACGGCCTAACGGATCTGGATGAAATTTGGCAAAGAGATAGATTATAGTCTGGAATAGAACATAGGCTACTTTTTATTTCGGAATTCCCACGGGAACGGGAACTACGCGGGTTAAACCGCGAAGCGCTGCATTGAAGGTTAATAAATCCGATAAATATCCGCCCTGTATTATATAGTATAATATCTTTCGGTATTGAGATAAACCCAAAGTCTAGAATGTGCTTCAATTGAATCTAAAGAATCACATCACATCACACTAATATCATAAATGGGAAAGTTTGGATGTTTGGATGGATATTGCCTCTTCACGCCAAAACTACTGAACAGATCTGAAATTTTGCATACAGGTAGGCCTGGAATGAAATATAGGTATAGGCTTTTTATCCCATAAATCAGTTCCCATGGGATACAAAAATGGACGGCTTCGCACGCGTTGCATGCAATATTCTGTATAAATATGACATAAAATAACATGTTGATGGATATTTTAATAGGTACACAATGAAAATACCCAGACTCAAGACGGGATTGAGTAGTCCGCTTATTCCCACTAGTTCTGTGCACCAAAGATATGTTGTCCCAGTGGTTCTGTACAGAACTACAGCACAGAACAACTGGGAATAAGCGGAGTAGTCGGGGCATATATTTCTATTTTTAGGGTTCCGTACCCAAAGGGTAAAAACGGGACCCTATTACTAAGACTTCGCTGTCCGTCTGTCACCAGGCTGTATCTCAAGAACCGTGATAGTTAGACAGTTGAAATTTTCACAGATGATGTATTTCTGTTGCCGCTATAACATCAAATACTAAGAAACAGAATAAAATAAATATTTAAGGGGCTCCCATACAACAAACGTGATTTTTTTGCCCTTTTTTATAGATAATGGTTTGAAACCCTTCGTGCGCGAGACCGACTCGCCCTTGGCCGGTTTTTTATCTTGTCTGCTTTGCCGCTTATCCCGTTCCATAGCTCTGCAGTCGATTCTATATTTTCCTAAAATAAATTCACATTCAATTCACAGAGCCAATTTTGATATCGAATCCGCGCCACGACTTCAATTACCATTTGCAAATGAAATTCAAGGAGAATCTGTACTCGATTTTGTCCGAGGAATTTGACAATGTGTGGTTTCGATTGATCTAGGGCAGGTGCAATAGTGCTTTCAATTCACACGGAGTCGGAGTGAGTCGTCCGTAGTATAGTAGTTAAAACAGGGCTGGAACAGGGGCTAGTCATGTTAAACTTGATTTGTAAAACAGAAGGTACGAAAGAGGTTATAGGTACGGGACGTATAGGTATAAAGTGTATGACACGTGTCTTAAAGACACACATGACGTATCTTAAAATTGAACTTAAAACAAGAGCAATATTTTTGTAGATGTGAAATGGTGCGGTGGTTGATGACAATTTTTTTTAATCAAATCCGTCTTCTGTTTTTAATATACAGGGTCTGTCGTAAAGAATGGCCAAGCCTTTACCTACGGGTAGGGGCTGAACTGTTCAGAAAATAAAATATTGTACCAATTAAAAGTGTCACGATTTTAAAGATATTGGACATTTTCGAAATTTTCATCTTTTTTACTTTTGTCCATTCTTTTCGATGCCGGTTACAAATCGCCGAGTTTTCTTAATCTGTTTTTATTATCTTGGATAACTGTTCTATCAAATGCTATTTGTGTGCCAAAGGAACAGTTTTTCTTTTACAACAAAGAATAAATAAATAATGCTGGACAATTCACACAGTATTATCTAGCCCCAAGCTAAGCAGAGCTTGTGTTATGGGTACTAGATAACTGATATACATAATACAATACATAGATAGATATTTTTTATTATTCATAGAAAACGACCAGAACACCCTGAACAAATGTCTGCAGATCGTACACACATTTGTTCCGAGGCGGGAATCGAACCCGCAACCTCCTGCGTCGCAGGCAGGCCTTCGCCCACCGCGCCACAGAGGTCGTCAAAAAAAAAGTATTTTGCTAATTTAAAAAAAAAAAAAATGTTTTTTGAATAAACGACCCTAACCCATCATAACATAACAGAAATATTCTTTGCATTGAAAGTTGGAAATGTTATACAATTTTTTTTGTTAACTGAGTTTGTTAACTTGAGACTTTTACTACGACTTTTACTATTTGTACGTTACTGGGTACATTTTTTTATTATCTGAACGGTTCTGATTTCCCCTACACGTATTTAAACACTTTATGCCACACTTTGCACATTATCGTACGTTAAGAAATGCCTTCTATATTATTGTCAATCAATTTTTAGGCTACTTTTTATCTCGGAAAAACAAGTGCGAAGCCGCGTTTACAACACTATTTGTACATACGTTATAACGCTATTGTATCATTCAGGGTAGATAGTTTGTTGGATTGAAAAAAGGCAGTCATTCTACGCCTCGGGCCGCCGCCGCGCCGCCGGCTCGTGGGAAATGGTTTAGCCACTGGCTTCCATACGTTTACTTAGCAATCACGTGTCTAGCAAATTACTTTCCGTTGTATGCTCGTCGAATTATGCAAAAAGAAGGGTAATTTGAATGATAGATGTTCTAGCAAAACGGTTTAAAAGGCTCAACTTTTAATAAAAGACGAAAAATTCCTGGCATTAAATACCGTTTATTTAAACGACTAGATTCTATATTTACATTTTATACAAAAATATATTTATGTTAAGGTACAAATTTTGTATCGTGTCTTTGGAAGGCAGTGAGTTTTAAACAGTAACATTAGATCAGACAAGCCACTATCTCTTATATAGTAGTTAATATTTTCTAATTAACAGAGTTTAAAAAAAAATCATCAAGTCACTTTCACTAAGAACAACTGGGTTAATAATAATGCAACAATGATTTGAATCTTCGAAAAACTGCGGCAACCTGAAAAGTAACAAATAAAATAAATAAATACTGATGATATTTTAAATGTAAATGACATGACTATACCAACGAACCGTAGAAAACCTTTTGTGAAGTGAAAATAATGAAAGTTATTTGTATTTATTTATTTATATTCTCACAATTTTAGTGAATTACCTAATAAAGAGACCAACCATCAGTTTCTTATACTACAGTTACACTGTAATTCATGCTTGACAAACGTTCTATTATAAGGAATACCAGGTATTTCATGCTGATTTTTGAAAACCAGCAGTAGAATGCAGGAGCGTTCCACTGTTGGTTTTTAATGATATCAGACAATGATATCAAGTATTTTTTTCGTAATCTCGGAATCATACGTAATTAAACTTTTTGAGAGTTTCAAAGCACTTATTTAGACAAAGATATTATTAAGATAGTCATGAAAAATTTGTTTCCCAAAAATAGTAGTTCACACGAACTATGAATTGGTTTTTGCTTTGTTCGATAATACAAAAATAATGTTTACCTTTGTCTCCCGCAGATGGTGTATAAGCTGAATTCGGTGTTTCAGTTGTCGATGGGGGATCTGTAGGTTAAAAAATATGATTATTGCTGGGCCGAAACGACGTGTGACCAATGCTGATGTGACGTAAGTGGCGCAGCACATCAGCAGCAGACTATTCGTATTATAATAATAATAATCGTTTATTTCAGATATCATGATCCATATGAGTAGGTACACAGTCCTTTTAAATACTTATTACAATAAAAACAAAATAATATAATATAAGTACATACCTACTTTAGGTATATCTACTATAATAAAATCTAGGTGGCTAATTCCACCCATCGTTTATAAGTGTTTGTTAACACAAGTCGGTCGGACAGGCTTTTTATAATAGTGTTATTACACCTGTCAACTCTGGACATAAATGAAGCAATTCTCTTTCTTTGTATGGCCTGAAAGGAGTCAATTCTTGCATTCATGTACATTTCAGAAGCGCTGCAGTGACGTTACGTATTGCTATTGATAAAGATCAGATCCCCTTGGAGTCGAGACCCTAGGTCCGTGGGGTCTCCGGGTTTTCAAAAAATTATCTGAGCGTCTGGTCGAAGCGACGCGTGACCTGAGAGCTGGTGAGTATCTGGCGCAGCGCATCAGCATTGCCATACAGCGAAGCAATGCAGCCAGCGTCTTGAGGACGCGCGCGACTGGTATTGCTATGGATCAGTTGAGCTACCTGTAGATTGTTTGCAACAGTCTGCAGTTAGCTCAATTGTTTCAATTGTAAATACTAGTTATAATTTAATTCTATAATTTGATTGTAATTTTCATTTTTACCATGATAAAGATCAGTTAAACAGGTGAACTATCTTATGATTGTTTGCAACAGTTTGCAGTTAGCTCAACTGTTTCAATCGTGACTACTACTTCTTATTTGCTTCTATTCTTTATCTGTAGGTAATTTTCTTTGTTATTAGACATTTTTGATGACAAAAAAAAAGACTATTTAAATTCAGTTACCTCTATAAAATATATCCCTTTTCCTGCTGTAATAGTTGGCCAGGGGCACTTGCATGTCGCAGAGGATTTCCACTGTAGGGGGCAGTGCCTCGACCTTGACGAAAGCACTCGTGAGCGCCGTGTATCTCCCGTCTATCAGATTCATTTTGGACTTCGCGTTCAGAGGCCTGCAAAATAAGAATTTAGGGGCATGAGAGACTCTGCCAGTTTCAATAACGCAGCCTCTTTCAAATTAACAAATGTAATTAGACAATATTATTTTATGTTTATGTAAGTTTATTAAAATGTTCATAGGTATTATAATATAATACCTACCTATGTATTGTAAGGTATTTGTGGGGTAGGTGATTTTTTATTAGTAGGTACCATGTATAATTTCTATGCATATAAGCTTAGTGTCCGTCCATCGAATATTTAGTTGACACGAGCTTTGTTGCGGGCAGAATTCCATAGCGCAAACTCCACAGTATTGTGACCAAAACAATAGTTAAGCTCAGATTAGTGGGCATAGAAGCCAGGATTTATATTGCACAACGGTATGTTGTGGTCAATGAATTATATCGAACAGATACATGTACTCGTACGTAAAAACCTATAAATATTCTAAGGTTTTTTATTTGTTATAGTGCTAACCCGCACTCTGGGCAATTGAGTAAAAGCAACACCTCTCGTCTTCGATCAAAAATAAGTAGTTTGCGGCCTCCCCCGTAGATTCCTAGAGCCTTACAAAAATGTCAATCAAAATTGTCTACGTTTTGTTTTGACGCAGACAGTTTGCGCAGAGCCTGACAAGTTTTTTCCATACGGAACAAGACATTGGTGGAGTCGAATTCATTTTATTTTATTTTGTAAGTAGGTAGGTACCTTCCTGAGAATTATATACCTACCTACTCAGTTTATTTTCTATAAGGATTAATTAACAGAATTCAGGTAAAGATAACGAATCATTTATTGATGAAACTATAAATTGGTGTCTCAACAGTAGGTATTTATACAAAAGGGTCATTTCAGACATACAACAATTTAAACTTAAAATACAATTTCAGGCAGGCACTCTAGATTAAAAAGATCTGGTTCCTGTCTGCGGCTTTGCACGAGTTTTTTTTACGGGACAAAAAATAAACGTTTTATAAATTCATACTTCTGGTAGAAAGACTAGGTTCTTACCTACCTAGGTAAGAACCTAGTCTTTCTTTTATTAGAGAGTCTACGCAAATGAAATTTTAGGGCGGGCCAACTAGTTATTTTAAAAATCATCAACTAGTAATATTAAACTTATTTTTATGAAAAATATATTAATACATACTAAAAATGAAAAAAAATTTTTAGAAGAAATAGCCTCTCCATTTATCAATTTAGAACAAAATTAATATTTTAACATAGGCAAACCAAACAACAATATTTTATGCTGATTTCACAAGTATATGACTCACATCTCAATATACGGGTAAAAAATATATATAAACTTACTGAAAATAAGAAATTCCATCCTTTTTCAGCACTTTGGACGAGTGATTCTTGCATTTTTTGTACCCATGCTTTTTGTCTGAACGCTAAAATGACACTAGTTGAAAAGCTTTCCTAACATGTCAAAATGTTTCTCTTTTGCTACTGAAGGTTGTGGCGTGCGCATTGTGAATCTAAGGGGGGCCGGCAAAGCCGGACATTTTTGATCGATGCCTCTCGTCAAACGAATCAAATATAACTTTGGTCGCTGAGCAGGTTTGGTTAAACTGTAATGTTACCCCTGTAGGTGGAGCCACTGAGAATAGGTAAGTTCCAAAATGTTATCATCCTAGTCAGGGATAACGTAAAAAAGCGTATTTTGATGGCTTTCATTAAAAAATGTGTCTATTTTAGGCAAAAAAGATAATTTAAATTACATTTTCTTTAAGGTTCGAGCACGTGATCGAAAACGCTCTGACGTTGCTGATGACGTAATATCTTCATCTTCTTTACGGCGCTGCTTGCCTTTCACCGCGACTCCGCCAGTGCGTCTGTTACAGATGACAATAGAGTTTATATAAGTACCATATAAACTCTATGGTGTCTATCATACAATGTGGTGGGTGTGAAGCAAAGAGTTATTATATGGCTAGTACTTTAATAACTATATGGTGTGAAGTGTGTACCATCAAGGGAGGGGTGATTTCTTCCGTCCACGGTTGACATGGTGTTGGTTGACGAATGGAGTTGTGACGTCATCGAATCATGTCGCCGGAGCCATGAGCGTTTTAGGGCGCCATTATTTTATTCAAACTTTAAAATTAGTTTACACAGCAAATACGACGGGCCTTGAAGAAATATTAGTATCGTTTGCATTATTTTTTATTAGACAATACGTAAGAACTAATTCCCAATAGTAGTCAAATAGCCTATTCGTCGAAGATTACCTATTCGACTAAAATATTTCGTCTACAAAAAAAATAGGTAAATATACTAGTAACAACTGGTCTAAAACGATAGCCGGATCGTACATGTTTATGTACGATCATAATTTTCTGGATAGGTAAGGTTAGAAGGTTAAGGCAAGGAGCAAAGTAAAACGTAGCTTCTTGCCTTAAACTAACACTTTCATCGCCCAAAACGCAGAAGTCGATCAGCGGGTCGCACCGCCGAAGCTGGGCAGTGAATGCGTTAACTTTCCTTTCCTATCCAATCTTTCTAACACGGATCGTACATCAACCTAGAACCAACACGAATAGGTTAGTTTAGATGGTTAACCACGTTTTAGTTAAATTGTTTTAGACGAACCCTTTTAGTCGACTTTTCCGCAAAGATAATTTAAATCTTTTAGTCAGGTATAAGTCGTGTAGTTAAAAGAAAGGGATTAAAATGACATGACGTTTATTTCAAAATAATGACAGTACAATTTTTGTGTCATAATTGTCAAACTAAGTAGTGCTTTCCTTTGTTCGTTACAACTTTGTACTCATAACGGTGGGTAGTTGTTACAGTTGAAGGTACTTACTACAATAAAAGAAAATATTTATAATAAATAGGAATTCCTGCATGTGATACATACTTATTTTAAGTCCAAATCAAAAATACTAAAAATAAGTTAATAAGAATTTATTACAGTACAATTTAATACATTTCTTTAATAAAAAATTAACTAAATTCATTGTAGAGCGGATCTGAGAATAAAGATTGGGATTGAAAATTTAATGCCTTAGATTATGTTTGTCCAATTATATTATGATCCATCATATTTTGGTTCATAAGAAGATATAATTAGACAAACATGATCTAAGGCATAAAATTTTCAATCCCAATCTTTATTCTCAGATCCGCTCTACAATAAATTGAGTTTACAACAATACAAATATGATGGATCATAATATAATTAGACAAACATGATCTAAGGCAAAAAAAATTCAATCCCAATCTTTATCCTCCGATTAGCTTAATATGTATGTATAACAAGAGCGGGATTTATAGTAAAAATACTTAATATTTTACTGCAAAGGCTTTTCAATCACATTTTGCGATTTGACCAAGTGAATTAGATCGAAAGCCTTACGTTGTAAAGGTGATTTTCCTACGATATTAAAGCGAACGACAAAGCGACGTGTATTATCCATTTACTTACAAGGGATCTAAGCGCGGGTCGATCTACGGGGCATATTTTTGCAAATTCAGTATCTACGAAATACTAAATTTTCAAATAATATAATGATTTCCTTTTAGCCAAATTTCGGCCTAAGAGGCTTTTTTATTGGTGATGGTCACGCTTTTGTCCACCATCTCACTTCAATAAGTGAAGATATGGCCTAAGATGGAGTAGAAGAAGGAACTTATTTACCCTGGATTTGAAGACTCCAAGATTGTACTCTGGCGGGAAAACAGACGCTGGAAGCTTTTTCCACTCTTTGGTCGCGCTTTAGAATTTTATTTTTGGTAGACCGATCGAGGTACGGATGGTATTTTTCTGTGCGTCTGCTGGTCCTATTAATAATTATGACAAAAAAACGACCGGGGAGAAGGCAGGCGCAGGTTCAACGGCTTGTCGTGCTTTTTGAGGCACTGGGGTCAAATTTCTAACTTACTGTGATTTTTCTTGTAAGAAAAATCATAGTTAAGAAATTGGTACACCATCGCGAGATTAAATTACGACCCTTTAACAAAAGGGTCGTAATACGTAACAACGACAAGATTACTGATTCAAAAACCTGGATATAATTTGTTGTATTCAAAGGGCCTACAAAAACCAAGGAATATTGGTGGAAAATATTTAACGACATTGGTACACATCGTAGCAGAGCACAGCTGAAGCTCGAAACAGTTTTTGGTTTAGAAAGCTTTTAATCATCATTTAATTGATCTCTCGTTCGTTTTCGAATTCAAGTTTGAACATTTTTCACTAGAGACATTCACATAAGAGACTACGCGTTGTTGAAGTTTGTGTTTCACCTTTTAGTGATAAACTTTGCTGTTTTCTGTTATTGTTATCAGTTTTTGTTAAGTTTTCATTCATAATTGTCTTTGTTGACATAAAACATCTTGGATTCTAAATCATAGCATATCTTGCCGTGTGTATGAACCCTAGTATATTGAGTGCTATAATATTATTGATATGCAAGATAATTCAGTCGCTGGCTCATCTCGTATCTAGATTTCCAATACATCAGGGGAAATTGATTTCTGGAATGGTATTAAATTCAAGATGGAATTGCAAATACAAAATCTTGTTCGAATGAGGTGTATAGGTACCTACATTGAATTTAGATTAAAGATAAGGTTCCTTACCTATCTAGCTTATAAAAGACGAACACGGCTTCGTTGGTCTCGTGGTCGGGTAGCGTTTTGGGCATGGCAAATAAAGTCTTCCTAAGAAATGAAATAAGCCAAAACATTTCGATTTCGGCGGGACTCAAAACCCGCGCCCCACCTTCGTGTGCTCTAACCAACTTAGCCACGAAACCTTAGTCGGTTTCAACCGAAAATCTTTGGGACCTCTTATGACTATAGCGCCGGTGGCTCCACCTACAGGGGAAACATTATAGTTTAACCAAAAGTCTTCCTACTAAAAACCAACATTAGCATTCAGAAGTTGGGAAATTATAGGTGTTATACTCTCGTGTCTCGGAAAGCACGTTAGTCCAGAGCTCGACCTCTCCCCGGTCGTATCAACTCCTCCGTCCCATTGGATTATAGGACAGTGCACCTGTGTTTGAGCACACAACTGTGAGATTTAGAGAGTGAGACTGTTCCGTTGGACTAGGAGGATTATTATTTTTTGCAGCTTTTCTTTACGCTTAATTTTTTAGGGTTCCATACCCAAAGGGTAAAACGGGACCCATTATTGCTATCATTATTACTAAGACTCCGCTATCCGTTTGTCCGACTGTCACCATGCTGTATCTCATGAACCGTGATAGTTAGACAGTTGAAATTTTCACAGATGATGTTTTTATGCTGCCGCTATATCAACAAATATTACAAAACAGATTAAAATATATATGGGGGCTCCTATAAAACAAACATGATTTTTTTACCTCGTTTTTGCTCGGTATTGATAACGGCAACAGGTAGACTATTTAAATATTCACGGAATATTTAGTAACATAGTATTCACTTCAAATAAAATTAAAATAAAACAGATACTTAGGGGGGCTCCTATACAACAAACGTGTTTTTTTTTTTGCCGTTTTTAGATAATAGTACGGAACCCTTCGTGCGCGAGTCCGACTCGCACTTGGCCGGTTTTATTATTTATCTATTAAAGGTATTTGCGGGTAAAGCACTTATCTATCTATACAAAAAATTACAACAGTAAACTACTTTGGTCGAAGATATACCATAACGTTAATGTCTCTTGAATTTGCATAAGGAGGCTTACAACACGTCATGCTTTTACTTAAGTACGTCCAAAGCTCAAACTTTACCCTATGTTTCAATTTGAGTATTAAGCAACTCATAGCTGTTAGAATAAACACAAAATTGGTTTCTCTTTGCGCATATTGAATGGAAATTGTTTTTCGATCAATAATCGAGTACTTTGAAAGCAGAATAGTGCGCTGTATGTGCCTCATTCCAATAAATATTGAAAATAATAACAATTTCATGGAAATATGTGATTTTATTTTCACTTGAATTGGTTACGCAGATTTCTATTTTGTACATGCAGGTAAGTATTGTATAATACAATTATTAAGGGAAGAATGGTTATGCTTCATTTTTATTTATGTTTACTTAAAATGAGTTTTATACTCGCAAAAGTACTTGGTAGACACTACGAGATATCTTAATGATACCTAAACCTAACATGTCTAAGTGTACTTGTCTTATTTTGTAAGAATAATAAAACACTGTTTTAACCGGATTGATCGCGTATATTGCCTGTGACCATGGAAGCTGAAAAGCCTCCGAAACGTCAGGTTATAAACAAAATATAAAATATACGCGATCAATCCGGTTAAAACAGTGTTTTATTATGAGTTCTCGCGAAAATAACCTTAGAATGTATTATTTTGTAAGCCTTAATAAATAAAGTTTACTCTGTCTATCAAAAGTCAAAAGAATAAGATAGAGTGAGAAATAGCAATGTTTTTAGTTAACAGACTAAAAACATTGGGGGTTTGACTTTGGCCTAATGCTCTATCTGAATGTGAAACACCTGTGTTCCTACCTTGTTGAGATGAGACTAGATATTTATAGGTTCTAGATGATTTTCTTGCACATTCAATGCAGCGTCTTGGGCACGCTTCCGACTGGTATTGATATGGATCAGTTGAGCTACTTGTAGATTGTATGCAACAGTCTGCAGTTAGCTCAATTAAAATACTAGTTTTAATTTAATTCTATTGTTTGAATGTAATTTTCTTTGTTAATAAAGAATGTCCAATCCGTTGTTCTACTAATAATCTCTGATAGTTAACTTTGTAATCTTAAGTGCTTGAGTTTGAATTTTTAATTGTTTAAATTTATTTCAACAAATTCTAATTATTGTTTGTCCAAAAGGACAAGACCATTTTTCAGTTTATTAAAACCAACTATGTTGGTCCCTACACAGTATCACAATAAATGATTCTCTATTTTAATCAAATTCTAAATTGAAACCATCCAATACTTCATTGGAAATCTGACTAACCTATTTAGACGGTTGTCGATAGCAGAAGGTGGGTACTTAATTCCATTCTCCAAGTAAACCCGTCACTGTCCAATGGACACTAAGGGCCCACTTCGTGCATGACATCGTAACTCAAGGGGTGTGCGACAGCCAGACGTCAGTGCACAACAATTCCGACGACGTTCGAGGCTGTTCGAAGCTTTGACATTGATCTGAACATGCGAGGGGATTTTAGGCTCAGGCGGGCTCAGCATGCAAAGGAGATGTAGCGAAGACGGTTTAAAATTGAGCTTAGAGTGATGTTTGCTTGGATATTATCAATGGCTTTGGGAAATTTAGCAAGGTATTTAAAATGATACGTGATCGAATCATTATTATGAGCTAAAGCTGATCTACAGGGGATTCCATTATCGCAGCCCGTTGGTCGTATGCTGATTTACTAATCAATAATGAAAACCTTTAGTCTTAGTGAGGTCAATTTGGGTTTACGATTTGACCAGCCCCATTATCTACCGAATCTTTTCAGTTAAGAAGGTCTTCTCAAACTTTAATAAAACCGGTCAAGCGCGAATCGGACTCGCGCACGAAGGGTTCCGTACCATTATCTATAAAAATGGCAAAAAAATCACGTATGTTGTATGAATTTAATTATTATTTTTAAAGTTTGATGTATCTAACAGATATATCTAAAAATTCTGTGAATATTTCAAGCGTCTGCGTTATCAATATCGAGCAAATAAACGAGCAAAAAAATCAAGTTTGTTGTCGCCTTCTTAAATATTTATTTTATTCTGTTTTTTACTATTTGTTGGTATAGCGGCAACAGAAATACATCATCTGTGTACACGATCCATGAGATACAGCCTGGTGACAGACGGACAGACGGACAGCGAAGTCTTAGTAATAGGGTCCCGTTTTACCCTTTGGGTACGGAACCCTAAAAATGGTCAAATATTGAGGACAAAATCAGCTCTAGTTGCCTAACTGGTTACATTTTAAGGAAAGGTACTAAAAAAAACAGACATACCTGTTCCCAGCCAGAATAACAAGTTCAGGTTTTGGAAAAACCCCTTCTACGGCGCATATCACGTTGATCAGGTCGCCATCTAGCCGATCCAGGATCATGTCAAATCTTCTCTCTGGGACTGAAACAAAGAGAAAATACTTATTGTATGTTTTTCAACAAAGCATGATGCAATAAACAAACAACCTTACAAAGTAACTTCCACTTCCACGCGTACAAGTTAGTTTTACTCCTTCCGTTTTGTATGTCTATGCTACATTTAATAAGGCTTTGTTTTTATTAACAAACTGTGCGAACTAGGTGAAAACTCAAAACGTCCTACGCAACGCAAATCAATATTTTCTAGTCAAAAAATTGCTCAAGTCTGGATTGCTCTCACGTCATGGTAGCTTTGGAGATCTGTGTTTCTGCTATACGAAATATCAACCTGAAAAGGAAATCTGTAAACTATCGGGGCCCAGGCACCAACCCTAGGTATCGCTGGATTGACGAAGTTGAACGCGACTTCCGCCAACTCGACGCTTCTAGCTGGCGAGAAACAGCTCAGAACTGGCAATTCTGGAGAAGGTTAAGATCTATTTTAGGTCGTTGAGCTAAAATTGTTGTGGATATTTGAGTGAGTTTCAGATACCACCGCACGAATTATCCAGAAGTTAAGCAACCTCTTCGTCTGCTAGCATGTCCGCGGCCGAAACTTTGTTGGGTGTTGGTATGCAGCTAGTAATTTCCGTTTTCCATCGCTATTCAGAGCTCTGTTGTTGTATTTAGACTCAGGATTATTACCGTTGCATTTTATAATAATAGCCTCTCGCTATTGTTATAAAATGCAATATAGTTTAGGCTGGCTGAGATTTTTTATCATAGTCCTACAAATATATTGAAAACAGTATTACATATTTAGTTTTATTATAACTCAGAAATACAATTATAAAACTAATTGGGTCGCAGCGTAGGCTTGACTATAACTACCTCTTGATTAATTGTACAAAATGCAAAAAAAAAACATTTTAAATGGTCTTACTACTCTATTTGTTTTAAGAAGCATGCTAATTTAATATTTTATTTATAAATTCTATTGACATTCGTATGACCGAAAAGCTGAATATGGTGAAACACGTTTTTTACGACCAACTGCATATTTAATTCCTACCCATGTTCTAAGCGAATAAAAGATTTGATTGATAGATTGACTTACGGACTAATTAACGGAATACTTATTCTGTTATAGCAGCGACTTATTTCTCTATGGAAATATTGCATGTTCTCGCGTGGAAAACTAAATACTACTGGTGTCGGGCAAAACATTTTTGAGACACAACCAATTTGACAGGAAACGGACATGTCTATTCCGGGGAGAGAAGGTTTCCATTACACTTGGAGCTTACTTGTTATTTAAAAATAACTTTGACTCAACAAACTAAAAATAAAGTTCATCCCTATAAACTCACTTTGCAGAAACTCATCTTTTAGGTAATATTAACGTTTTAACAGAAGGTAGCAACTTCTTTGGTTAAAAAGTTAGGTTACTTCTGTGCAGCGAAAACAGGAACGTAATTATTTTTGTCGTTTTAAGTTTTCCTTGAAATCTTAATCAAACACCTAGAAATAAAAGGCAGAACTGGGCATACAGACTTTAACACGGATAGTTTTTTCGCAGATCTATAAAGTATCAAAATATAGAATTCATACATACCTAATGCAAATAATTAGTCTACATTTCATTCAATCCATCCATTGTAGATTTAAAGCATTAAAATACCAACCTACGTGGACGACCTACGTGGACCTACTCTGTCCACGCGTTTATTTTCTCCGACCTTACTTATTCTTTCAGAAAGCAACATTTCAGAAACGTGATCTGTCAGCTCCGTAAATATCAAAACTCGTTATTCACGAATTTTTCAAGTCAACACAATGTATTTGCAACACAATCATCACTAGTTTTATACAAAAACAGGATCCTGTTTCTGTTTAAAAATGATGATTGTATCAAAAAGGAATAAATAAGTAAACTGAAACTGAACTGAACCATTTTTATCCATTTTAAAACGATTTTATTGCTTTCGTTCTTTTATAATGTTGATTTTGTATTTTTTAGTTTGACGTGATGAGTGATGCGTGTCACATGGGTGAAACGACGCATAAAAAGACCTTTCGTAGCCCGTTGCCATGGTAACTGTTTGTTACAGAAATTTACTGATAGAAAAAATAATCACGTGATACTGTTTTAGATAGGTTTTACGGCGCACATATCCATTCCTCGAAGATAACTTTTATTGGGCTACCTTAAACTATACAAAAACGAAAGAATCATCAAAAAGATATCACCAAAATTGTTGTTGGTTACCGTAATTTAAAAAAAAAAAATTTTTTTAACGTTGACGGGGAATCCCTCGTGATTTCATTTTTATAGGACCAAATCGGGATTTTTCCCTAAGGTTAAGATAGCGAAAGCATTTTTAAAATTGATCCTGAATTGACAATTGAGAAAAAAACGTACATCTTCCTGAAGTCGGTAATTTTTTTATATTTGTTACAAACAGACACACATACTATACAATTATATTGAACATAAGCACCAGGTAAAGGTAGTGGTTTTATACACTTACCAAAAATAGTCATAGGCTTCGTCTTCTCGTCTTCAGCGAGGAACGTGGAGACCACACAGGTGTAGTTGCCAGTCAGCTCAGTGCCTGGCGACAGGATTCGCAGCGCGCGGTGCTGGGTGTATGGGTTGTGTGACACTTTGTAGTTCAGATCCAGCTGAAAAGAGAAGTGTGCTTTTCAAGTCATAAAAGTTAGTTACCTACCTATAAGATGAAAAAATAACGGTTAAAATCATTTGTATAAAAAAAACGAATACCCTAAACTAATACACGTTAATAACTAGAACATGGTAAGGAGGCAATCTTATTTCTAAGTAACTTAAGTACGGGCAGTTTGGTTTTGTTACACACATTCTACATCGAGTTTGGCTAGTGTATAGACATAATTATTATGTATTTTCGTAATTTTTGTAAAAAACTTTGATAGTGTTTTATTCATTTCGTATCGTGTTGTGAGGGTATTCATCTACCTACTCTGTACTATATGTATGTATATATATATTCGAATTCTCGAGTAATCGAGTAATTATTATTGTAAAATTAACTAGTTTTCAAAATAAATATATTCCTAAGTGCATAACTTTTCCACCAAAAAACCAAATTACTTTAAAATAACCAAAGCCGAGAATTGGCGAGAATGGTTTTCGGAAATCGTTTACTCTTGGAGCGCGTCCGTTTACTCTGGGACTAGAGATATCGGTCGGCTGCAATGAACTTATTGAGTTATAGCGGTCCATTTTACAAAAGATATTTTGTTCACACAGAAAACACTCTTTATCTTTAGTGTGAGTAAATTTCGATTTAGCCGCCGCGCCGCTTGTAGGTATCGTTATTGTCAAAAAGATTACACGTTTTTGAGGTCCGTAAGTCATTGCCTAATGCGTAATTGTCATTACGTGTCATTTTGACATTTTAATGTCATTTCTGACTATAGCAGTAGGTATTATTTATTCCTCGGACCAATTTATTCAGACGTTACCTACTTGCGTTTATGACGATTTCTGTCATCTATGACAGTTGTCATTTTGAAAGCTGTCATTGAAAATAACAATCTTTTATTATTTTGAGTATAGTCACTTTCGTTCGACTTTTGAAAAAGTTTAATTATCAATGATGTACCTACTTACATTGTAAGCCGCGACGCGTTGAGAATAACTCAAAAAAAAATAGCTATGAAGCTAAAGATGATGGTTCTTTGTTAAGTATTGACGATTATGTGTCTGGTTCACAGACATAACACTAGCTACGATGAGGTCTGGTTGGCCACTTCTAACTTTTTCACTTTCAGGTCAGGTATACAAAAATCAAATACCTATCAAAGTGCTTCATTTTCTTTACACCATACGAGACTCTTGGACACGTTACAAAATTCAAATAAAAAAATAAAACTAGGAAATGGTGATCACTTTGATTTTTCGTTCACTTTAATCTTTTTAAGGTAAGTAATGAAGCGAACAAGAGACCTTTACTATGCCGGCCACACACGCCACGCACCTGTGCAGGTATGCCTGCGCAAGTAAACCGGAGAGTGTGGGGGACAAGATCTGTGCATGTATAAGAACCTGCGCAGGCGTCTGACGCAAGATCGAAATTCAATTCTTTCGAGTGACACTGTACGGTATCTACGAACTTCTATTTTAAAAATATGTTTAAACTAGGTACTCTTCAATATTTGGGCATGAGTACATTGAGGTACCTTAGGCTTCTATCATATGAAATATGTGACCAAAAGTGCATTTTGGCACCATCAATTTGTACATTTTGACACTGATACCATGTCACCCATTAACATCTTGACTTCGAGACGTTATTACCCCACGCCCTTTGAGCATAAGTACATTTTGGCACCATCAATTTGTACATTTTGACACTGATACCATGTTACCCATTGACATTTTGACTTCGAGACGTTTATTACCCCACGCCTTTTGCATTGGGTACGCCTGTAATATTTAGAGACTCATGTTTTTACGAACAATAAAAATATATATACGGTAATAGTGCTAGAATGATAATACTAGGTAACCTTATTTTTCAGAATTCCCAAAGCCTGAGGCTTCTGCGGCGGAATCCACTGGTAGACCGGCTGGGTCTTATCCTCAAAGAACCATTTCACCACCAGCCCCGTGACGTTGCTGGTTACGTAGTCACAGTCCAGGGTCACCTTCTCCCGTGTACCGTATTGTAGCACTTCGGGCACGCGCATGTTTATTATTCTTACGGAGTTGACACCTGCGAAGACGTTTAAAAGTTAAAAAGGGTAATCTTTGTTATAATTGCCACCTAGAACAATATAGTAACAACTGTGAACTGCTTCTTCAAAATAAAACTTTTGAAACTATCATGGTTATTACTATAGAAATCATTTAGAACGGGATATTTACCATGATTCAATTTTTGAGTTTTCCAATATTTCGGCACAGTTTCATGCGCCATGATCACGGAAGAACTAAAGTCACTGCGAGTTGGTTTTTGTTGGCAGACATACCGATCTACCCTCATTCTTTGTCTTTTGCTACGAACATCAAGACAAAGAATGAGGGTAGATCGGTATGTCTGCCAATAAAAACCAACTCGCAGTGACTTTAGTTCTTCCGTGATCATGGCGCATGAAACTGTGCCGAAATATTGGAAAACTCAAAAATTGAATCATGGTAAATATCCCGTTCTAAATGATTTCTATATATGCTTCTTCAAACACGTAAATATTGTAAATAAGTGCCTACGCACTATTATGGTTGAAAATTTCGTTTTTTACCCGACTACCAACAGAGAAGGGTTATGAGGTTAGTACCCTATGTTTGTATGCCGATGATCTGTCAAAGTTAAAAACTACAACCCGACTACGTAAAAGTTATAAACAAGCGTTCAAAGATGTTCTGAATAAATATCAGCGATTGAATATTATCCATCGTTACATTTTCATACTCGGTAGTTGGAGGCCCCAAGCTAGGAGTTCCGTATGTACCTACCTACAAAGGCCTGCGACTACCTGAGTATGAAAATGTAACGATGGATAATATTCAATCGCTAATCGAAACAACACACAACATCGGAACATCTTTGAACTCTTGTTTATAACTTTTACGTAGTCGGGTTGTAGTTTTTAACTTTATTTTATAACAACTTACACTTGCATTCAATTGACCTATTAATTTAAAGATTTTTTGACTTATTTTTTTTATATTAATGCTAATATAGTTTGTAGTTATCAAGCAAGAGTACGCTAGTCTTATCATAGAAACATAGAAATAAGTTGCACAGTTTCATTAAAAGTGACTTTCAAAACAGTTATGTACTGGACAGATCAAGATGGAATTTAGAGTTCACGTACCAAGAATAATATAATCCGTAATATAATTCGAAAGATTGTATTTGCCAAGTTTGATAAGTATACTGATTAGTTTTTAAGGCGTTACCCGCACCCAAACTAGCGCCGCCACCTATTTCATCTAATTTTTACAATACAATACAATACAAAAACACTTTATTGTACACCAGAAAAAGAACATTACAAAAAGACATTACATGAGACAAGTACAATGGGCGGCCTTATCGCTTAGAAGCGATCTCTTCCAGGCAACCTTTGGATGGAAAGAATTACGTTGAACAAAGGAAATTAAACAAAATAATTGTACTGTTTGTTAACCTATTATAAGCCTTTTTTTTAACACTTCTGTTATAGTTCGATTTTGTATAGTTTAGGCAGAGATACGAAGTAGCCCTTGGTGGCCACCAAACTTTACTTTCGCTTCACTGCCTAAACTATCCAAAATAAAACTAAAACAGAGGCATTAAAATGGGTATCACAAACAGCCCTATGAAATTTTTGAAATTTCCTCAACGTAATGGTGAGAAAAAATAGGTGGCGGCGCTTTTTGGGTCGGGGTAGCACCTTAATCGGTTAATAATAATAAATAATTTATTTAAGACAACTAAGAACAGTTTTAGATCATATTTAACTTACCTACTCTACGGTTCATAGTCATAAACCTTGAAACTTCGATACATTTTGTAAGGTAGTAAGTAGTACAAAAAGGTAGTAGTACAAGTAAGGTACGTACTGGAAAATTTTGGTTGAATAGATGTTTGTTACACAAAAACAACAAAGGACACGGTATGCTACACCTGGAATTTAATCAAGCTTTAGGAAAACAGTGTGTAGCATCGCAAGAAAAAGCTGGTATAGAGGTCTAGTTATACACTCAAATCAACGTAGGTCGCATTCACTGCTCCTCTGCAGTTGCAGCTGGTAGAACTTCTACCATCTGCAGCTGCAGGGGAGTTCTCCATATGGGTCGGTGGCAATATAAGTGTTAACAAAAAAATGACAACCGAACAAATTGAATTGTGGAAGAAATATCAGTTGGAAATCTGCCAACGGTTTGAGCACCTATTGAATTTTCTTGGAATTAAAATAAATAAGAGCCTTACCTCAAACCACGACTTTCATTATAGATTGTTTTTTATAGAAGGGAATTACATTTATTTTAGGCAAATTGGATACACTAAATATATTCAGGGCTTCGTAATTCTCCTACAAAGAAATACAAAAATACTACAACGCTGATAAAACAAATATTTTTTCATTGTTTCGTCCCATGAACTTCCGTAACCATCGATTCATCAAGCGAACCGTGTCCCGGAATACCGATAGGGTCCCAAAAACAGGAAACGGATATAAAATGATAAAATCAATAATAACGGGCAGGCTACACCATGTCCCGGGGGCTCCCCGCCTGACTGGGTTTGGCCTGGGTCGATCCTCAGAGTAGGGAAATACTGGGTCATACGTAGGGCTTTTACCTAAACAGTTTGTGTTGACGAGGGATTTAGACTTTCACTTAGACCTGGATATAGACAAATATACTTTCATAATTTAATTTAATGTTTATTTACGATTTTTAAACTGTAAATGAATGAAATCTTTATTAACACAGAAAATTACAATCAATTAATAGAAATAAATTGGAACTAGTATTAGTTTGATGTTTCTTTTTACAGTTGAAACATATGAGCTAACTGCAGAAAATAAATGAAATTCATTGAATTCAGACAACAAAAAAATCAATTTAGGTCCATATTATGGTACCCAATTTCTTTTTTTATTATAATTATGATAGTAGTAGTCACGTTAAGAGTTATTTTAAGTAAGTTATTATAATTTCAAACTGTGCATCAACGATGAACTATTTCATCATTATTCGATTACATTTGAAAATTTTTATCTTCTAAAAAATACATCACTTCATTAGAAACGAAAAGTATTAGGTACATATTTTTTCTAGTAGCAGGTAGGTCTATTTTTTGAAACGTTGCTATATTTTTTCTGATTCAACAGAAATATTGTTTCGTATTTCCCTTTCGATTCCCTGAATCACTTGTTCAAATATTTTTCATGTTCGCCTGGAAACAAACGGTGAAATTTGTTATACAATTTTCGATATTTTTGTTAGTGTCGTATATTTTATGGGGTTTCCGTTGTGTATATAATAATGTTTTCTAACTTTATCATACCATAGGTAGGTCAATGAATTTTTTTAACTTTCGGGTCGATACGTTATAAACGACTGATGGCACAAACTTCGGGAGCTGCAATGGTTAAAATAGATTGCGAATAATGATGATATCGCGATATAGGATAGACCAAGAAGTAGGCCTTCCCGGCTTTAAGCCCGAGACTATCCCGAAAACTCCTCAATCTGAAACATCACAAGCTCCGACAAATTATCGGTATTGTCACAGGACACTGCATGCTCAACTAACACCTATTTAAATTGGGTACCACGGACAGCCCCCTGTGCAGGGGGTGCATGAATGCAGAAGAGACGGCTGCGTATGTGCTTGTTGAGTGCGATAGCGTAGCTTTTCAAAGATTGCAACACTAATAACTTTTTTCAACAAGTTGAATAATATCGTTTATTCCACGTGTGAGAAAATCCGATTTGGCTCACTGATTTTGAGCAGCAACGTTACCGTTTTCGAGCGGGAGTGGTGAAAATAGTACTTACTATAGGTAGGTAGGTATTAAATGAATACAAGATACTGTCTTTCAGCAGTTAATGAATGTAACACTATCCTTCGCTATTCAAACTTATCGATTTTAATGTCCATCGTGACTCGAGAAAGCTTTTGAATTTCACGAAATGGAAATACCCTTTCTATCTGAGTAATGAGTCGATGTCTGCACAGTGCAATGGATCCGCTGTCACGGTCCCCGACTCCGATAATAAAGTCTGTTTGCATCCGCGGGGAACTACGATGTATATGGGCGGTCGGGTCTGTCAAGCCAGCTTATATTGAAGAGCTTTTCCGACAGTCAGTTTCGACTTTGAAGTACCTACATATTTGTCAGGGACACTAAAATATTAAGTAGCACTCTCAGTAAGCGTAATTCCCGTCATTATTTCTGAGTCGTCTATCTATCTAATAAGCTGGGAGCAATCTATTACGTCTATGGTTGATTAATACTATTATTGTTCCCTATAAGTACCTTAAGCATATTCACCAACTCTCTGAGACCTTAGCATTTTTCCGTGTTAAGTTGGTCAATACCAACACGAAAAAAAAAACTTTTTTTTTAATTAAATTAAATTATTGCATTGTTAGGATCCTACTTACACTCATATTAGCTATTGGTCATGCGTCACTTCGACCAGACGAGTTGATAGAACTTTGAAAATAAAAAAAAGCTTTGTTTCCGGGGCAGGTGCCCGGGATACAAAGCCCTAGTCTTGATTCCAAGGGAAGCAAAGTTGTGGCTTCTTCAACTAAGACTATACTGCAATATAACTGACTGTACAGTGTTCTCATTACCTGAGGCACTTGAACGTTTAGGAGCATCAGATAAATGCGGCAAGTATTGCACGGCCGTTGGCTGCTTCGCTCTGTTGCCCACCCCGGTCACGCCTCCGCACATATGCATTCATAATCTTATTCTTCTACGATATTTCTAGTTTTTGCAATTGTGAGTCATGGTGAAATGCCAACAAAGTACAAAAAAACATTATTTATTTATGGATAATTCACACCTATTTAGAAACGGAACGTGATACCTATACTTTGGTAGTAAACTGGTAAAACACACTGTATTCTCCACGGACCAATTATCACAGAGGTATTTTCAATACATTATGACGCTTGATAGTGGAAAAAAACTTTTATAAAATAACTAAAATGTAAACACGAGAGCTTTTTGATGTTTAGCTTTTTACAAGGAGATCATTAATGTACCTTAATTTTGATGTTTAACTATTTTCAAAGGAGATCATTAATGTAGCACATTATTTTTATACCATAGAGTTTTTGGTGCAGAATTTTCTGCGAAGTGGATTTTAAAAAATAATGATACATTTTGTGAAAAAGACATGTACATTCATAAAGCTCTAATAAAGGCCACGGGGCATACACAGCTTTTGAAAGTTTATTTGTAAAAGTTTGAGTTTGCACCATCATGCAAATCTGTACTTACTAATTTATGAGAGTTTGGAAGAGTGTCATAGTTTTCCATCCAAAAGTGTAAGTAAAGAAGGAGTAGGTAACTATATTTTAGAAATATGTAAGTACCCTACATTCATACCAATGTCGTGCCTTCAAATAAACAAAACATTATTGTACGAACTTGCTCAATCGTGAACAATGGCATGCGTTTCCGTAACAACCTAACCTAGCCCTGTATTTATTGGGCAACAACCATGACCCCCATGAACATTTGACCACCTGCTTCAAACTTCCTTTGGCATGTGCCCATCTTCCGGCCACGAGGCAATTTACATATTGATAGATAAGAGCAGGATGGATAATAAACTTCCCCATAAACTCTTAAGTTGAAGCAGGACAACATGTGTGATCATTGAGTGTGACGAAACTCGTACGCTTCGTTACACGTAGTAAGATACTGGAATCGTGGAAGCCATATTGTTTTGTTTAAAGTGTGTTGCCAGGTAATTTATTCTAAAGGTTGATTAAAACGTAGCAATCAACTTATTACCTTTCACGGTTGCCTATTTTCTAAAATGGTAATGAAACAAAGTGTTACGTTGGTTTTAATTCTTGATGAAATAAATTTAAATCTGGGCCTTTTATTTTAATTTTACTGTTTCTGATTGTGGTAGAAACTAGAGTTCCTATCGCTTTTCTCTTCCAGTAATATTCCCTGGGCAATCTACTACTCTAACATCCTTAATTCTGGACATCTGAGAAATTGTCCAAGAGAACTGTCCCATGCGAACTCCGTATAGTGTGGGACAATGTGGGTTTGGTCCGCGATCAACCGCATGTATCCTATTATGTGGATCCTGTCGTTAGGTGACATGACAACTTGGAATGTTGTATTTTGAAGACAGTGCATTATGAGTAGCACTGCAGTGAGAATGCTTTCTTAACATTAGCTGTGAAATTTTGATACTTCATAAATGTTTACTTTATTATATATAACCGTAATATAAGTTACTTATTCTACCGTCAAAATAATTTTAACTTTTGTTGAATGCGGTTTAATCCATCGTTGTTTATCCATCATCATTTCGTAACGACTAAATTCCGTTGTAGAATGCGACCCTGATAGTTGAGTTTTGTTTCAATGTTGAGAAGATTTTGGAGCGACCTTCGGCGTTCAGCCTCTGGGTAGCTACTTAATTTTTCACGACCTAATAAAGATACCTATGTATCTTTATTAGACGTGCACGTCTCCTTGACAAAATTGTTTTCAACAATACTCTCGAAAAACAAGAATCCGAGCTCTAAAAGGAACGCGAAAGTAACTTGTTTAATAGGTGGTATCCTCCAATGTCACTTTTCCCTCTGAATTTTTAAAGCGAGCGCTCCGCTGAGTTTCTTACACAGGGTGTCCAGGATAAAAGTGACAAAGAGACATTCTCCAACTTTGTTGGCAAGTTGGCGGGACGTAGTAAAGAATTCATCAGTGTCATGACACGTTTCGGACGCCAGCGTTTGATTTCATTTGAGGAGCGTTGTTTCAACGAAGGAACTAAGCACTTTTGTTCGCTATATATTTTTTTAAAATGATATGTCGAATTAGGCAGGGGGACAATGCACAATATACTCCCATGCAAGATGTCAGAGCAGATTCTAGATTATTATTAGATTAGATTAGATTATCATTTAGAATTAGAATAATGTCAAAAACAGTTAAATCATAGCCCTACAAATCCGGTAGAATCAATACAATTAGAAAATTGGTTATACCTTTCATTGGTAACCCATTGGGCTACATTTCTCCGGTGGGGTCGTGACCTCACCCCAAAAATTATGTCGGTCGCAATACCAAACACCATGTATTTTATTACTGGTTATTAAGGTTAATTTTACCTAATTATTTTTTATCAGTAATCAATGTCTAACCCTTGAATACTCAAACACAACTCAGATATAAGCACGTCTCAAGTGGCGAATTTTTCCTTTAGTCCACGTTCGTAGCTGATCTTTGATAACCAGCTACGAACATGGATTTTTTTTCTTGATATTCAGTTACGAGAACAGAATGTTCTTGCCGTTTTCGTAGCCATGTTTCGTAGCCAGCTACGAATGTGGTTTTTTTATCTCTGTTCTTGGTTATTAATTAATAATATTTTATCCACTTTCGTAGCCGAGTTTCATAACCTGGAAATATCAACTTTTCATAACTACATAAAAAGTTATGGTGTATGGTCAATTTTTGATAGATTTGCATTGAAAAATTACAAAAAATCGCGACTTGTACGCTCAAATTTTGAGTTGCGTTTGAGTATTCAGGCGCTATTTTGAGTTGCGTTCGGGTGTAAGTCACCCTACACACAGTGAGCGTGCAACAAACTCCAAGAAACTCCAGAATTTGCATACACGTGACAGTGTCTGACGTCAATCTTGCGGGCCGACTTCCGACGCGCTTGTTCTAAAGTTAATTCATAAAAGTTTAAGCATTACCAAGCAGTTGGGTTTATCCTTCACTGGCTTTTGATGAAATATGAATGACGGTGCGGTTGTGCTGACCAGACCTTTCTTAAAATGATGAACCTGGTGAATAACTTTGCTATTTCCTGCTTAAGAATAACTTTGCTATTTCCTGCTTGGTTACCTAAGCTGTGGTTATTTCATGAACTGGTGTGAAGTTCTCGGAGCTGAACATGAAACCGTTCATGGCCAACTAAGGCAAGGTTGTAAGTAATTTGAATAATTAATAAATTATCAGATCTATCTTTCTAGTAACAATCCTGTTTATATTAGAAGCTGCTCTTATAAGTCTACCTATCTTTATGAATGCTCTATGTATACGTTGTTGGCGTTCCTTTCATAATAAATAAATAAATAAGTTCTCTTGTAAACTTCAACTCTTCTTTATAGCGCCGCTTGCTTTTCGCCGCGATCCTGTCGTGTCTGTGTCAGTGCTAAGTGCTTATTTTATAAGCCTAAAGAAATAAAGTTATTGAATTTTGAATTTTGAGTGTCATATATATATAACTATATATATAACTTCGAAAATAGAATATGATCGTTTGAACTAAAACATCATCATCATCATCATCAGCCTATATTAGTCCACAGCTGAACATAGGCCTCCCCTCTTCAGCTTGCCGCATCCAGCATCTGCCAGCTAAACTAAAATATATATTTATAATATTGCGTCAAAATAACTTTGCGAAAACAATCAAATATAGTACTTTTGAAACTATTAGGGTTATTACCTTCAATCATTCAATTCGGAATCATTTAAACTTAAAAATCTAATCATGGTAAATATTTTACTATAAAAACTATCGTAGTTTGACGAATTCATTACGGATGTAAGCGGGTTAACTACGAACCTTATTTGTGTTGAAAAATATGCCGTTCTAAATGATTCCTAAATATCTTCGATAAAAGTAAAAAAGGTCCTTTTTTACTTTTATCGAAGCTAAATATAGTACTTTTTTGCCGAAATGACGTTGACAAGAGATTTGATTATTGTTTAACTAATTATTGTGATCACAACGGGCAGTAATTCACGTAGTGTAATTAGTACGTGGAAGGCAGTAAGCCTTAATCCTCCTTTTAATCAGCACGCCTTTTATTTTTATCGAAATTTTCAACGTGTATTTTTGCATTGCAAATTTTCTTTCCAACGTTGTGTATGGGTAAATTAACGGATATGAATTAAAATTCACCAAGAGTTGACGCAAACAAGTTTTCGACAACGCATGTCGAGAATGAATGCAGTATTAATTTGAGTTGCTCATCAGAAAGTCCAATTTCCGATTAATATTTTGTCCTAAGAGTAATAATGTCGACAAAGTTCCCTTTTAAACCCTAATTGTTCGACATGGGGCGAGAAATTGGTTCAGTACACGTAGTTTTTTATTATTATCACCGGTCTCTTCATGGGTGCGTTCTACAGAGACTGTAGTTCCTATGATAAATAATAATAAATACTTTGATTGTTTTTAAGAAAAAAACAAAAAATCGACCTCGAATCCCTAAATTTTACAGTCTTTTTAGTTTTGCGGGATAATTACTAATTCCTCGGGAATAACATTTATATATTATTTTATATATAAAATCAACCTTTACAAAAAAACGAAAGAATCATCGAAATCTATTGAGAATTGGCGAAGATATCACCAAAGTGGTTATTGCTAGTCGTGATTCTACAAAAGTATTATGTTATTTTTTAAGCTTCATGGGATAAATAGTAAATCCCTCGAGAATATAATTTTTATGGGACAAAATCGGCATCATTCTCTATATATACAATATTAAAAGTATTATCACAAATAGATAGATACTGATTGTTAATTAACACATAATATTAACAAAGAAAATTACAATCAATAAACTAAAACTAGTATTTACAAACAATTGAGCTAACTGCAGACTGTTGCAAACAATCTACTGGTAGCTCAACTGTATCGGTATTGTTTATTATGATTGCGCTATAGCTTAGTCTTGTAACTCTGCGTGAACTCCATTCACTGGGAGTGTTGATCAACTATTGAAAACTTGAAGCGTTCAAACAAAAACGAAAATTACATTTTCGCCATTATTACCGTGATGAATGAGATAAGTCAGCAATGCCATACTTATTAATGAAGTATTCCTATATGGAGCACAAATTCTAAGAGCACCAGATTTAGAGCACCTATTTTATTCACATTTCATCATCATCATCATCAGCCTATATTAGTCCACAGCTGGACATAGGCCTCCCCTAATGAGTGCCATAGCGCCCTGTCTTCAGCTTGCCGCATCCAGCATCTGCCAGAAGTCTTTCGCAAATCGTCATCCCGCCTGGTCGGAGGGCGTCCTACACTACGTTTGCCTAGTCGCAGTCTCCACTCAAGAACACGTTTACCTCAGCAGCGATGGTCGGTTCTTCTTGAGATATGGCCAGCCCACTGCCACTTCAGCTTGCTAATCCTTAGAGCTATGTCGATAACTTTGGTTCTCTGTCGGGTGTATTCGTGGCGTATTCCCATTTAGAAGATGCAAATTAGTAGTTTCCAGTGATGGGGTTTATTTTTTTATTTTAACTAACATTTGATGATGATGAAATTAATAACGTTTGAATGTTGAAGGTTCTCTAGAATTTTTCACTGACTTTTTTCGATGTATACTCACTTTATGATCACTTTTAGATTTTTCTGTGAATTGTGAACCGAATTCGATGGTTATTGTAGTTTTTCTTAGAGATCCCGAAGTGGTCCCACAAAAATGTATTCCTGAACAATCAATATTTGTGCCTCAAAACAAAAAAAAACACTTTAAAAGTAAAGTCGATTTTTAGTTTTTGTAAAACATAAAATTATGCGGCCAGCACCGGCTTCGCACGCGTTATTTATCGCCTATGTTCATCAAGGATAATGTAGGATTCAAATGGTGAAAAAATTTGTCAAATCCGTCCAGTAGTTTCGGAGCCTATTCAATTCAAACAAACAAACAAATCTTTACTCTTTATAATATTAGTGTAGTTAGGCAGCTGGAGCAATCAAAAATTGTCATAGACACGTCAACTTACAATCATAACAAATGTTTCAGAGCAATGAAACAATTGTTACTGAAGGCACCGTTCTCCATTGCAGGGCACATTTTTTGTATTTTAAGAGTCCACTAATGCAAAAATCAAGCAAAATAATATATAAACACTTAGATAACGAACGTAAACGTTCAGATTTAAAAAAAAAAACGATATATGGGAAAAAAATCTGTACAAGTCGAGTAAATTAATAGAATTTAAAAATTAACTGGTTTCTTTTATTACAAAAGTACAAATTTCACATAAAAAAACGGTTTTAGTCTAGTTTCTGCTTGTTATAGAAACAAGCAGAAACTAGATTTTTGCACTGAGGTTGCTCTGCTCTGTCCCGCTCCTAACAAAATGGCGTCATTTTGCGCACCCTTAAGAAAAAAAATGAATTATGAACGTTCACCGTAGTACTGTAAAGTTATTCTGTGCCCTCACGCAAAAAACGGCTCGTGCTCACAAGCGAACATCCTGTCCTTTTTATAGAACACCTTTGGCTCGTGGGCACTGAGGTGTGGACACACGTCTTAGTCGCGTGCGCTACGGCATGGCTTTATAATTAAGATTCCAGAAAAACTAAGGGACATGAACTTAGTGGTAGCGGTCAGGGGTGAGGGATGCTCGCAAACACGGTTCATCATCATCGAGCTTCATTAATTTTATTTATTAAAAAGGGTATCTAACGTGGAAATCACTTATGGATTAGCCCATATTTATTATAGATTCTGTGGTTCAATATTTAAGGAACACCGCAGCATGCACAGATTTTTAACCTAACGTAACTCCTTGTTAAACTTTGATATCTAGAGATAGAGAGAGATAGAGAAGCATTTATTGATAAACTCGGTTACAGCACAGAACAAAAATCTTATATACTTACTTACGGTGACAATAATAAGGAATACAATTATATATATACCTACTTACTGTAACGGTGCAAATCAAAGGGTTCCACCTCAGCTTAATGCTCCATCACATTATTATTATTATCTGCTCGCACTTTGCTGAATTTCAGTTAATTGGTTGGCATCTTTGGAATACCATCTTGTCTGTTACATCCTTTTCAAATACTGATGCTTACCATTGGCCCAACAGTGCAACTACCAGAACGATAGTAGGGATTAATAATTTTCAAATCAGAGCTTAAGTTCTGTTATGCACGCTTAAGGATCTCTAAATCTAGTTAATTATAAAATACTAGTTCTCTGAGATTAATAATGAAACAAAGAGGTTCAAAGGCTTGTAATTTTATACTTTTTGCAGGGTTTGATTTAATTAAGTAGTGTTTTATAAGATTCTTGAAATGAAATTGATCTTACTCGGAGCTGCAGCTAAAAACTTGTTAATAAGACATATCTATTTTTCGTTAAAGATACCACAAAGATTTAATTTTCTCCCCTTATTAACTTTGATCATGGTTCAAAGGTTTGTAGTAGGTAGTAGGTTTCTTATACCTACTAATGTAATTATTTCCAAGATTCTCCGTTAGCCGCCAGGAAAATGAAATTTTCTGATAACATGTTAATGCCGTCTATATTTATAATATTTGAATCTGTTTTCTGTGTTTAGGTAGGTTGCGTAATATGAAAAATCGGATTAAAAAGAATATGTTTGGGATACCGCGTTTACGGGATTATTAGAATCCCTACCCATACCACAAAGTTTGCTTAGCTTGGGGCTAGATGATGCTTATGAATGGTCCAGAATAGGCTACTTTCGTCCTAATTAGTCCGTCAGTTTTATCAGAAGATTATTGAACACGTATTTTTTCTTTTGTCGATCAAACAAAAAATGACAAAGATTGAGTGGGGGCTCGTGATGTCACAGTTAAAAAGTGTCGTCGGGAGTGACGTCACGCGGAACTTTAACTGGCTGTCATTATAATTATATTATAATGAAAAAAAAAATTGTCCGATATCTTCTGATAATCTAACGGACGGACTAATTAGATTTTTTAAGGATACTTACCTATGGGGACGCTACCCACCGGTATCGATATGGATCAGCTAAGCTACCTCTAGATTGTTTGCAACGGTGTCAATTATAAGTACTGGTTCTTGATTATTTCTATTCTTTGATTAAAAATAATGATAATAATAATGAATAAGTTCATCAATAAATAAAATAAGTTACCGTTAACAGACTAAAAATCTCTATTATAAACGGTAAAAAAAGACACCTGAACAATATAAAATCAAGATTTCCTTATTTATGCAACATCTTAAAACATAAATAAGGTTAAACATCCGCGATAAACAACACTCGTTGTGAATAATTAAATTTAATATCAAAAGCAAATTAATTTACCTTAAATTGTGGCGTTAATTTATTATCAAAGGCGGCGCCAGTTATTTCATAAATAACGTTCAAGTTGTTGATTCACCGAAAAATTTGCTTCGGAAAGATCTAGAAAGACTCGGCAAAATGGCTAAGGCCCTTGATCTACGACAAAATAATTATAATAATTTACATACAGTTAGTAATAATTGATGATTGATTTAGTATCAGTTGGTAATTTGATTACCAACTGATATTATACAATATCGGTTTTGTTTAAATAATTAAATTACTCTTTATTAACCAAGGAAATTACAATCAAATATTAGAATTGATTTAAAATAAGTATTTATGTACAATTTAATGCAATGAAACAATTGAGCTAACTATCGACTGTTGCAAACAATCTACAGGTAGCTCAACTGATCCATATCAATAAAATATATCCATAAAAATATTATAATTAAAGCCAATTTCACCTCTTCTTTTTTTACGAGAACTTTAATACGAAGTCATGATGACTCTACGTCTCTATATCTTTTATAAAATGCTCGAAATATGTCGAATTAAGGAACATTATACAATAAAAAAATAAAAGACGATCGCTTCAGCTTTTGATACTGAGTTGGACAATCTAAGATTTCATTTGTTTATTATTATGATTAATTATCCTATCCAGAAATATAGCAACAGGTTAAATAGTTGAATATGCAATAAACCTATCTAAATCTAATCTAAATATGCATAATATATGCGTAATATGTAAATATGCAATTGCATACAATCTGGTCTATAATTATCGCGCGCGCTCGGAAAAAAAACTAATAATAAATTACAATACAATACAAAACAAAAACACTTTATTGTACACCAGAAAAAGAACATTACAAAAATACATTACATGAGACAAGTACAATGGGCGGCCTTATCGCTTAGAAGCGATCTCTTCCAGGTAACCTTTGGATGGAAAGAATTATGTGAATTTAAGAAAGGCAGGGCAGAAAATTAATACATACCTTATGTCATCATGTCTTTTAAATATCATCTTTCAATAAAATTAATTAAAAAATTGTCGTAGCAACCAGTGGGACGCTTGACAGGAGTAAAAAGCCATGCATGTTTACTATCATACCATTCGATTTTTTTTAAAACCTTTCTTGAATTTTGACTTTGCGATTCTGCACAATTTTAATGTAATAAATAACTATATGGTTTGGAGAACAGAACAGAATCTCATAGTTAAAGAAAACGTAGGTAAAAAAAAACAATTCACCATCACCATAAAAGGTCCCGAACCCCGGAACCAGAACTTGCAGTCCTTCGGGAAAGTGCGGAATACTCAAAATAATTGAATTTGGAATACCTGACGAGCCTTCCAACGCGCCAGCCATCCGAATAAGTTTGTGCGTAAATGATAGATCGAGGCGTCTGCCGAGATTTGGATACGCGAAATTGCCGAAAGGCAGTGACGGATTTGTGGGGCAAATACTTGTGGAATCCGAGCGCGATTAGAATGGGATGGAACCTTTTCAAAAATCATCATCCAAAAGCTGTTCTCAAGTTATAGGGTGACCAGGAGAAAAAGGGGTAGACTACTTGACACTGGCAGAAATGTGTCTAACCAGACCATATTGCCATCAACAAGGATCATATCATCAGTCAGGCATCCGACTTCAAATTCCTGAATAGTGAAAATGTGTTTGGATCACAAACGGGTCTGTGGTTTGGATGGAACACTTCGATACCTACAGTGATCTAACTTTTCAAGGGGCGACATCTAGTTAAAAAATAAAAGGTTTTGCTTTGATTTTACGACCTCGGTGTCACAGCGGGTGAAGGTCAGCCTGCGATGTAGGGTTCGATTCCCGCCGGAACAAATATTTGTACAACCACCATGTGTTATCTATCATTCATCCTTTCATCCCTTTTACCACCAATCCATGTTTCTGTTGTCTATAGGAACTAAGTATCTATGCCACAATACTCCTGTCAAACAAAAGGTTATCAATAATGCGCTGAAGGGGAAGGTGCGGGTTCGAATCCCGTCGGGATCGTAAATTTTTGGGATTTATTAATTTCTTAGAAATTACCCAGAGTATAATAAATAAAAACCTTAGAAAAGGTTATCAAGTAGAAGTCTAGTAACCGAATTGTTTCAGTTCAGAATAGTTCCGACATACGGAGTGCAGTGAAGCAGTTACTCTACTTCAGCGCAAGGCATTCAACACGCAAACATTAGTTAATGTTAGTTTTATCTAGTTCATTATGTGAATACACGGTGAGTATGTTCGGGCTAATCTGCCAATAAAACATTCTATCCATCTCTAAGAAAATCGATGTTTTGTCTCCAATCTACTAATTGTTCCTCTCTATGATTGAGGGAACTCTAGCCGTACTCATTCTTACTGTTTTTTTGTTGTTAAAGATGTATATTTCGTTGGTGGTTCATTAAATAAATAAGCAATCGATGTTTTGTGTGTACTACAATAATAATATTAATACTAGTTTAAAGTCAAGTGAAAGTAGTCTTCTATTTGAGTATGCTACTCAATTTATGATTAAGATTTAATTCATTCAATGCAGGCTAAAGACTCCAATGTAATATTTTTTCTCTTGTTTTTTTTTTCTAATATTTTTTGTCCTATCACTATTTTCAGAGAACGAGGTTACTGATCGCGATACAGTTTTAAATAGTTTTTTTGTTTACTTGTTCAATGATGCATCCTAGTACCTACCAAATAAATGTATTCGTATCTATTATACTCTATCTAAGGGTTGCAGGAAATCAAGTAGAGCTGTCTAGCACCATCCAATTTTGGCCGATTATTACGTACACATCAATCAAACACAGAGATGGGCAGAAGTTTTTGGCCATGTAGCAATGTCTCAACTGAACATTAAAGATGGTGGATTCGTACAATGTACGAAGACCACTTAAGGTTGTAATTGAATTTCGTACGTTTCTTCAGGACGTGAGTATCTATTACCTTAGTTAGGAGCCTAGAAAAGTTATTACACAAATAATAGGAACTTGGACAAAGAACACAATTCTAGACGCTCGAACAAAGTCGAAAAAGAAACGAAAGTAACGAACTTGAATTGTTTTTGGATTTGCCAAGTTTTCTGTTTAAATGTTTTAGTATGAAAACATTATTCGAAGCTTCCTTGTCAACGCGTTTTAAAGTCTATCAAACCAAGAATAAGTTACAAAATATTTTGAAAACATAAATCCTTACATTGCAAAACGATCGTCAGCTTCAATAAGCACCACATCCTTAAGTCCATAGAGTCCAAAATGCAATCCAATAGTTTGATTCCAAAAGCAGTCACACAAAGTTCACAGTGCAGTATTGAAAAAAAAACACAGATTTTGTCATAAATTGTCTGTCATTAAATTAAAATGTTAATTTCGATGTAAAAATTACCTATCTTTTTTAATTATAAAATAGCACAACATAAATCTATTAAACTATCGTATTTTTTTAGTTAAATAATTTATTAAAAGCATAAAGAATTAACACTAGTTGAGCTTTGCGATTCCCTCGTATACTCCCGCCCGCGCATGTGTCGGATACTACGTCTGTACGGAAACGTAACTGTGTGCGCTAAAACGTCACCTGCGATTATGACACTTTTAGAGCTTTTATCTCGCGTTTTTTTGTTCTGAAGACTGTTTCGTAATTTTTTTATAAAACACGTGTGTGGGGTTCGAACCCGGGAATGTAACTAACCACCACTGCCGGCTGACGTCCGGTGGTTAGCGAACCATATCGGAAACGACGTGTAAGTATTGTGTTGTTACTCGAATATTTTGTTTTTTATTTTACCTAATACTCTTGTGGCTTAGCGACTCAAAATGTATCTTTGCCTAAGATACAAGAATTTTCCAGGCATTTTGGTTCTGAGCTGTCTCTGGTCTGCTAGTAGAGTCGAGTTCGCGATATTTTTTTCGTAAGAAGTTATTTTCTAAGAAATTAATAAATCCCAAAAATTTACTACTAAGTACTATAGTAAATAAAAAACTTAAAAAACCTTAGAAGTTATTTTCTGGCATGAATATGTCGGGCTGTATATTTTAGGAACAACAATTCATTTTCTTTTTTCATATTCATCGAAGTAAATAAGTGAATAAAACTGAAGTGTCTGTCTGAATGTCAAAATAACAGTTGCTTTCTTGCATTTTCAATTTCAAATAATTATTAAAAAAATATAAATACATATAAGTATTCTTAAAAAATAAAGATTTTGTTCAGAAATAAAAATCTTCAAAACGGTTGAACCGTCTTTGACAAGACTTTCATAGACAGATAGATAGTTGATGTTATAGCAGGCAATTCAAACTAACTTCCATAACAATAAAAGTCTAAAACCCCAATGAAAGTGATTTCTAATCGGATAAAGCCGAGGGCACAACTAGTCTAACTCTCAAAACACATTTTTGCTACATCTAATATACCTACTGAGTCATGTTTATTCATAAAGCCATCGCTTTGGAACCATCTTCCGGGCAATTTCGCGCGATTAGCCGTATTTGGCCTGCTTATTTGAATATCTGCCTTTAGTATGCGAGCCTGGTACAAAATGTCAATGTCAGTCAATCAACATTTTAATATTGTTACTGAGGATGTCACGATGATATAGACAAGGCATTTGACAAAAAATGTTCAAGATTGTTATGATAAACTTGACTATTAGCTTATTTGGTACCTACATCATACATAATAGGGTATATTACTCTCAGCATTGCCATACAGCGGGTCACTGCAGCTAGCGTCTTGAGAACGCTTCCGACTGGTATTGATATGGATCAATTAAGATACCTGTAGATTGTTTGCAATAGTCTGCAGTTAGCTCAATTGTTTCAATCGTAAATACTAGTCTTTATTTAATTCTATTATTTGATTTTAATTTACTTTGTCAATAAAGAGCCATGTCTATATGAGAAAATGTCTAAGAATGTATTACTGAGACAGCTTAAGCAAAAATCAGTTGGACAAAGTAGGTTTTTAGTTCATAAAATAACAAAATAAATTTAAAAATCCAATTCAACATTTTCAGTTTTTTAAATCTTTTTTATAACACTGAAATAGTAGCCGCAATTTTGTTACCTACGTCATACGGATGTGTAGGCAAACTAAAATAAAATTTTTTTTTTAACCCAGTCTTGCATTTTTTCATTTGATATTTCTAACCCCATTTCACATTTTTGACTCATCATCATCATCATCAGCCTATATTAGCCCACAGCTGGACATAGGCCTCCTCTAATGAGCGTCATAGCGCCCTGTCTTCAGTTTGCCGCATGAAGAGTATTTAAAATAATATAGGTACAAATTTACCAGAGTAACTCATCTTGTTTTTTAGGGTTCCGTACCCAAAGGGTAAAAACAGGACCCTATTACTAAGACTTCGCTGTCCGTCTGTACGTCTGTCACCAGGCTGTATCTCATGGACCGTGATAGTTAGACAGTGGCACAGAAATACATCATCTGTGAAAATTTCATTTCACAGATGATGTATTTCTGTTGCCGCTATAACAAAAAATACTAAAAAACAGAATAAAATGAATATTTAAGAGGGTTCCCATATAATAAACGTGATTTTTTTGCCGTTTTTATAGATAATTTTACGGACCTTTCGTGCGCGAGTCTGACTTTCACTTGGCCGGTTTTATTTTTATAACGTAAAAACACGTGTACCTACTGCCGCGAGCAAAAAAAAGTAACAAATACTCTATCTATCTCTATTATCATAAAAAATCGAATTGGTCAAGCATGTCAAGTCATGACCATTTGATTGTCAGTCGAACTACCAAACAGCAAATAAGATAGTGGAATGACTGTAATAATTAATCCTAAGAATGTCGTAGGACTTATGTCATTTCCCATAAAACTTGAGTTCCCCGTTCAAGTTTGATGACTCTTCAAACTTAATAATTTAAATGCTATGTATACTAAGCTCCCAAGCAACAATTAATACAACTTCAAGTTGGAATTTCAGCGAACAAGTCATTTATGTTTCAGTAGTTTCAGTAGACTGCATAGCCTGAATATTTTATTGACAAGTGCTATGGATCTTTTTGACGTTGAGGATAGGAGAAGGTGCTTATAAAAATGTTTCTGTAATACGTTGGGGTTCTTTGGTCACTTTTAGAGAAAAATATTTACTCCCGTGCTTCTTTATTGTTCTTTAAAGTTTGGATGGATGGATGTTTTTTACTCAATTGCGCCAGAACGTCTGAATGAATCTGCATGAAATTTGGAAAAAAAAATCGATAAAAAATTAATTCGGGCATTACTGGGTTATAAATAAATTTAGTGATCAAGATTAGAAGTTCATCATAAACATGGCAAAGCTACACTTCTTGTAATGAGACACAGAACAATACCTTGAAGCTTGCTGCTGGTTTGAATAAGGTAGGTTGATATCTTTGAGTGAGTAATTTTAGATTTCAAAGAGATTTAATCATCTCGTAATTTCCATCATTTCTTGTACTTTGATCTAAGAAATCCATCTTCAATTTCCTCAACGAAGTGATATTTTTGAGATTGCAAATTATTTTGAGTGAATATTCAGTGAGTAGGTTGTACACTGTTTGCCACCTCGGTGGTATAAAAAAAAAAAACACTTGTCTTCAGAACTACTTACTTACGAGTTAGACCTACTACCTCAGACCACATAAGTCCTTACAACGCAGTCAAAAAAATCAAAAAGATACACAAAAGTGTATATAATAATATTTCTGACCATAGATAAGTTACAGATCTGTAACTTATGCTACGATCCATAGTAACATATACCTTAAAATTAATATACAAACAATATTAAAAACACGTCAACACGTTTTTATGATGACGGCGACGATGTGTAGATGACGCAATCAGGGTCTCAGCTGACTACGATGCACGGCGGTGTCCCCTTGCAGGCGGCCAGTGAACCGTCGGAACTTGACATTCTTTGGCCAAAACTCTGCGCTTATGTAGGGCGATGTTCAGTTGATACTCTGACCATGAATGTATTGAAGCTCACATTATGGCGAGAGTCCAGCTACGCGAAGCGCATCGAGGGTTCAGTCTTCCAATATGATTATTCTATAAATATTAAAAACTGACAAATTCTTTAGTAATTTTTTTTTTAAGTTTTGCGGGTAAAATCTTAATTCTTCTTTTATGAGTCCACCTCGAGATCATTCTCTATACAACTGCAAAAGAATTATCCAAATCGGTCAATAAATGACGAAAAAATCGACGAACATAGGACCTTCTCCGCTTTTGTTGTTGTCGGTTAAAAACATACGTTTTGCCACAATTTATGGTAGAAGCTACCAGGATTAATAAAAGCTTTGTTGGAACCAAAACTTTAGCAATTAATATAAAGAAACTCGATACCTTTTAAACCAAGGTGAATATCCCATCAGTGTTTCACAGATTATTATAGATTCTGTAATCTGCGCCGTGTTCATAGCTCCAACCAAAATCAATGGGAAATGTTTGTAAACAAATCACAACAAAATATCTGAAATTCTCGTATTTGGCATTGAGTTTCAGATAATAATATTATTGTTAGCAATATTTATTAAAGGAAAGATCCCAAATCAACAGAGATTATTAATTGCGTATTAAAATGAGTACCTACCAACAAAGTGAAATTGAGGTTCAGTATGGGTGGTTTGTTTACAATCATTTCACGTTTAATTTGGCTAGAGTAAGTACCTATTCCTTTTATTATTTTCGTACAAAATCACAAGCTAATGGATAAAAACCATCCATCAAATACAATGAAACAAATTCGATAAACAAAGCGGTAGTTCCGTCGTCACTGTCCGAACAATAAATAACATTAGGGTTCCGTCTAATTAATATTTATGGGCAAAGTCGACGCGTCCGGTGAGATTCTTCTTATTGAATCAAGTCGTTGGACGGAAATAAAGAGACAATAATGGTCTATTATGTGATTTGATTAGTCGATCGTTTATTTTGTAGGGATGTCATTTTGATTTGATATGCGGGTGTGCCTTTTTAGATTACATTGAAATATTATAACAAAGGAACATAAGTCACGTTCACATAACAGTAACATTAAATGACGACCTCTGTGGCGCGGTGGGCGAAAGTCCGCCTGCGACGCAGGAGATTGCGGGTTCGATTCCTGCCTCGGGACAAATTTTTGTACGATCTGCAGATATTTGTTCAAGGTGTTCTGGTCGTTTTCTATGTATAGTAAAGAATATCTATCTATGTATTGTATTATATTCTGTATATCAGTTATCTAGTACCGATAACACAAGCTCTGCTTAGCTTGGGGCTAGATAATGATGTGTGAATTGTCCAGCATTATTATAATTAAATGCGAAAGTTTGTATGGATGGATGGATGTAGTAGGTGTGTTTGTTACTTCTTCGCGACAAAATAACCGAACAGATTGAGCTGAAATTTTGCATCGATGTACGGCTGTCTGAAATAACACCAGGCTACTTTTTATTTTATAAATTGAATGACAAATGGTTAACATGTGAATAGCTGGTTTGATACGTAACGTGCCACCGAGCCACCCGAAGCACCCGTACTATTTGTGGCTTTTATTAAATATTTATTAATTCGTCGCCATTTTTGACTGTAATTATGATGTTTTACCTCATCCTTCTCTGACCGCTTGCAATCTGGTTATGCATACTAAGCTGTCAAATCTAGCTTTCATACAGAAAATATGAATAGAAGAATAGAATAGAATTATTTATTGTCCAATGTAAAGAGCTACAGCAAAATTGTTCTTAAAACCTAGTGAGCGGCACAGTACAATGGATTCGTCAGATGAGTTTACACATAAGTACACAACTCTAAAAAATAAGGTATTATGTAGAAAAAAGTAATGCCTGCCTGCTATGACAATTGTCTACCTATGGCCATAAAATTAATAAACGGCTGAACCTATCTCAATGACATACGGGGAGGTAGATTGTATCGGGGACAGATAGAGGCTAGGAAAAATCGTGCGAAGCCACGGGCACGGGCAGAAGCTAGTACTTATCTAAATTCAAAACAAAAACTTCAACGGTTTCTCTAACCCCTTATAATCGGGGTTTCCCCAAATAAAATGTTTCCGGTACACGATTTGGCGGGCTATTGGCAAACATTTGGCCTACTATCACGACATTCCTACAAACAGATAACGTCTATTGCGACCCTTCGGAGTAGGTAAATAAAGAGGGAGTAGGAGAGAGTTCCGGTTAACATTTTAAATTGCAACGATTGGTACCGAACTTAATAAAATATTTAGTTACCTACCAAAAATATTTTTGTTTAACAATTTCTATTTTAGTAGGTATGTTTTCTTATGGTCTCTTTTCTTTCGTCAAGCTGAAGACAGGACGCTATGGCGCTCATTAGTGGAGGCCTATGTCTAGCATTGGACTAACAGGGGCTGATGATGATTACATGATGTTTTCTTAAGCACTTTAGTCCATAATAATTAATGACGATTTTTTTTAACCTATTGTAATTATTTCCGCGTGATTTATGTAGGCCTCTTATGATAAAGAAATTATATTCAATCCATCTTTTGCAATCGATCACTTTTGAATAAATTCATAGATTAAAAAATAAATATGTATGAATTAAAATGAATGTTTAAAATTCGGTACTCGGAAGCTCGGTTTTCAAACTCGAAATTATCTTCACGGATCCCTAAAAGCTCAATGGCCGACCGCATGGTCACCGGGCGTGACGTCAGCGCCGGAAGTGAGCCGTGTGCGGACTTCCGATCCGGTCGACCGGAACGGTGCGCTTAGTACATTCCTACCGGGTTATGATTGGAAGACTTTTGAACCCACAGGTCAATTCTGTGAGTATTTGAAAGGTATTTAATTTTTTTATTCTGTGGCAATGGTAGCGCGAAAGACCCCCCTGACCACCTGGAGTGGAGTAGGTACCTACATAGATTGAACATCAGCGCTTGCCCTTTGTATGCAGCAAAAGACTGAACCGATCTGAATTTACTCCTTTTGCGTTGCTAATATTAATATAAGACTGCCTCGTTGGTCTAGCGGTCAGCTTGTTCAACCGCTGGTATAAATGAGGTCCTGGGTTCGAATCCCGGGTCGGGTCAAAAGTTTATCATTGAGGTTTGTCTTGCAAGAAAAATTCACAGACGCAGCCCGGGGTCAGGAGGTTGGCAGTGTTATATCCCGTGCCTCGGAAAGCATGCTAAGCTGTTGGTCTTGCGCTTGACCTCTCCGCGGTTGTGTCGGTCTGCCGCCGTCCTATCGGATAATGTGAGTGAGGGAATAGATAGTGCACCTGTGTTTGCGCACATACTTAAGAAAACAATCGTAAAAAAATTAAGATTATTTTCTTAACCTTAAAAATAGCCGGCAGGGTTAAATAAAAAAGCTGCTAGGACACCTGGTCTGAAGAACACCTGTATAGTAACTATACAGTTATTCTGTGGTTATACAAAAGTTTCTCAAAAGTTCTAACAACTTCCAAATCCACGGCTCTCTTTTTTCGAAGTCAGTTAAATAGTTCTAACTCAAATGAATAACTTTAAGTAAAACATTCACGTACTTACATAACACAAAAACCAACAAACAAGAATAGTTGACGGCCATATTGTTCCGGATCTCCACAATACACATTAGGTAGGTACACTGTGGTTCGAATACAACACTGTACACTCGCGACCAATAAAAGTTAAAAGTTTTATTAGTTTCAAAGTGTTCAGATCGTGGTTGTAAACTTTTATCAATGCGCGCTATTTCATACAATTCAAACTTGGAATATTGTTCCTGAAAGGATGAGTTTTGATAAGAATTTTTAGCTTTTGTACCTAGTTTGTTCTATCAAATTGCAACTTTCGTTGCAAACCATTGGAATAGATCAAATATTTTGTTTCACTCCACAGCTCTAGCTAATACATACTATGTAATTGCAGCATCTTTGAGGTCCAATTGGTATTGATTTGAAGCAGTTCGGATATCTCTAGATTGATTTACAGCAGTTCATTGCTTGTCCATTATTACTATTACTACAACAAAACTCCAAGTGAGTTGCAAAAATTGACAAAAAATAAATTCAAAAAAATTGTTAAACCCTTCCTTCCTTTGTAAAAATCCTTACTATAAACTATCAGTTTATCTTATTAAAATAATCATATTATTTTATGTAGAATTTTCCTGTTAACCTTTAATAATAACTTTTTTTTGGGAACTTATTTCATTTCTTAGAGATAACCAGAGTGCGGGTTAGCACTATAACAAAAAACCTTAAAATTATTATAGATTATTTAATGAAGAATTATTTTATGGTGTGAAATGTAAATTGACGTAACAGTGACATATGGCGAATAAATGAATATGAGTGGCAAACAAACTACATTTTGTTGCTTTGTAAATATAACTGCAGACAGTTGAGGTAGCAAAACTTACCTATACCTATCTTAGCGACCTACAGACGCGGGCTGCATTGCCCCGCTGTTAAGCAATAAGCAATCATCATCATCCTATGTTAGTCCAGTGCTGGACGTATGCATCTCGTAATGAGCGCCATAGCGCAAAGCGTTATCCAATGCTGTTAAGCAAATATTCACCAGTTTTCTTACATGTCGTCGGTGATTCAAATTTTATATAGCTTGTTACATTTTCGGTCCGGCAGTGTACGAGCAAGTATAAACGCTAAACCCATATCAGACACCGTGACTTAAAAGAGTTCTGCTCTGATTCTGCGACATTTATTATTCTTTCCACTTTTGGTGAGTCTGTTATTCCATCAGCTCTTACAAAAATATATTTCTCAACCAAAATACTGGTACCTAATTGTAATATGGAGTGGAGGCTTTTTGAAATAAAGAATGGCTTCTGTATTCAAACAAAAATAGAGAATTCTGTCATCTCGAAAAATGTGTTGATATTAGATTAGGTATCTGTCTATTAGATACTCACATACTGGGATGATAACCATGTTTCTTACTATTTGCTACTTTTGTATTAGCTTAGTTTATGGGTATCCCATGTGGGTTGGTTGTAATAAAAGATGCGTTGCACTATATATGAGTCTATTCATTAACACATGTTCCGAATTACAATTTTAACTATACTTAATCCTCAACAAGGATCTATATCTGATCGCGTTAGCTGGATAGGAGTGGCTTGGAGTGACTGGTTAAGCTTCGCTTTGTTAATAAAAATGCCGAGTAGCAGAAACGCGAATGCTACGACTATGTTAACGTGAACTATATTGTTAACGTGAACTAAAGATTCTAACACTAACAGCCGTGTATATTCATACAAGCGTGCCTATTTATGCCAAAAATATCCCCTATAATTCCAAAATTAGAAAGAGAGGAAACAATAGACGGTCAATGGTTCGTTCGTTCGCCGTAGTTATTTGAATTTTTGAAGGTGCTTGCGGCCAGCATCAATGGTGAGGTATTTCAACCTCCTTGGACGTTTCAAACCTTAACTATTCTAAAAAGGATTTTCTTTAACCTATCCTCACACTACGAAGGCTCGTCGTGTCCAGGACAAGACTAATTAATCTCACTAATATTATAAACGTGAAAGTTTAGATGGATGGATGGATGGATAGATAGATGGATGGATGGATGTTTGTTCCTTTATCACGCCAGAACGGCTGAACGGATCTGAATGAAATTTGGTACAGAGATAGATTATAGTCTGGAATAGGACATAGGCTACTTTTTATCCCGGAATTCCCACGGGAACGGGAACTACGCGGGTGAAACCGCGAGGCGCTGCTAGTAAGTGATATAATGAAAACTACTCATCTTATACCTTTGCTACACCCTGACCGGGTACATAATTATAAACTACCAACTAGAAGTGTTAGAATAGTTAAATATTCATGTTCTTTCACCTATGTATAGGTAATTATGATTGAAATAAATGAAATACGATAATATATTTCAGTTCCTTTCCCTCTTGTTGCGGTGGCCTGTTTGGGAGTTGTAGGATTTTGAAAACACTGAGTTTATGTAGTTTATAAGTTTATTTCTCCAGAGCACATGTTACAAGTATCGAGTAGCAATCAGAAGTCTATAATGAATTTTATGACGGAAGCGGAACTTACTCATTTCCATCGATAAGTAGAGGAGGCATAGACCTCAAATATCCATAGATAGTAATTGACAAGTTTCTTGGATGCCAACACCTCTCGTCACTGGAATACCTTTTACGTACAAGAGGCGACTTGCGCTGTGCTGTACGAACGAATCCGTGAAGTGAATGCACTGAGACAATACGGGTCTTATCGTGTTTGACTCTACAATAGTACAGAATAGATACCACATATGTTATTGGATGCAGAGTATAGGCAAATAGCAGGGAGTCTAAAATAACAGTTGTCTTATAAAAACGCTGCATTAGAATAATACATAACCTTGACCAAATGTTTAGCTGCAAACGATATTTTATAAAAGAACAAAATATTACACTAACTTGCATTTACCTATACATATGTATGTATAATCAGAAATTATTCAATTATAAAAATCTATATAACTTCTACATAAACAAATAATATAGAAATCAAATAATAGAAATTAGTTTATTTGTCAAAAAAAACATAAATCTTTTGTAAACCATACAACCGACCTCAACTTTTTGAGACCCCAAAATCTTTTAGATGTGCCGTTTTCGAAGTTCCATCTCCTCCACTCTGGTCCATAAGCCATGAAGTATAAACAAATCTACCTACATTATATAATAATATCTCTCAAGATATATGGAACGGAAGTAAACTACCAAAATTTAAGTTACTTTTTCATTGAAAACTGCTTACCAGAACTCTTGGAGCTATTGGTACTAAGAGAGTATTTTTCAGTATTATTTGTACCTCTATCAATATTTTGTTTTGGCAATTTTTTTTTATTTCATTAAAAAAAATTAAACAATTTTTCATTTGATAGCCCGATATCCTACATTTTGGATAAAGAATTAGTTAATAATACTCACATCTAAATCACCAGTGCTAAATAAATTGTTAGATACCTTTGAAAGCCTCGGTTCAGTTCTATTTAAATCCAACGGATAGGTAGCGCTTTTTTGCTTTTACGCTTTTATCCGGCCTTATCCGAGTGCTTGGTATACCTAGGCAGCGGTGGGCTCAGCCTATGTTACTTTATTCATCAATCCAGCCGCGAAAAAAGCTCGGAACCGAATTCAATTTTAGATAGCTATCAAATTTTATGCAATCAAGTGTACAAAACCTAACGAACAAATAAAAAATAATACACTTGCGGTAAAAAATACAAAACAAAAAAAGCGCTTTCAAAACCGTTTATTTTCATTATTTTTGCGTAACTTTACATTGCAAAAACTCTCTCTTCTGTTTCCTTTATAGAATTTTTACGATTTGTTAGTTTTGTTATACCAAAGGTGAATGTTTTTGATAGTTCACCAGAGCGTAAGTGATGTTTACCTAGCTACAAAACTATATTGAGATTTTTTTCAGTTTTCTGCGTAGCGTTCCGCGCCTTTGAAGAGAAGTTCGATGTTTTTACATGTGGGCATTTATTGGATTTTTATTTTGAATGAAAAAATACCGCGAGTGTGGTGGCTGAAAATAAATTGAATGATTGATGGGTGTGGGCTGCGATGTGGCTAGTAAAGAGTTGGACACATGTACGCTTGGCTTTCCTTATCGAAAATCTCTGGATTCCATTATACACGAACAACCGTCTTCAGCACAAATACGGTGTTGATATCTGCAGCGTTTCCCCACAGAAGTAAACCATAAGACATAATAATATAAAAGTAGCCGAAACAAGCTAGTTTAGAAGTATATTATAAATGTAAGTAAGATGATATGGATTGATATGGATCAGTTGAGCTACTTGTAGATTGTTTGCAACAGTCTGCAGTTAGCTCAATTGTTTCAATTGTAAATACTAGTTTTAATTTAATTCTATTATTTGATTGTAATTTTCTTTGTTAATAAAGATGTTTTAATTTAATTCTAGTAAGATGACGGATTTCTTTGACTACATACGAAATGATGATTATTATGGCTACATGAATATTCCTTTACTCTCATTGTTACAACAAAGAGGCTCATTAAATTACATGACATGAGATCAAGGTCACCATTGGTAATTCCACAGTGATCAGTGAATGAAGCGATTCAATCACTGCAAGTTTAAAATCGCTTTGCAATCGGCTCGGTTCAATCCACCCCATTTGCAGCAGAATCAATATTATCGAGTAAGCTTTCAGGCGTAATTGAGCTTACGCCATTACCGCTAAAAGGTAACAGTTTCTGTGTATAGCAGAGTTTTGAATTCACTTGAAAAAGGCAGGTTATTCAGTGACCTATATTACACGTGGAAGATCGAAGAGAATCGAGAATCCAGAGCGGATTAGTTACCATCACTTTTTACTTGCTGATTCGGAGAATAAAGTTTTAATTACGGTTTCACTTTATGTCCATTGATAATTTTATTGATTTTAAAATGAAATAAATAAAATTTGCCTTTATTTCTCTTCTAACGTATGCAAATATCTATCATGGAACAAACTGTTAATCTTAACTAGTGTTTAAATATGTAATCAATCAGCCCCCCTAGCACGGGGATTGTTGTCTAGGGTAGAATAGACAATAATGACATTGCATTGCCATACATTGCGTACATTATTGAAGTTGATGGAATGCTTTTCAAATAATTTACGCATTGAATGACGAAGTGACGTATTTTTTTTCGATTCTACCCTAGACAACAATCCCCGTGCTAGGGGGGCAGGTGATTATCAGGGGAGGCCTGCGTCCAGCAGTGGACTATTGAGGTTGAGGGGGTAGCCAGGTAGTAACTAAATTTTAAATAAATTTTTAGTGCGCGTCCAAAAGCTCAAAGTTGACTCAAAAATAGATTTACATAAATGTTCGAGACGGTACTTAATTTTTAGGGTTCCGTACCCAAAGGGTAAAAACGGGACCCTATTACTAAGACTTCGCTGTCCGTCTGTCCGTCTGTCACCAGCCTGTATTTCAGGAACCGCGACATTTAGACAGTTGAAATTTTCACAGATGATGTATTTTTGTTGCCGCTATAACAACAAATACTAAAAAACAGAATAAAATAAATATTTAAGGGAGCTCCCAAACTACAAACGTGATTTTTATGCCGTTTTTATAGATAATGGTGCGGAACCCTTCGTGCGCGAGTCCGACTCGCACTTGGTCGGTTTTATTATCTTGCAACTTAGCAGTAAATTAGCTGTTTACGGCTTGCTTGAAATCATGTTAAATTTATTACGTGTAAACCAGCCATTAGAGTCGGACACAGGTTTACACAAAATAAACACATTAAACTTGGTACTATAACAATCCTCGTTTTGCGTCTAGATCCGCAGTTCATCCATTGCCATTTCATGCAATAAATACCATCATCATCATCATCATCAGCCTATATCAGTCCACTGCTGGACATAGGCCTCCCCTAATGAGCGTCATAGTGCCCTGTCCTCAGCTTGCCGCATTCAGCATCTGCCAGCAGTCTTTCTCAAATCGTCATCCCACCTGGTCGGAGGGCGTCCTACACTACGTTTAATAAATACCATAATACAATCCTATTGACCATAAGACCAAGTTCGCTCCAATTTGTATACATGATTTGCAGCAGTTTGGTTACAGCTATAGTCGCTGCATCGTTGATTGCGCTCACAATAGGCCCGGAATAAATAGCAGTCGGTTGGTATCGTCGTCGTCAGAAGAAAGAAGGTGTTATATTTTTGTCTACTGCTCTTTGACGATAGTACTGAGAAGTCATTATCGTGACATCTCTTTAGTATGGGATTTGCAGTTCCATGTCCTGATGATAGAGGCGATGCAACATCATGACATTTCATTTTATATGGGATTTGGTCTAATTAATTTGTACCTATCGCCTAAAACGAAGGACGATCAATCGACTGACGATTTCGTTAGGGTTTTGTACACCAAAGGTCCACAACATAAATCCTATTACCAAGCTTAGCCCCTCCTGGTCCTAGGGGGCTCCTCCGGGCTCTACCTGAAAACCATCGAAACATAGGGCTTTGTTTTTATTGTTTTCTTTTTTGTATAGTTTTAACTTTAGCAATTAACTAGTATGTAAGTTCGTTTGTATTTTTTTATTTTTGGTTAGAATATTTTTCTTCTTCTTTTCCTATTACTCTTTCAGTCCGCCTATGACGGGCTGTATTTTATCAATATTTAGAATTTGAAGTCTGTTTAAAGTTTTTTTTAAATCTAAATTATTTTCGATGAATTGCAACGTGAGTGCGTTTAACCAACGGTGGAATTGGACCTTACTCTCTCGCCGTTCATACCTTTTACTGCATGGCATTTACTCAATATACTCAATACTCATTATCACCTAGACGTTTATTTCTTTAGGCTTACAAAAGGTTATTTATTATATTTTTTGCACAATAAGACATAATGCTAACTGTACTTTAAACAATAGATTTGTGGTTAAAATTACGAGTGGTCCCACTCGCCCAACGAAATAAACAAGAAAAAACTAATCAGGTAACTGGGACCGCGGTCCCAGTTTTGTAGTGGGCCCAGTCGCCTGTGTCCTCAAAATAACACTTAGACAAGACAAATTTTATACAATATACAGTTTTATAAATGGTAATTCAAATAAGAAACAAGGTGTTGTTGAATTTGTCCGCTAGTGGAAAAAGACTGTGTCCTTGTGTGAGCTTGTGAGTACCATGAAATGTGCGGGTACCTACCTATCCTACCGGTCAGCGCAGCTTTCAAAGCAAGCTTTATTACAACTGGAACGGCTAGAAGCTTTACAACTAAAGTGCAGCGTCTTCACAACGCCATAACTCGTAGGTAATACAGCCAACATTATGGTCATGAGTGTCCATCTATAAGGTTTAATAAGATTTAGTTGCTCACGGTTTTCACGATGCATTATTTTAAAAGGAAATAAGAAATATGGTTCGGTAGTATAAGGATTAGCTGGATGGAGAGGTTACTGAGGAGGTGCTGAAAAAGTTTGAGGAGAAAAGGTTTTTAAAGGACACCATAACAGAAGTGGAAGAATATTTAAAAAGTGTGTTTGTTTGTTTGTTTGTCCTTCTTTCACGCCCTAACGAAGCAATCAATCGTTTTGATTTTTGTTATAGAGTTAGTTAAAAGGATGGAGAGTAACAATGGCTACTTTTTGTCCTGGTAACGTCATCAAATTCCCATGGGAGATTTACGGGAATATTCCCCTAGAATTTCTCTCAAATTTAACGTGTGTGAAACCGCGGGGAACAGCTAGTGTTTTAATATGTTTGCTTTATTATATCCTCATGATGCCGACTTAGAATTTGCACCACCCAAATCTTCCTATGGGTGTCGTAAAAGGCGACTAAGGGACATACACCGGGGGGCGGGCAGCAACGCCTCTTGCAGAATAGATCTACCACCGAACTGCGAGTCCCAACCCGTAAGCCCAGCGTGGGGATTATGGGCATTACTCCCCATGACATAAAAGCCAATAAGGCGATTATCAGGGAGAGGCCTGCGTTCAGCAGTGGACTATAATAGGTTGTTGAGGTGAAGTGAGGATTATATCTCAATCCCATTTTAGGTGCGTAGGTTATACCTAGAATTGCAGTTTTGTCAGCGATGGTACAAGAAGCCACAGAATACATTAGTACCGTCTTCGCCGGCATCGATCGAGAGAAATTGCAGCGGGCGAGGTGATTGTATAATGGTTTGTGTTAACTCTAACTAGATTTTGTGTGCTAGTACTACTTTTTAGGGTTCCGTACCCAAAGGGTAAAACCGGACTTTATTGCAAAGACTCCGTCGTCCGTCTGTCCGTCTGTCACCAAGCTGTATATCATGAACCGTGATAGACAGTTGAAATTTTTACAGATGATGTATTTCTGTTGCCGCTTTATCAACAAGTACCTAAGAAATTAATAAATCCCAAAAATTTACGATCTCGACGGGATTCGAACCCGCACCTTCCCCTTCAGCGCAGGGTTGCTCATTTTCCAACTAAGCTACGTGATCTTAGTTTCTTAGTTGGAAAAAGAGCAACCCTGCGCTGAAGGGGAAGGTGCGGGTTCGAATCCCGTCGAGATCGTAAATTTTTGGGATTTATTAATTTCTTAGAAATTACCCAGAGTACTATAATAAATAAAAACCTTAGGAACAAGTACCTACTAAAATATAGGATAAAAAAAATATTGGCGGCTCCGATACAAAGAAATGAGAATTTTTTGTTCGTTCTTGCTCGATGTTGATCGAGTACACGTATTTATTCACTTTAAAAATATATAATTAAATGAACATAAAACAAATATTTAAGTTCTTGTATTGAGGGCTCCATTACAAGAAACGTGATATTTTTACCGTTTTTATATGGCTTCTATTTTGATACTTTTGACACGCGTCTTCTCTCTCTGTAGTTTCTTAATAATAATAATAATTAAGCCTTTTTATTTCCAAAGTCCTTATGTGACTATGTACAAAGATTTATTATTAGTATTTTTGCTTATTAGTAGCTTAATAGGTACTTATATAACTAATACTAGATATTATTTATAGTTGTAGTGAGTTGGATCCCTTCTTGAGTAAAGGCCTCCTCCATATTCTGTAGTTTCTTAGCAAATTTATTTATAACCTTTTATCTATCTCATAAAATAGCAGCAAGAATCAGAATTTTAATTCACACTATTTCCAATTTAAAAACCAAAAGTCCAACGCACGGGTTCGGAGCAATAATTTATTAAACAAGTTGACGTCACAAACTTACACAGTGCTTTTAATTTGGCACGGCAAAAAATGCTTTCAAAACTATACTTGTTATGAATGTGATGAACTTTTTGAATGTAAAAAGCTCTTGACTTATTTTGACATATCCAACAAACTAAACTAAACATACCCAATGTTTAAAGTTATAACAATAATGACCAGGTGGGATGACGATTTGCGAAAGACTGACAGATGCTGGATGCGTCAAGCTGAAGACAGGGCGCTATGGCGCTCATTAGGGGAGGTCTATGTCCAGCTGTGGACTGATATAGGCTGATGACGATTATGATGAATAATAATGAGACTTACACTACATACTGAGTGAGTCGTAACATAATGCTGTTTGAAGATCTAGCATGATCAACATTCTTTATTAAAAGAAAGTAGGTACCCCCAGAAGATACGCCTTAGATAAAAGAAAAAAGGGAGACATGGTACGTTCTCCTAGCGCTAACTCAAAAAATGGCCTATGTTCTATTACAATCAAGCGCAAAGACACACGCTATTTCCAATCTTGTGCATTATACCTAGTTATAGCATCAAGGTCTGTATTCAGTGTCCTATATGCTTGTTTAACAATACTCGCTCACGCATTTGTCACAGGAAAATCGCTGATTTCGCGTCTAGATATTTTAATCGACGTCCTGTGATGCGAATAACTCCGGACTCCAACCCGCAGTCGTATTGTAAATCATTGAAATATTAAATTTATCTCCATAATATTTTTATTGTTTTTAAAAACACTTTTAACGCTTTCCCATACAAGTCTACCTACCTAATGAACAACCAAGATGGAAAGACGTAAATGGACCAAAGTGCCGAGATAGGTACGCTACCCTGCACAGCGACTGGCAACACGACGTGTGTGTATTGCTATCTCATTTTACGCACGAATGTAATTATCGTTTATTTCCCTGACCCTTTTATCTTTTTCGTTATTGTATATCGGAAACACTAAAGCTGGTCCGACTATGACTGCGGTGGGTGGACCTAATTGGACCTAACTTGAGCCTTCTCTTTCGAGAATCTAGTACCTAATCTCCCTTTGTTTACCTTCATCTAAGTAGGTATGTACCACTTCATTTCTACGGAACTGAACTCCACATCTTGGAATTATTTTCTTCTATTAGAAAATTACCCTGCCAGCTAGATCCAGACGTCGTCAAATAATCGTTAACGTTATATTACATTGCAAAGTGTGACATTTCCGTATGTAACTGTACATAAACTGGCCATAACAGCTGATAATGCTCATATACGTTCACTTGGAAACGCTCATTTGGAACTCGCATGACTTTTTATGGCTTCGAATTTAATCAGGGACAGATTTCAACACGAGGGGAAGTGTTTAGATTAGGGAGCTTCTACACTGTACGTGTACCGAACATTTCGATTTGTTTTAGTAAGGCATCAGATAAGGTGTTTTTTTATATACAGACAGACAGATAGACAGACAGAGTAACTACTTTCGAATTTATAACATTTGTAACTATAGATATATCTTAGAATATTTGTCTCCAAAATAACAATGAAAAACCACTGCATTGTCATTTTGGATAGGTACAAAAAACCGTAAGTAAGACTTTGCTTCTGCCGATTTTTAAAATTTAAACGTTTGCAAAGTGTTAAAATAATAATAAAATTATTACTATTCAATCAGTGTAGCAATTTCATGTTCAGCGAGCTTCAATTTATAGGCATCGTTTCCAGCCATTGTTATGTAAAGTCTTCTTTACACCATCTCCTGATTTTAAACACATGTGTCACGGAAATGATCGCGCTTGTGACAGATTTCCGATCATGTTCGCATAACCGACACCGATTGCTTTAGAAGCCGTACTCGTATTAAACGACGCGACGTTTATAAGGTGTCCCTGGGCACGTAGTTAGTACGGATTCACGCCCAGGGGGATAGTGCGTGCCACATTGGCGAAAAACCAAACTTCCAAACCAACTTCAGTATAATAAAAGAAAAAGTAAATAAAAGAAATGTTGTATCAAATACTTACATATTTTAATAGTCTGTTAACGTAAAGTTTTGTTATTTCTCATTCCGTCTTTTTCTATTGTCAATAAGTCAGAGTGAGAAATAATGCAGCTTTGCAATTGTTTTATGTTTTATCTACCCAAATATCATAAACCCTCTCTAATGCGTTCAAAAACCATAGGCAATGACCAGCATTACCAACCAACAGAAATAAACGGAACTGTAATGAACTCATAACCTACTGAAAACCGTAGGTTATAGAGTTTAAATTTGGAATAGGTGTCAAATTCAAGTGAGTGTGCTATACTAGTATCTACATTCTAACTATAAATCGCACGACATTTTGATCTCGAGTGACACAAGAATAGTGACTTTTTTTCGTTTGTCTATGATTTTAAAAAAATACAGATATTCGAAACGCCGCCATTTCGAGCTGTCATTTGTTGAAACTCTACAAAATATTTAAATTTCCAGGCTTCGTTAGCATTCTACGATTCAGCGGCGTCATTATAATCGTTTTCAAATATTATTGTCCATTTTTAAGACACCTTGTACTTGTATTATACGTCAGAAACAGACATTCAATATGGCAGCGTGTAAGAACGGAAAATAAATTTCGCACCGGAAAATCAGGGTAAAAATGAGTATAATAGTGATATTTCAGGATTAAACGGGATAAAAAATAGGGGTCGTCTTTATTTAATATAAGTTAATTCAAAAAAATTATAAGCAAATAGGTACCAACTGAAACTATACATGGTTACATACACTGGGGGGGGCACTCACTTGAACCTTGGAGTAAGCAATTACCTTAGTGTCACTCTAAAATGTATCTAAAGCTGACGAGTTCAAGCCTATATTTAATGAATTGTGCCGTGCGGTAGCGGTGTTGGGTGTATCTGTTAAGTACTACTCAAATCTAAAATTTTTATTTAAAATTTTCTGTATTTCCTCATAATATCAAAAAACAAACTGTAAATGAATACCTGCTCCTTGATACCGATATATTTTATATTGAACAAGCTTTTGCCCGCGGCATCGCACGCGCTTCCGGGATAAAAAGTAGCCTATGTCCGTCTCCGGGATACGATGGTATCCCTCCCTTCCAAATTTCATTGAGATCTGTTCAGCCGTTTAGGCTTTTTTATCTATGGTGTTTAAATCCTATGGTGAGGAGAAGAGCCCCCAAGGTTTTACCATGAAGTAGACTCTACCATCTATGGTTTAGAAAATAAGCACGTCGGTTTATTTTCTATCCATTTAACTTGTCCGTTGAAACACCTTACTAAACTGAAGTGAATGACGTCCCCGAAGTTTGTTTGTTTGCCCGTTGCTATTAAAGTGCACGGAAATTTGCAGCGCGTTGGCTTGCTTGACAAGCTGTATTTTGGCAGGTCTATTATGTTGGAAACTCTGGCTTTGTTTATATACATACCTAGAATCAGATTCAAAAACCTCTTTTTTGTATACAAAAGGACAGAAACCAAGGAATATTGGTGGAATATATTTAACGACATATATTTGTCATCGTAGCAAAGCACAGAAGTTTTTATGATTAGTTTCATAACATAAATTAGATTAATTTAAATGAAATCTTTAAAATGGTAAGGATAAAATTGGGCAATTTAACGCGGAGCCCCCTTAACATAATAGATTACCAATTCCCCGAACAGTTCATTGGCACATTCTATCCCATAAATCGTTTGTTTTTTAATAGGAATGATTTATCTGTAAGCCTACTAACTAAAACAACGCGTGCGAAGCCCATACCTAGTAAGTACTATATTGACTAGAGTGACTTCGTCGAAGCTAGCAAACATCCAGAAATACCTAGGTAGTAGGTAGGCGCTGCCTTTGTCGACATTTGTTGACTCAAAGCGACGCGAGCTACGTCGTCGATCGAACGGAAGGCGCATGATATGCAATAGCCTACAATTGCGTAGTTATAGGCATAGATGAATACTATTATTGGTTATAGGTTACGTTGTTGGTTATGGAATCGAATATGCCTTTTGTTTGCAAGGCGCGTTTTATAGGAATAGGTGAATTATTTCGTAGAAGACTCCTGTGGTAAGTTAAGGGTAAGAATTTATTATGTGAAAATAACTAGTAGTCCAGTAATTTTATACAGACATTGCGTCAAATCAGGTAGTTTTTTTATTAGATTCGTAGTAGAAATTAAATTATAAATTTTGAAAGGCTATCTTGGAAACTGTTATATAACTATAATCTATCTGTGTATTGTGTTATATTAAGTATATCAGTTATCTGGTACCCATAACACAAGCTCTGCTTAGCTTGGGGCTAGATAATGCTGTGTGAATTGTCCAGCATTATTATATTACATCATTCTTAACCCACACAATATTAAAAAAATAATCTTTTTTGCTGCCTTTCTCGTAATGAAACGTAGTCGCGTCCAAAAGTAGCCCTAGGGCAGCTGTAAACAACTTTGCTAATGGCCACTTAAACTTTGCGAAATCGCCACACTTGGGAAAAGTCGGTCTTGGCCAAAAATATGGTATTTGATATAGCGATGTTTTATTTTAAGACAAGCTAAATGAATGGTTTTGGTGTACCTACGCAATATGAAGCTTTTGCAGGAATATGCCAAAACCTAGTAGGTAATTATTTTAATTTTGAAAACGTAAAGGGGGTTAAACTTTGCATTTTCTTTTTGCGTTTTTTTTTATGAGAATGTTTTTTTATGATAGTGGGGCCTGTCGCTTTTTAAGCAATAAAATGTTGAAGTAGGTAATAAATCTAGCTATTTTCATAAAATCATATTTAATCTAGAGCGCCATAGCGCCCTGTCTTCAGCTTATATATATATAGATATACAATATCATGGGCTTCAATAATTATATTGAAACCCATGATATTGTTCTAAGCTAACAGAAGCCCATGATGAGGGTATCTGCATTTCAGCAGAAATCCGATCAGCTGGCTCAACAACAACGCATTGAGCCAATGTGTAGGGTACTGGCCGATTTATAGTTCCCCCTGTACTGAGAACCTTTTTTCATTTCCTTCTCCTACCTGCCCGTACAGAATCAGTTATCAAGCCCCAGCCATCAAATCTGTTTCGCATGCCATAACAAAGAAAGGAATCTATGTCAAGTACCCTATAAAAGTTTCTGTAACCATAAATCGGAATCTCGTCACAGAAACACATTTTCCCGGTGGAGACATGAGATCCACTGATATTAGACGTGATTGAATGGTATTGAAGCACTATTATCGTGTTACCAATCTCCATTTTCATAATAAAAACGTTTTTATTTTGTAGTAGTTTATGCCCATGGCTTTGCGCGTGAATTTTTGGGTTAGAAAGATGTTGTTAATCCAATGATTTGTTATTATTACCCCGCAGTCAGGGTATTTTTTTTTTAATTCTTCGTACTAACTTATGTAAACAGACAGGTAAACACACAAAGTACTTTGGTAATAATGATAAACATCAAAAGGTGGGAAGTAAATTTTATACCTGAATGTCCCGACAGTTTGGGTTCATGTCACTATGTTAAGTAAAGAAAAATATCAAAAAATGTGGTCAAATTGTGTTCTGGACGGTCCAAGACCGACCCACTAAAAGAAAATAAACCTACTTAGGTACCTAATACCTAAGTAGGTTTATTTTCTTTTAGTAGGTCGGATTATAAGTTTGTACAACGTTCTAGTGGTCTGGTGGTGGTGGTAGATTCGTTGCGAACACACCACCAAAATGTGGTGCAGTCTGGGTACCTCTAAGAAAATGAATAAGTTTTCTAGTCGTCGAATACTGATTTACCATCTCACACGTATCCTTGTATCCCATTTCACACGTATCTTCATAATCTCACAAAATTACAGTTCACTAAACTGATAATCCTAAATATTCCTCCCTTTGAGCCTTATGTGGTTAATTTCTAATATACTCCAAACATTTCCTACTTCATCAAATATTCGTGTGTGGTAATACTTGCAAATTCTTGGCTAACAATGCTTATCACAGTTTATGCATAAGTAAGGAGATAGTCGGTTGGTATAAAGGACTGCCCTCATAAGTATGACGGTCGTGGAAGGCAGAAACGTAAATTAATAGATGATAAGGTAATTTCTAAGGATGTTTATTTGATTACAAATAGAATCAGTGCTTCAAACTTGTGTTATTCGAGACACGTGTGAATGGTCTCGTAGTTTAAGCCACACTAATTTTATTTTAATAAAACAGACGCGTGGACGCAGCCACACAGATTTTTTTTTTAACCATTTAACCGGAAAAAAAGGTACTCTACCTACGAAGTGGTGAAATCAAAACTAGGTCTCCTTACTTTAGGTACGGCATCTGGCCCCAGGGTGTGAAAATTTTCAGCATTTAATAAGTCAATCGAGTTGTAACTGAAAATAATAGATTCAGAGGTAACTGATTATCATTAAGACCAATGTTCATGCATCAGAACAAATCAACCGGTGCGGCGACGCACGCGGCGGGTTGGTGCAACACGAATTTTTTGTACTTAGGTATCTCATGTAATGTATTCTTTTTTGGTGTACAATAAAGTATTTTTGTATTATATTGAAAATTGTAGTGTTCTTGAGTGGAGACCGCGACTCGGCAAACGTAGTGTAGGACGCCCTCTGACCAGGTGGGATGACGATTTGCGAAAGACTGCTGGCAGATGCTGGATGCGGCAAGCTAAAGACAGGGCGCTATGGCGCTCATTAGGGGAGGCCTATGTCCAGCAGTGGACTGATATAGGCCGATGATGATGATATTGATGAATATTGTAGACAGCTGATACTATTTTTTCAACTTCTCAGCGGCCCGCCGACATTTGTGTGTAGACTCCATAAGAAGCTTCGCACATCCAAGACCATCTTAGGAATAATTCACACGTCCCGCGGGAACAAAGCGTCGCCAGAGTATTTTGTGCACAAGGATACATTGTGCTCTTGCGCACATTAATATCTTGAAACTAGCCCTTTAACTGAACGGTCTCTGAGGCAGAACAAACTTAATTAGGCCCTTTGGTCGTGCTTATTTTAGTTTCCGTATAGCTAAATAGATTTTTACATTAAGATTACATTATGATTGATTCAGATGTGTTCTATTATCAAAATTGTTTATTTAATAATTTTATATTAGTGTAATCTGATATTATTGAAATAAAACCGATCAAGTCCGAGTCAGACACCCTTCTTGTGCTACAAGAAGGGTTCCGTACCATTATCTATAAAACCACCAAAAAAATCACGTTTGTTGTACGGGAGCCCCCTTAAATATTTATTTTATTATTCTATTTTTTAGTATTTGTTATAGCGGCAACAGAAATACATCATTTGTGAAAATTTCAACTGTCTAACTATCACGGTTCATGAGATACAGCCTGGTGACAGACGGACAGCGAAGTCTTAGTAATAGGGTACCGTTTCACCCTTTGGGTACGAAACCCTAAAAACTAAAAACTGACTTTAAATCTCTGGACCTTTATCTGTTCTAAGGTTATTATAGTGCGTAAGCCTTCGCACTCTGAGTAATCTCTAAGAAATTAAATCACTTCCCAAAAACGTAGTTTACGCGTACCGGGGGATAGCGTAACGGGGCGGGACAATACGTTGCTACATACTCTTTTACTGGGACAATTAAAGCGAGATTAAAGATGCGAATGGTTGGTGAGTTAAATTTACTGAAGTGTATATCGATTGGATACTAAATATAAACCTATTGAATGCCGAGAGTGACTATTAAGTGTAAAAAAGAGGAAAAGCAGAAACAGCGATTGCCAATATCAATTAAGCTTTGACGCGAATTGAACTCGAAGACGTTAAACGAATCAATTTGAGTAGTCTTCTGCACTTCCTTTATTGTTTTAGATTGAACTCGCCGAGAGCATTCTTTATTGCAAATTTCCGAATTTAATTTTATTTAATCCAATACTGTATGCAAATTTCAGCCCGATCTATTCAGTAGTTTTGACGTGAAGAGTTAACAAGCATCCATCCAAACATCCAAACTTTCGCATTTATGTGAGTGAAATTTTATGTCTAAAGTGACTTTTTTGTTTTTTAGATGTCTAGTAATATGTTCAATGGTTTTCTAAGGTTTCTAATTTCTCACTGTAAGTTTATTTTAAAAGTATTCTGACAAACGTCAAACGTTGTTTCACAAAAAACCAATTTGCTAAAAACATTTTGAGCTACTGTAATTGAAATGGAATGTCTAAAAATACATTTAATTGAAACCTCAACTGCAGTTTGCGAATTTCAAAAGAGAATTCAAACATTTAACTTGCAGACGGAAGTTCAATTAAGGTCTTAATTAATTTTAAGTCATAAAGCTTAAAGTGAGTGAAGTCGGGGTAAAGGCTAGTTTTAACTATTCTCTTAATCAAGTGTTTAATTTCAAAGCGTGGCTGGAGCTGCTGGAAAATACGTTGCAAAGCGTTGAAAGAGTTTCTCGGTCGATTCAAAAGTCTTCTTACTTCTTTGTAAGTTACTAACGTTATATGTTAAAAAAAAGGATCCCTATATAAGTAAGTATAGGCTGAATTAACTGGGTAAAAAAATCATTTAGCAAAAGTTGAAGAATTATTATGATTAAACCAGGATTAAACAATCGAAAGCATAAATAATTATTGGATTTTTATTAGCTTTTAGCTCATTTTGTTTATGCTCTTTATAATGATAATCGATCTCTGAAGTAAATCTTTCTGCTCTCAGATTGTGTTTTGCAATATTGCATTCATCATCATCAGCTTAACTAATGCATTACTTTAAATAATGATGAAATACAATAATAATACAATAATATTGCAATATTGTTGCCCTCCGACCAGGTGTGATGACGATTTGCGAAAGACTGCTGGCAGATGCTGGATGCGTCAAGCTGAAAACAGGGCGCTATGGCGCTCTTTAGGGGAGGCCTATGTCCAGCAGTGGACTAATATAGGTTGATGATGATGATGATGATTGCAATATTGATGGAATATTGCATTGGTCTAATAAAATTTACTCTAAATTAAGTTATCATATCACAAATCAGGTAGCAGGACCTGATGAAATATAAAAAGATAACCTTATGCTAGTACATGCCTGAGGTGGTACCCATGACAGATAAAATATATAACACAAAATGTGACCTAAATAAACATCTCATTTTCGATTCTATTTATTTTGTGCTAGGCAAAATAAATTATGTATCATTTCCGAGAAGGCAACAGTTCCACCGACAAAGAACCAAACCTTATTCTGGACAACGACAAAAAAAACAAGTCTCAATAGCAAATTAATAAACATTGCTAGACTTTTCACATAGAGCTAGCTTACTAGAGAGGCAATTATTTGATTATTTAGGATTTGTTAGCCAACACAAAATAATGATATAAGTAGAGTGCTCTTCATAAAAGAAATCCCGCGGAAAAATGTGGAACAAAATTTTTTTCAAGGCGAAATTCACTACTGTCACTCGGTCCATAGTGCTACGTCTAGGAGACTTCTTTTGTGAAAAGCACGTTCGGTAGGTGCTCTTTCAAATTCAGAGGTACCTACGTAACAGTGAAAAGGCGAACAAAACCCTTTAAAAGTGGAAACTGTTACCTAAAAATTGCGGTGCACCCATACATTGCGCATACAAACCCCAACAAATCTCCGGAATCCATTCTAGCCAATAAAATCCTTACCTACACCCTAGTACACACCAAAAACCATGCAGGCTTCGAAACCCAATGTGGAATGCCACAAGCGTAAATCTCAGCCTTGTGGTAATATAAAACAAGCTTTAATGGGCACTAAAACTTTTCTAATGACCGCGACGTCCCGAAACTGTCTCCGGAGAGGAGCTCCGGTAAAGTATTTATGATTTTTGCTGTTCCCGACGTGTTTTTTTTTGTGGAATTATTTATTAGCTGTCCTGCTCAGGGAGATATGCAATGATAGAGAGGGAAGGTTTTGTCGTTTTATGAGATTTATGTTTGAAGACATCGTAGTGTTTGATAGAAAATTCGTTGTGGAAATTCGTAATAAGCAGGGATTTAATTCAACAAATTTAATGTACTCATTTATGTAGATAAAATACTGAGAAATTAATTATTCTCTATTCAGTGCTAATTATAATTAGTTATCTACCTACAACGGTTTTAATTACGAGTAATTTTCTTAAAACTGTATTCGTATCCATATTCAATTTAAAACCAGCTCAGATTAAAATGGAGGCAAATTAAAATGAACTGCGAATGAAAATTTGTTTACCGAATTGTTTTCTTGTGATGAAAATTTCTGTGAACTAGTCAAAAGCAGTTTAAAAAATGCGAATTTTGCTGTGCGCATTTATAATTGAATTTACCAGCTATATTGTCAGCCCGGTGAAATTAATAAAATTCTTGCCTTTTTGCTCGCAAAATTTAAAAACTGATATTCTGCACGCATCACCTACCTGCAGGTTATTTCACATTTTAAATAAAAATACTCCAAAAAAATAGGGCACAAACAAAATCGTTTTCCAATCAACGGAGAAATCGGTGAACATATTCGATCGGGTATCGACCGTCTCCTTTATAGATACCTAGAACTATACAAAAATGACACTCAAAATTGTCTACGACTTGTTTCGACGTAGACCTTTTGCGCAGAGCCGTGACAAGTTCTGTGAATACGGAACAAGAGATTAGTGGAGTCGAATTTATTTTATTTTAATTAATAGAAGGTTAACACTCGTCATACATACCGTAATGCTTGAAAACGAAAGATTTTAATCAGTGCGCCCTGCCCGTCATGATCTACGCTGAGACGACGAGACGAGCTGAGACGTGGACATATTTTTGTAATATTTATAGATATGCTTCCTATCCGAGCGTTGAAATGACATTAGTTAAAATGGAAACCCGAAATGCCAAAGATCTCTTTGATCTCTTTTGATATGGACGATTTGTGAGTGCTCATTGTGAATCTATGGGGGGCTGACGGATATGTATCTTGATCGATGGTGAACATACATAAAAATCATGCATGAACTTGAAAACTCTCTTTGAAGTGGGTTAGCAACTTCATGTGTTTAATTAAAAAATAAGGACCTAATGTTAAACTTAAATACCTCCTTATTTCATCGTAGCAGGCGTATACCATTTAGGTCAAGAAATATAATTTGCAGCAGGAGGTCGACCAAGGCTACGGGGGTTCTGTTTTATTAGACCTGCTACGTGATTTATATGCACCGCCCATCGCGATTTAGTGGACTGCTTAGGACCTTTTAGTGCTAGATCGATAAGCAGATAGCGTCTAGTGGATAAGGCTCGTTTATTATAATGTAAACAACTTTCTCGTTGTTAGGTACTCTTGTAGATGCAAATGATGTCTTGATAGGTACTACATTCATTGCAGGAAGTAATAAGAACAGAATACAATAGTAATTACAACTAATATTTACACCTAAATCTATTTTCTAAAAATCTAAGCCGTCACCAGAAGGCAAAGTGCTCAGAATGCTGGCAGCATTGCCACGTTGAATGGCAATGCTAATTCGTAGACCGAAATAAAAGCCAGCATTCCGATCACCTGTGGAACAATGCTGTCTTTGTTTTTCTTACTTGTCCAGTCCATCCCAAGGTTGCCTGGAAGAGATCGCTCATAGCGAGCCTATTCAATTCAGACAAAAAAACAAATCTTTATAAAAATCGAATATTAGTGTAGAAAAATAAAGTGCTGAAAATTATTTTTCTACAAGAGACTAAAGTAAGCTCTCCAAGACAGAAGTTAATTGCAAACTGGATGGCGTTTCAACATGAATAAACTAAGATTGTTTTTTAAATTAGACTCAGAGAGCTTGCGAGATATGAGGAGCTTGCTCTGTATAGGATAGCTAGGTCATTCTTCATTTTGCACCACCACCGCCCAGAAGAGAAGTGTAATGTTTTCTGGGTTCATTCATGTGCTTAGGTGATTTTTTAGACAATTAGAACGTTTGAATGCTTGAACTGTTTTGGAAGTGTTTTATGGGTATCTTTGAGGAAAAAGTGGTTCGTAAAATAGGCTATTTGGGTCGGGTATGCGCCTTAAATAAGAAAGGCGTTTGCCTACGGTAACGAAGCTTAAACTAAGTCTGTGATCACTAAAATAACTAAAGTGTTCTCTGAAATAGTTAAGTGACTTCTTGAAAGAATTATCGTTCCTTGGAACTTTAACTTAATGCACAGCTTCTTTCTGTTACTTTTTTCTCTTGTTAGAAACATTTTCTGAATAAATTTGAAAAATTTATCACTAATCCAGATCTTGGTGTCTCAGCCAAAAACTGGCGCCCAATAAAAATATTTGGTCTCGCTCTGTCCATCTTTTTTCCCTCTTGTTAGGGTTTCGTTTCGTCGAACGAAACTCTTATGGTCTCCCTGTCTTACTGTCCGTCCTTTTTCCCCTCTTGAATATCTCAGCAACTACCAAAGCTTTCAACTTGAAATTTAAAATAAAAACAACGATTAAAAAAATTCAGAACAAATCAATACAAATTTAAATTGTAGGTTTTAAAAGAGACCTACAATTTCAAATGGGGTTTGAAATGAACGTTATTGATTTGTACATTTCAAAACAGTTGTTGAAATGTTTCTTGGTTTCATACTCTTTGAAATATTTGAAAAAGTAAAAAAAATAACGTATTTCGATCCGCGACTCCGAAGCGAGCGGCTAAAACATACGAGGTGGCAAAGTTGACATTCAAAAGTCAAAAGTCAATAACTTTATTTCTTTAGGCTTACAAAAAGCACTTAGATAAGTCAAATTTTATACATAAACAGTTTTATAAATAGTAATTATCAAACAAGAAACAAAATGTTATTGATTTTGTTCACATAAATTTTTTGTCCACAAGTGGAGAGATTCAAGAGCACATCGAAATATAAAAAATGCCCATTTTCAAAACTCCCCCAAAACCTTCCAGGTAACCTTCTATTCTCGAACCTAATGACGGGACTATATTATCTGTTATTGAAGATTGACAAAATCCTGAACATCACATTGTCATTTAGCTATCTCAGGATTTGCGGCGAATGAATATGACGGCTGACCGCACGAATTAGCGACACTTCATCGCGCAGTTATCAAGTTAACTTCATCGGGGCGGCTATTGATAGTATGCATGATTTAAACTGTTGACTAAAAAAAAACGTAGTTTGATGTACGTTATCTATGTCCCTCCTTAAACAAGCTACAGGTGACATTCAATTTATTTATTTGTAAGTAAGTTTACAGAGTTGTAGGTACACAAGTAAACACACATTTTTACAATGTCAGGTACTTAAAGCTATGAAACAAAGAGATATCTTTATGAACTTATAGGTATAACAATGAAAATAATTTTTCGTTTGAATAATATAGGTAACCAGTACCTATAATTTTACAGCTGAAAATAAATAAATTTATATGCCTTTTTGCATTTAATGTGCCGAGCTCCCAGGCTCTTTTGTCATCCAGATAATCCCTAACACTATAGTAAGCTTTTTTAGACAGTTGGACCAAAACCGTTAAAAACTGATGCCCACTCGATAAAACTACAGGCCAAGCATGGTAGTTTCCAACTGATCACGTTGCATCTGATCACGGTAAACTGCGTCAAACAGTTCCATCTGATCACGCGATACAAATTGTGTCTAACTTTAATAGGCAGATCATCAAAAGGTTGGAGTGACGATATAGCCAAAGTTGAGAGCCCCCTTATATTTTTATTTTATTCTGTTTTTTAGTATTTGTTGTTATAGCGGCAACAGATATACATCATCTGTGAAAATTTCAACTGTCTAACTATCACGGTTCATGAGATACAGCCTGGTGACAGACAGACAAACGGACAGCGAAGTCTTAGTGATAGGGTCCCGTTTTTACCCTTTAGGTACGGAACCCTAAAAAGGTTACCTACCAGCCAAGTTTGCGGTGATTTATTAAAAAAATCTCAATTTGTTAAGTGCCTCAATCTCATTGAAAATCATTTATATAAGTATCAGCACGGAATTTTGACAAAAAGGTATTCTTAATTTATTTTTAAGAGTAAAGTTTCAGTTAAAAAGATAAAAGCTTTTTAGTGTAGTTGTGCCAGGCTGGTAAGAATGCCTTCTAAAAAAGTAGCACATCATGTATTCATTCCACGTGTGTCTTAAAAGTTTTTCTTGTAACTCCTTCAAGATCTTCGACCCCAGATTTTCCATCTGCTTGAAAAAAGTTAACTACTATAATAAGATTGAAAAGTTGATTTTCAAACTAACCTACCTACCTGTTCAGGATCAAGTCTTGGAAATTTCTGTTCTCAGACCAGCACCTTTCGGGTCAAAATTCTTTACGATGACGGGGAATAGAACAGTGCTAACTGATTGCTACGTATTCTACGTAGCTGCGAAAGAAAACCAAAGTTCGTCTGCATTACGCGTGTTATGTAAATCGAGAGTTGGCAGGGTTTCGCTAAACTTGTTGAAAGCATCTCTGAACTGGCTTCTTTAAAAATTCATACTGCACTCCTAAGATACCCTTGGGATGTGGGAAGATTGGATAAGGTAAAAAAGCAACGTAAAAAGTGCTAAAATGTTTTATACTTTCTGGTTTCATTTGCAGCGTAAACTGAAAGGAAAGACTCTGTTTTCCCGGCCAACTACAACCTGGGTCTCTTCAAGACGAGAGTAAATAGGTGTCTTCTTGACTTTTGGATACATCTTCGGACACATCGTCACTTACCATCAGGTGAGATTATGGTCGATTGAAGGTCTATCCTACTAATATTATAAATGTGAAAGTTTGGATGGATGGATAGATGTTTGTTACTCAATCACGCCAGAGCGGCTGAACGGATCTAGATGAAATTTGGCACAGTGATAGATTATAGTTTGGACACAACATAGACTTCTACTTTTATTCCGGAATACCCACGGGAACGGAACTACGCGGGTGGAACAACGGGGCCCTGCTAGTTGATAAATAAAAAAGGCTCTCTTATTGTATGTTTTTCAGTAAAATGATGAAAAATTATAGACCATGTAGCGTGCGATCTTCAGAACTACGAAGGAACGAATAGTAAGACAACCTACGAAAATAAATATTGGAGGTCTAAAAGCAAATATTGTTATTAAAATATTGGTGCTTAACGCAAGCCAAACCTCACACAAATCTTAAGAAAACTAAGTGCAAATAAAACACCTACAGTGCAAAATTTCCCTGAAATCCCACAAGTTGTTCTGCTAAATCTCATCCACGTTTTCATCAGTGCGAACTTCTCACCTCACGTTCACTTTATCACGAAACTTTTCACTTTCCCCACGCGATTGACGCGAACTCTCAAATAAATGGATACCTACTCTTTGCACTCTTCAAGTTATCTCAAGTAAGTTTTACAACAACTCGGACACTTCGTACATTACTAAATTTATGAAACCGTACTTTTTTACAAACTCATAGTCCTCATAAGGTTCTTAAAATACGACCCTTTCTGGTATTTTAGGAAACTCATTCAACAGTTCTTAAGTTTGAACACTTTGAACCATAGCAACATGTTTCTTCCTCTTTATATCTTAGGACCTAGGTCTTGTTATTAAGAATGATAACCAAAGAACTTTAAATTACTAAGAAAATAGTATTTGGTAGCATCTGTAAAAAAAACAATACTTATGTGAAAAATACATCGAGATATTTCGAAATGGCTTCATGCTAAACTTGGTAGTAACGAAGCGTCTGATATAATCAAGCCGTTATGAATAGGAGTTAATAAGTATCTTTCTGCAGGTTCAAACTGCCATTCCTTACAGGCATTTATATAGGTACTGTGAAGCGACTGTGAAAAAAGGTTAAAATTAAAAGGAACAAAAAGGAACAAGGTGGAAAATGTCTGTTCTGTGCAGAACTTCTATGTTTCAAGTTATCACAAGTATCTGAACAAAGTTTTTACTTTCATGAGATGGTTAGCAATCGAGTAGGTTCTTTCAAAATATTGAACTGGCATTTCGTTTGCCTGCTGAATTTTGATGAGGTAATCTGCCATCGAAAAGGATGATAGTTAAGAAATTAAAATTTTGAACTGGGTATGATTTTTCTTCGTTTGAAATGAATCTTATGTAGTCTTGGTGATTATGACGAGACGGATACTTCAACCTTATAACTATGTATTTAAGGTATGGTATAATTAGAAAACATTTATTCAAATATCTCTCGTCGTATAATTTCTTTATTAATTTCTCGAGTGAAGATTCAGCAAAGTTTAAGTTTAATTAAGTTGATTTATTAACGTAAGTTTTAGAGAGTGCTCGCTCCCATAATAGTGTCAGATGACATTTTAATATCTCTGGTACGTGGTAATTTAAACATCGCAGTGAAATAGGTATTCTTCATAAATATTACCTAAAATTCATCTGATGTCGCGTCTTTTTTTACGTAATATACACATACCTTACTTGTCGATTTGAGAGCATTCCTTCAATAAATGTTGCTTCGCTGAAACTGACACCGAGCAAAGGAGATTTTTTTTTTTAATTATATTATTTCGAAGTATATTCTAAGGTTATTTTCGCGAGAACTCATAATAAAACACTGTTTTTACCGGATTGATCGCGTATATTTTATATTTTGTTTATAACCTGACGTTTCGGAGTTTTCGGACATGGAAGCTGAAAAGCCTCCGAAACGTCAGGTTATAAACAAAATATAAAATATACGCGATCAATCCGGTAAAAACAGTGTTTTATTATTTTATTTCGATTTATTAAAACTAACCATGTTCACTATGTTTTGATTTCTCAACTGGCATATATTATTCTAAAAGTACATACCTACATTAGGTAGTTTTAAATATAAAACAAACGTTTTTTTTCAGACCTAGTGGCCCATGTACACAGTTACAAAATTAATAGTGATACAAAACACATAATACAAACTGAAAAACTACTACAAAACTAACTGACAGGGGAGGGGCATTCACATCATAAAGCCTAGAGACACTAACAAGTAGGTAAGTACAATCACAATAATTAATTATTTTATCGAAAAAAAACAAAGGCAACAAAAAGAACAATTTAAAACTTCACAACACTAAACTAGGGACCTCCTAAACTTACTTCGCTGCAGCCAGTAAGTTGATATTTTATGTTTCGCCAAAGCAATCAACCTAACTCGCAGTAACACGGCTCGTAAAAAGCTACCCGCGAAAACTTTCAGACAAAAAGTCCGAATTAAAATACCAAACATACAAATAGTCGAAACCTAAAGACAACTGCGGGAGGTCGCCGGAAAGTTGGCAGACAGTGGTTTTCAACCATTTCTTTTATTTTTAACTCCATGACGTAATACACTACTTGGAAGCTTTGCGGAAAAAAGCTACTGTGTTATCGCAAAGTTCAGTATGAGTTAGTTTTAAAGTTATGTTGAATAAATAAAACTAGCCAGGGTATTTTGCATTTAGTTGGAAAATTAGTTTGCTTTGTTTTTCACTGAAGCAATACCTACCTTAGCTCTATTAACTAAACTGTCTAGGTGCTTTTAACCCCTCTGACTTGAATTTAAGTGATGTTAAGTTGAACCGTTCTGCTTAAATGTCCTTTCGATACGAAACGCTTTAAAAGATATGTTAATAATTGTTTTAGGTAAGAAATCCAAAAACTGTTAAGAGTTTTAAGTGTTTTAAGAGTTAATTTAAAAAAAAATGTATTGCTCGCGCTATCGCGATGATAGTTAGTATGAAAAAAAAACAATAGATGAAGGGGAAGGTGCGGGTTCGAATCCCGTCGGGATCGTAAATTTTTGGGATTTATTAATTTCTTAATAGATGAAGTATTTCTAAAGTCCAGACGAATGAGATTGCGGGCGGGTCAGCTTGTATGACACATGTAGGCCGAGCGGCCCTAAGGGCTCTTGTACCCAATCGTTTTTTGCTGTGAAAATCTATGGTTTTTTCGTTTTGGAAAGGCACGGTCGTCATTGTTTTATGGATCAGTACGGAAGCTTATTCACATACGCAGCGCCGCTACGGCACGGACGCGTATCTGCTCCTCGGCGCGCCGCGTCTTCGGCGGACCAGCACCGAACGTTTTCCATTGCTGCAATTAGGCATTTTCCAAAAAAGAAAAAAGCCGTTGACTCGTCTGAGGATTTTGCCGTGTCATATACAAACTCGCACAGTTTCTTAACCGTACGAAGTTCTAGCCTGAACCTCTTGTTCACGACATGTTTACGGCGCTTTGCAGTCGTACCGTAAAGAAACCATGTCGTGCAAAGAGCTCTTTATCGTGACTCACCGGATAAATGTCATATTATGAATTGGCAATAACGTTAAAAAAGGTTTGGTTTGCCTCTTATTTGATTAACACACCATATTAATTATTAGCTTTCGGTCTAATTATGAGATAATGAATTCGTGTTGTTTTGAAATATATTCAAATTAATATTGGTACGATGTGGCTTGTTCCGCTTTCAGATATTATGTAAAACAGAGGAATGAAATAAAAGCCTTTGGGGTATTTGCTTCGTATATAAAACATGGCCTATTAGCCTGGCGTGCTGCGTGTTGGTATAAAAGAGCTAGTACACTTTGCTTTCGACACTTGTTTCTTAAAGGCCTATTTAGATCTACGCGGTATTTGCTACCCCGCGGGCCTGCGAATCCGAATGTGCTACAGTCACTGTTACACGCACAAAATACTTACTCATCAGTACAGCGTACCTATTGCTCGAGATCCTGAGCGAAATCCAAGTGAAACTTACTGCTGCGCCCTGGGTACCGAATACCGCGGAGGGTTGGACCCTACTCGAAAAAGGAAAATTGAAGTTTTTGATTCGTTTACGTTCAAAACAAACTCTTGTCGCTTGGATTTCACTCTATTTTTGCATAAGATTAGCGTTTGCACGATAACGAATCAGTAACTTCGATTTCATTTTTACGATTACGGTCCTTGAATAGGATTTTATTCGGACGTAATTCGGACTCTTCTTTTGACTTTATGGATTAAACTGTTGATTATAAAAACAAAAACGAAGACTTCCCTGATGTTTTCTATAGCAGAAATGTGGTATAGATCGGAAAAAGAAGGTCTCGAGAGAACGTTCTCTCGACTTATTCTACAATATACAATTTTAATTAGGATTAGGTAAATGAGAAAAAAATTTACTCCATCGTTTTTGTTTCAATCATTTAATTAAGTTTGAAGTCGTATCGTAACTGTTTAAAATATTATAAGTCCGAAATTTGATTGAAATTATTTCATTGCGTTCGAACTAACAAAAATATTTTATGTACCTTCCCAAGTAGCATTCGGGGTTCTATAAAAGATGTCTAGTGGTTCACATGTACTCCACAAGCTGTGTAAGTCAGCTGTATAAGAGCTGTATAGCTTGCTATAATGCTCTTATACAGCCAGTTTGGGCACAAATTAGACAGCCTTAAGTTCACTATAGCTGTACATTAGCTGTATAATAGCATTATAATAGCTGTTTAAGTAGTAACATGGGACTTAAGGCTGACTTACGGCACTATATGGGACGCAGTGTGAACCATACAAAGTACATGAGTGTAATAAAGAGTAACAAGTGGCTCAATATACAGCCTTCACAGTTATAACATCCCACAAACGTACTCCACTGCTACCCTAAAATCACGTGTGTACTAAATTATTTCTTTATTTTATGAATTACTCATTAGATTGGTTTTGTGTTTGCCATCATGAAACACAAACTCCGGCGGATATCAATTGGATAAAAGTTTATGATAACACGCGGTAATTAGCTGTTAATGCCATGGGAATGCAACTTTATCGTGAAATGTATACATATTTACAGCTAAAATATTCACGCGCCTCTGTAAAAACGCGATATTCATTTTAAAATATTTAAAACCGGCTGAGAGGAAATCTACAATTTTCAGTTTTTGATATTATATTGGCATTATAATTAAACTGCGGTAATTAAATATAACATGAAACAAAACTCAATCGCTCTATCTGCGTATTTTGTGATAAATCTGCATGATAATATTGGAGATTTATTTGGTAAAAATTTTAGGTCACGAGAACAAAATGGTGGAAATGAAATACGACTATGTGAACTGTTATAACTCCAATTTAATGCGGTTAGCGGTATATAGGTTCACATGTGTTCTGTTAGAATGCTGTTATCTATATGAAGTCCCACATTTGTACCACTACAGAGCCAATGTCTATAAATTTATTCGAATGTGAACTTATGTACAGCTTTAAGATGTAGTTTAGGTCAATTGTGTACCATCGTATTCGTCTTTCAATATACTGCAATTTTAGAGATCCGCAATAATAATTCATTTCATTTCAAGCCTTTATTCAGAAAAATTTACAAATTTGTTTTTTAAATACTGTTACTTATACCTACCTATTGTTACGACATCGATAATTCTTCTGTTTGCCCTTTTTTGGCAAAGCAATAATAATTATTGTCCGTTAAATCACCTAGCCCAGGTACTAAGTCAAGTATGAATACCTAAAGTACCTACAAATTTTGTAACAATCTAACAAAAAATATTTTTTAATTTCGTGTAAGACACACAGTTTGGTTTCAGAGTAATTACACTTACAAAAAACACTACTCTGTTTAAGGAGGTATTTAAAAGAATGTAAACAAACTACATAAAGAGGGACAACATTATGCCCTGCGACAGAAAAGGACAGAAAATAATAGTTGTCACTCAGCCATAGTAACAAACACTGTTTACAATATTTTAAAGGTGAACATACACCTGTCAGCACCGTAAGCGCCGAGTTGGCAAGTGTAATAGTGTAACCATATTTTGCAGAATTAATCAGATAAATAACCTAATATTATTCCTTTTATTTAGTGATAAATAAATAACTGTTATTTCTGATATTTATCTGTTAAAATATGGTGCAGTACTAGAACTGCAATCACCACACTCTGATATCTGTATATTTTGAAGGGAACTTTCAGGTTCAGGCACATTTTCCTCTGCATCATGTACAGAACCACCATGAACAACTGTTGCTGTCGCACTTGTTGAAGCCGTATCGACGGGCTCATTTTCGGGCGTCGTTGTCAATCGACTGTTCATTTTCGAATATTCTTTTGAAATTTTTCTCATTATTCCCCCGGTTCTCGCTCTTACTTTCCAAGATTTTCTGTTCATTTTCACAATTTATGCACGCGACGTAATAAACAGCTTGTGGGATAAGTGTAATAGAATATCACATTCACAGTCATGTTCAGCTTACAGCAAATAAGAGTAGTACTTGTGGACAAATAAACAGCTATTGTGGTTATTGGACAACACATATACTCCTTTTAACAGCCTACAGTGCACATGTGAACCATTTAAACACTTCTGTACAGATAGTAAAAGAAGGTTATTTTATGATCACAAACAAGTCCTACTACAGCTACTAGCTGTATAATAGTCTAAAACGAGTAAGCATAACAGCCTTTGGCTTTATAAATGACCACGTGTGCTCTATTAAAATGCTAGCTCTATAACATCGCACAAGTAGGCCGTTAAACAGCGGTTGCCGTATCTCTACCCTCCTGTAATGCTCTTAGTCAGACGGCTGACTAAAGGATAGTTGTTAGAGTATTATAACACCAACAATCGTATAAAAGTATAACTCTACACTCCTATAAGTCCCTTAGACAGCTATAGGTGTTATATATCGCAATAATGCAGCTTGTACATCACGTGTGAACTGTAGTAATGCTTCAAGTACACATGGGAACTAAATGTGTACTCTTAAATGGAGTAAAATGCTACTTGGGTTCTGTTTTCCTTACTTTAAAGTAAATATTGAACTAGCAACGAGTGATCTAGCTTTAAAAACTCAGCTCTAGACTTTGAGTGGAACGACAAAGCCTTTAATTGGAGCTATTACGTAAATGAACTGAATGTGTGACCTTTCGTATTATGCCGCATGAAATATGAATGCGACTGGTTTTACGAAAATTTGCGTTTAATTTTACGGACTGAAGGTTTTCAGTGTATTTCAATACCAATGAAATGTATTAATACTGATGCAGCTCTGAAATTCTTTCGTCTCTGTAGCAACCGTATTGATCTCTATGTGAGTTGACAAAATTATCTCTTACAAAATTGCTACAGCTCTGAGATCATGCCTGCCTCCTAGCCGTTTATAAATGGGTGTCCGGATTTTTCAGGATTTTCGTTGCAAGCGCTTCCCTGATATAATACTTTAGTGCACTTTATCGTAACATGACTTCGGAGGGGTGCAAGGTGTTGCGTGCCTCATGCATCAATGCCAGTGCGATACTGTAGTCGAACAGCAGCTCATCACGGATTATCGTATACTAGGGCCGCGGTCAGATATCTCGCCGCCAGCCTTAATGATAATCATCCGAAGGGCCTTTGTCACCGATAACACACCAGCTAATCGTACGATCTCTATCAGTCTGTTGTGTGACGATGGTTAGAGACTAGGTGGTATGACACTAGTCCTTTGGGAGTTAGGATATCCATTGTGTGGGACGCTACGCTACGTGCGTCGATCGACAGACTTGCGCCTTTCCATCTTTTGAGGACATCCGTAAGGGCTGGTGCGGTAGCAGAGCATAATATCTAGTTTAATAAACAGCCTAAAAATGTTGCTACAATTATGTGATGAAATATATCAAATGTCACGGAAACCATCGTCTGAACGTTTATTAAAATTTAATAACAGATTTACTGGCTTGTTCCCATAACCTCTGGCATTTTCCCCGACGTAGCGGTAGAGGTTCTCTCGACTTTTTGTCTAGAAACCCGCGCGGACTGACAGGACGAGGATGCACTGGAGATTTGTTTGAGTTGTTTGAGTTTCAGAAATCCCCTGATCGACTTATTTACACCGTAAATATAATATAATATGTTTTTAAATCAAATGGTTACTTTTTGCATTTGATGTTGACTGTATGGATTTGTTAGCAGTCTGTCCAAAAATTTGTCCCCGCCCGTGGTAAACTTGTACCTTAAGCTAACAGTCCCCACCCGAATATTTATCTGCTAGGTACCTACAAATATAATTAAAAAGAAAATTCGACCCGAACCAAGATGAAATTAACACGATTTTCTTTGAACTTCTTACAATTATAAAGAAAAAAGTTTTCGCTGAAAGCTGTTTCCGAAAAAAACAGGGAATTTTTGGTAGTAAGCAACGCTCTACGACTTGTTTTATTTTTCTATCGTTGTTTTTTTTGCTTTTTAAGGGGAGTCGGTCATTAAAACTTTTGAAACTTTAAGCTTGATTATTCGGGTGTCTTGTTAACAAATAGAATGGAAAGAACAAAGGTTGAACATAGCTGTGAGCAGGTTACTGCATTACACTTTTGGCACGATATGGGAGGGTATTTTTAAGGTGTATGACATGCACTCCTTAAAGTTGATGAGCATTGGACCTGTGGCCGACAGTTTGTCGCGGACATGTTGCAAGAATTCGGTGGGCTATCACTGACAAGATTCTAAAAAATTATAAAGCAGACATCAACCCGGCGCGCCGGGCTGTATTGGATGCGTTGCCGACTTTGGTGTGTAGACACCATAAAACGTAAAAAAATCCTTAAGGGTGTTTCTAAGAACTTAAGAAGCCATTCAAACGAAATAAACTCCCCGTAGCACAGTGGAACCAGCGCCCTACAAGCGCGGTCATAAATACATAACTTTGTTATTTGGATTTTTTCTTTAGAAAAATTATAAAGAATACTTCTTAAGTGTACAATAATACTATAATTTACCAAATCTGATACATAATATAGTATAAACTGTACAATATGCTTTTGTTATATAAATTTATTTGATCAATATTACGGATTTATTGTGCCACGTTTGGAAATGGCCTCTGAATATGATATCAACGCTTTTCATGAAGTGGTTATAAATCTATATACATATAAATGTGTATTCTTTTTATATTTTATACGTGTTAAATGTAATAAATAAAAAACAAGTCAATTTTAATTTATTTACAAACGTACCTAATCATAACCACAAGAAACTTAATACTACCACAACCAACATAATTAACATTTATATATTAATATTTATACAGGGTTATTGGTACATTAGTCACACTACGTGAACTGCAGGTCCTGCCCATCATCACAAATACGTTCGTAAAGACACCAGGTCTCAATTCTTAAGAAAATTTATAAATCACTTCTGATGCTAAATAAAAACGTTTTTGTCTGGAACCCAGCGAGTTACTTAAGACCGATCTTCCACTCTCATACCTTCTGTTAATTCAGGGCAGAGCTGTTTTTAAATTGAGTTTCAAATAAAACCTCTCTAACGAACGATTATTGAATCGCGGGGAGTAGGTACCTATTACCAATACCAAGTTTAATAATTAAGACCTGGCGTCTTCACAAACGTGTTTGTGATGATGGGTAGAACCTGCAGTTCACGTAGTGTTACTAATTTACCAATAACTCTGTATATTAATATCTATATAATAATAATTTATATACTTAATATATTTTTTTGTCGTTCGTCTTTTCTTGAATGCACTGCTCGCTCATTACTTATTGCTAATTCGACACATTAAATTTCTTTTAACCAATAACCAGAGTACTTGAGCAAAACGTTATGGCTTATTCTATTAACAATTGTTAATAGAAATATCCAAAATCTATCAATACTTTTACATAAACTTAGTATTCTACTATCAAGTTCCTAATATCTAGATCCTCGACCTCACCCATAGAAGCTAGAATCGTTTGCAGTACGTGTTGTTGTTTCTTAACAACACTTCCAGTTACGGCAGACCATATCTCATAAAAATGCATCCTTGAAAAAGTACATTTAATCAAAGTACCTGAAAAGAAAATAAGAAAAAATATAACTTATTTCTCGTAGACCGTGCTACGTCTTAGCCTACGCAGTCGTAGAGGCTGTATAGGAACTACATTAGCAGATATTAGCAAAAAAAAACTTTATATTCTCAAAATAGACAGTTTAATCTATAATTTACGGTAGGTGAGGATAGTTGATTAATGTAGAAAGTCCATTAAAAGTCCACGTAAAGTCAACAATTAAGGCAAATATTTGGTAGAAATCCTGTATGGCGTAGCACGTAAAAAGTCAGCATAATAACGTCAAATAAAATTTTAAAATATAACTAGATAGTGAAAACATACCTTGATCTTGGAAATCCATGTCACAAACACACTCGAAAACAATGTCATTCCGAGAATTCATCGTCACAAAAATAATGTCTGTTAGCGAGCTTCTAATCAGGCGAGCGCAACGTAATTATGTGTTAACTTCGGAGGACAAAAATTACGTGATTCTTAGGTAAAATGGGTAGGATATTTATACTTTGAGGTTGCTTGTTTATCGGTTAATCGTTATAGGTAGATAAATTGAGGGTAGTTGTTCTTTTTTTTTTTTAATTATGACCTATGGGCGGTACCACTGTGCGTAGTCGGGTTTTTGTCGAAATAATTTCATTGTTTTGAATTTAATGTTCTAGCTATCAGAGTCAGTCGGCTGTCTTATAATTTAAAGAAACAAAGAATAGAATAGATATACATTAATTTGGACACAGGTACACACAAATATAAAACAAAACGGAAAACAAGAACAATTTAACATGGAGGAACTATGAAGCAAGTTATAAGTTGAAAAAGAAATCCAGTCGATTTTGATCAGCTCAGGTGAACACTCGTGTCCACCTGAGCTGAGCATTCTTTTGAACGATATTTCTTAATGGTATAATGCTGGTACACCCGTATAGCTAGAGGTCAATCTTAAGACAATGGTTTAAGAATTTCGTGTCGATAATGGTCGTTTCAGTTTTAACAAGTTCACAAATTAGGGTATTTGATAGCTCTGGCTATTTGTTTGAAGGTCAATACTATTTCAGTTCAGTTCAAAGAATTTATTCATATTCCAAAAATTTACTGTCTGGCCTAGGGCGTAAATTTATGAATTTTATTTAAATTCTTTGAATTTTCGAAAGTTTGGGTAAGCACTTTAAGAACAAAAATCTTAGTTTAACATAATGAATTTATGAATTACAACAAGACCAAGAAAGCACCTAGATTCACGGCATATCTATGATTAACCTTACCCCTGACAAATTCAAAAAACGAAAACGAAAAAAGAGACTTCTAGGTTTTAAGTTTAGGTACTATAAATATATGTTAGTTTGTATGTAAATCTCCTTATGTAATCTTCTTAGTTTATTTTTATTAATTCTATCTTCCTACCTTTATTACCCCTGAGTATACCCCTATATTACAGCTTACGCTGCGTTCACACGGAGGTAAGTTTTGCCGGGTCTCTTCTCACTTCTCTCATCTCTTATTTCTGTCTGATCTGAAAAAACCGAACGCAGTTGTATCAGATGAGCGAAACATCAGGAAGAGTCAACACGGTTCTAAAAATTGTTGAAAAATGATGGACTTTACCACTAGAATAGAAAGCAGTACCACAATCCCGCTAAAAGCCAGCGAGATCCCGGGGAGTTGCGCCATAAAAAATGCGTTCACGTCACGACCGCACACTGACAAAATGCAGGTGCTAGGGTTTTTAGACGAGTGAATTAGGTAGGGTTCAACTTTAGATTCAATGTCGAAACTCGCAGGTTTCATCTGATTTTTAAAACTTAAACCAAACGCTAATACCTACGCAAACTTAAATTTTAAATAATTTTGTGCAAACGATTCGGACTTGACGCTATAATATTCTTGTTTCTCATTGGTGGTAAGGATTTGAGTGGTTTGTGATTTCTTTTGAGTATGTTTAAGTGGACGGAAGTGGCCGATGACACAAAGATAATATAGATAGCATTGCTTTAAAAGTAAATAAATAAAGATAGAAAGATAATAATCAGACGATAAGCAGAATCATCGGTACACATATTGATGTGCGTGTATGAACATTCCTGTCAAAAAACGTTAATAAGAACGTAACACTTAGGTTTTTGTTGGAATATCACTAACCCTTAAAATTGGCTCGTCTGCACATCGCCATGCCACCATGGCACCAGACAAAACGTCGCCATTACAGTCTTGTGTGCAATACTGTATGAGTTGTTACTCGGTCACTGACCAGAATAGGTGTCAGTTTCTACTGTTACATAGTACCAGAGACAAATGACCATCGGCAGGAAGCGAATGAGACAGTTTTGACGCGTTTTCCAGCTGGCTGAGGCAAAACGAGCGTCATTTTTTCAGTTGAGAATTGCGTTAACTGCTCAGTTTAATACAATTTTTTTTTGTGGCACACGGTGAACTGTAATTTCAGTTAACTCACAACACAACTCAAAAAATAGCTCATGTGTGGCCTCAGTATTATCAAAAAGTCACATCTAGCCCACCGCTTCGCATGTGTTTTTTTTGGGATCAAAACGTTATGCCAGGTGTAGAGTTTTATGCATGCAAGGTTCATTAGTTTTGGCGTTTTTGGAGTGACAAACACAAATCTTGACATGTTACAAAATTCTACGTTTAAAAATTATATTTACCTACTCCGAATAAAATCAAATTTATTTATTAATTAAAGATATTTATTAATGAAAACTTAACAATATCAGAAAACAACAAGGTAACAGCAAGATTATCACTTAAATCTAAAACACTAACTTCGACAACGCACAATCTCACATGGGCAACAAAAAATGATTAAATTTGAATCAAATATCTTTTTGGAGATCAATTAAATAATGAATGAAAGCTTTCAAAACGATACATTGTTTAGAGCGACGGTGCTTTGCTTCGGTGATACCGATGTCGTCATTAAGAGTCGATTAAACTTGAAATAGCTTAGTGTCAGCGATCATAATATCTTCCAAAATACTGAAGCATTTACTTTGAGATTAATATACATATTATGTTATAGTTTAGGATTGATTGTGGAAAATATTGAAGAAGGTACTTTTATATACATATTTTCACCAATATTGTGGGTTAGTAACCGCTTTGTAAACAAAAAACATCCAGGTAGTATAGGTGGTAAGTAATAGTTTATCTGAGAATGTATTCATACGCTGTTTTATTCGTGTAGGATTTTGTCTAAGTTGCCTATGTCCGCGATACAAATAATAGTTCACTGGTTATGTATGTGTGTGCATTACGTGATAATGGTATGTGGTGTGTCCTTGTCTACTCGCTTTTAGCGGAGTTTTATCTCCTTTCTTGTAACCTGTTTAGTGTAATGCAGCTTTGTGCTTTTGTGTTGAGAAAATACAGAAAAAACTGAAATGTGAAACTAATAATTCAATTGTATTGAAAAAAACTAAAAACTGACTTCAAATTCCTTAGTATTTACACTGTTTTTTAGTACTTACGAATGAAAAGTGATGGTTCGGGCTTTGTTTTTTGTTCTGGAGCAATTTGTACACCTAGTGAACAAACACAAGGGCTTAGCTGTAGTATTTTAGTCAGTAAATCAAACAAAAGTATGTCGTAGCAAGCACGCTAATCACGAACGACGACGGCGCCGGTCCGACTATGACTGAGGGGGGTGGACCTAATTGGACCTAATTTGAGTCATCCACTTTTGAGCAGCTAGTACCTAACCTCCTTTTTATCTAAGTTCATAACCTCTCTTGCAAAACGGCGTCATCGCCGAGAGCAAAAACCAAAGTGATTAATTAATTAAGAAAGCTGAGTTTACCACCACACTAGCTGCAATGGACAAAGATATAAGATTGATGTGGCGCGGCGGGCGAAGGTCTGCATGCGACGCTGGAGGTTGCGGGCTTGATTCCTGCCTTGGGACATATATTATGTTTGTACGATCTGCAATTATTTGTTCCGGGTGTTCTGGGTATTTTCTATGTTTACTAAAAATATCTTTGCATGTGATATGTAAGAATGTCAGTCATCTAATACCCATAACACAAGCTCTACTTAACTTGGGCACAGATATAATAATACTATACTACTTGGGGCTAGATGATGCTGTGTGAATTGTCCAGCATAATTTTATTTATATGCAAATACTACTTAATAACTATATACGAAAATTGCGTCTATTTGTAAATAGTCTGATTCTGAAGGAGGTAGCAACGGGTAGTATGCAAGAGTTACAAAGCAAAACCGAGGTATGTCAGACCTACCTACTAACGAATTCGAGGTCGAACTTTAAGCACAAGTTTTTGGAATTGATTAATTCAAATCCAACTGCAGAGCAAGAGTTCCGCATCATGTTAGTTACGTGAATACCTGCAAGAAAGTTTTTTAGGGGTAAAAAACTCTGTTTATGTTCTACAGTTCTGAAGCGAGCGAAGGTGTTAGAGGTCTGTAACGAGATGGAGTTACTTAAATGCCTTATTTACATTTAATTTTAATTAACGGGTCCAGCAGTGGACCTCTAAAGGCTGTTGGGGTGAGGAGGAAAAAGTTAAGCCTCGTTTAGAAACCTCATTCTAAACGAGGATTAACTTTTTGGTTCTGAACCAAATACAGAAGAGTTGTATAATTGACGGTAGATATGCAAAATTCAAATTACTTGTAAAGACAAATGTCACCTCAGTCTGCCTGTGACCATGGAAGCTGAAAAGCCTCCGAAACGTCAGGTTATAAACAAAATATAAAATATACGCGATCACTCCGGTTAAAACAGTGTTTTATAAAATACAGAAAACCTTCAGAAAACAGTCCAAAAAAAACCCTGGGTGTATGTATAAACCTAGTTTTTCACATAAAACGTGCCCGCCCGGACCTTACCCAAATTAATTTACTAAACGTTTCACTAAAAAATCTAACAATGTTAGTAACAACTTTTGCTAGTAAATATCTGGCGCAGCGCATTAGTATTGCCATTCAGCAGCTGGGCAATAAAGCCAGAGTGTCTTGGGGGACGCTTCCGACTGGTATTGTGGATTATGGATTAGTTGAGCTACCTATAGATTGCTTGCAACAGTCTGCAGTTAGCTCAATTGTTTCGATAGTAAATACTTAGTTTTTTCATCATCATCATCCACAACCCGACTTCACCCATGCTGGGTATAATTCTATTATTTGACTGTCATTTTATGTCGTAATGAAGTATTTCAATGTTAGTTAGTTAAGGGAGCGTCGAACAGACTGCAAACACACTAAATCAATGTTCCCTTGCTTGGAAAACAACAAACACGATGCTCAAGATGAGCCGCGTGGACCTAAGAACAATGGTGAGCATTATCACAGGCGACTGTAAACTGAACCATCATCTTTTCAAGACGAGAGCCATAGACAGCAGCCTGTGTCGTGGCTGCCTCCAGGAAGAAGAGACTGTGGTACATGTTGTGGTACATTGCACGGCCACAGAGGAGGCCAGGTGGAAAACGGGTTGAAAAGTCTCATAGAGGCATCAAACCTGTCCACGTCCACAGAAAAGCTGAAACGAAGCTGTCAATTGCCAAGAGTTCTGCTCCGGTACTTGAAGAAGCTGCTGGTTAGATCCTGATTAGGCAGGGGGGCAATGCACAATACACTCCCATGCGAGATGTCAGTGTATGTAGATCCTCGTTCACCCACTTAAAATAAGAATTAATTAGTTAGCCATAGGTAAGTTATACGCAAGTATCTCCTACTGATAAACATCACCGACCAGCCCAAAATATAAATAGAGCCCGTGAAACAATTTCGTTCAAATTTTATTAACTCGTAGTTGAGCTCCCCAGAAATATGTAAATTACAAAGAATCGAAATTGAAAGACAAAAAGTAATATAAAGCAACTGCCATGGCGTTTTCAACGGTAACCTTTGAAATTCAAAATTAAGTACCAATAATACTGATACTAACTTGAAATGTAATAAAAGCGAAGTAAAAAACTTTTTCATTTGGCAACGTAAAATTAAAAAGTCTCTTTCATTTGAATTAAAATGACAGAACAAAGAGTGGTTTGCGTGTTTTACATAAAAATATAGGTTTCATTTTTGATTGCGTCAGCTTTTGAATATTTTCTTGTTTTGGGTTCCATCCTGAAAATTACCAGGAATGTTTATAGTCCGCGCGGGATCAGAATGGGACGGAACCTTGTGAAAGTAAACGTTTTACGCAACATACAATCCGCGCGATGTCAAAATGGAGCGAAGCCTTGTCGTAGTAGGCTGTCTGATCGCTTGTTTCTGTTTGGATAACTTGCGTTGGGATAAACCCATTTGTGTCCTTTTCTGACCGTGCCGTGGACTTAGATAATGATGATGTCCGTCTAGCCGAATTTCGACTACGTCGGCCAGTTTCAACCGAGACTAGCTATATGCGCAGGACATTATTATAGTTGACAAATGTGTGCGCAAAGACAGGCGCACTCTCTATCTCTCTCTCTTTGATAATGCAATAAGGCAGTAGATCGTCACGATCGGAGAGAGGATCTATCACGCAGGATCAATCGAGGCACGGAGGTGTAACTCCGCCAAATTCCTGACTCTACAGAGTTACAGGCGTTAAAAGAAGAAACTTTATTGACAAACTTTTTGACATAATGAATGACCTTATTTACTATCCATCATCGAACACATCATCTCCAAGAAATGAGAATGTGTCTTTTGTGGACATCCATTAGGGCTGGTGCGGCAGATTTAGCCAAAGATCTGAAGAGGAGCAAATATGCAGGTCTCGACAGAACCTAGGCATTTGCTATCCTTGGAGTCGAAACCCTAGGTCCGTGGGGTATCGAAACTCTCCAAGTTTAGCAAAAATATCTGAGCGTCTGGTCGAAACGACACGTGACCCGGAAGCTTGTGAGTATCTGGTACAGCGCATCAGCATTGCCATACAGCGGGGCAATGCAGCCAGCATCTTGGGGACGCTTTCGATTGGTATTGATGTATATCAGTTGAGCTACCTGTAGGTTGTTTGTAACAGTTAGCAGTTAGCTCAATTGTAAATACTAGTGCTGATTTGTTTCTTATTTAATTATAGTTTTCTGTGTATATCAAGAGTAGAATATGTATAATTAGCTGTAATATTGCCGTAACTACCCACCTTTAGAAGCAATTAAAATGCAATCTAGCAGATTTGCAAGCTGGCTCTTACGTGGGAATTAGAACCTCCAGTCAGATCATTAGAACAGTAGCTTAATGAACTAGATTCAATAAACTCTACTAGGTTTAATCAGGAAGGAATGCTATCGTGCTAAGTGACTGCTTGTCGCTGTTGCTGTCGTCATCAACTAGAACAAAAAATTTCAAAAAAAATTGTTATTTAATCGATTTTAAAAAAGAGGAAGTAAGCAACTGTATGTTGAACTTGTTAATTTGTGTTTGCTATGTTGTATGGATTTGATAATGATATACACATATCTTTATCTCCGGTTTTGATGTAGGTATATATCGCTTTTGTAGAGTATGATCCCAAGGTGGTTCCGGAACAGTTTTTCTCGAGATATTAGAAATTGCACGAAAATTTAAACTTTCAGAAGGTTTCTTTGGAATTTATATTGTAGGCGGTCCATTAGAAATTGCGACAAGCAACCTCGACAGCTAATCTTCCTGAAAACCCTACCTACTGTACTGATGTACCTGTACCTGGAGTGTCCATTTATAGTCAATTTGTTGAAAATGTGAAATTCGATAGTAGAATTCTCAGTTGGTATTATCTTATGACAGTGATAAGAGACAGAATACAGAACAAAGCTTTCTCTATTACCTACCAGCATTGTGATCTGAGTTATTGTTTCAGTGTTTCCGGTGTCCGCTCCGGGCAACATCTCCAACTTCATCAAACAAATATTGTGGAAAACTTTATCAGTTTCATCTCATGGCGACCATTAGACAGATCAAAGTTTTAGTTACAGCTAGTACAATTAAGACTTGGAAGGAGCCAACTGATACTTTCATGTTTTTTTTTTCTATAAAGAATAGACCTTCGTTCCTCAATCTTACATGTTTGTATTGTGGCCGACAAAGTCTACAGACACAAGGTCTGAAAGAGACCTGTTTACTTTTGTTGTAAGGAGACCCAAATTCCCAATTCTACTAACCAATCGCTTCACTATTGCAATTGTACCGATTTGAGGGCTGAACTGGAGAGGTTGATTCTACCACCACGGCAATCAATGCTTCCATGTAGGTAGGTATAGTAAACGCTTCGTTCTTCGGCTTTATTTTGATACTTTGTTTCACCATCAGCATCATCATCTCCATGTGGTGGACATAGGCTTCCCCTTAGAAGCGCCATAGTGCCCTGTCTTCAGCTTGTCACATCCAGTATCTGCCTGCAGTCTTCTGCAGGTCGTCATACCACCTGAATTCGATGCTTAAATAATTGAAGATTGTCCATAATAATCGTTCCGCAGAGCTTTTGCCTAGATTTGCCTAGCTACAGTATTCCTAAGCTACGTAACGACAAGCATTATACGGGTAACTGCTTGCGAGTTAGTTCGGGTTTCACTATCGTCTCGGCTGGATACAGGATTAACTTGAGCTAAATGGTGGACTGTCATGGTATTCTGAAGTTTGAGAATGCAGTTAAGACATTGTGTTTGTTTATTTCTGTTAATTTAACATCACACGTCGTTCTAATATTGTAAATACAAAAATTAAGATGAAAAGAAGTGACATCTTCACGCAAACCACTGAACGGATCAGGCTGAAGAAACGTTGCGTATAGGAAAAAGGCGTAAAATAGCTGGCAGTAGCTATTTGTCGAATAATAATAATCAATAAATAAATTGTCAATCAGTAGTAATTAATGCCAAAGTATTATCCTAGTCATATTGTAAAGGCGATAGTTAGTGCGGTTGCGAAGATGTTGGACATTTTTGAAAATCTAATTTATAAATTATTTAAATACTTGTAAGTTCCAGTGTATCACTGTTGGCAAACCTAATTGTTAAAATATACAAACATACAAACATAGGGTGCTAACCTCATAACCCTCCCCTGTTGGTAGTCGGGTAAAAATAAATAAATAAAATCTACCGTTTCTGAGCTAATATCTACACAACGATTGGGAATAGGTAAAAAAAGTATAGAATTAAAGTTGTAGAAAATTTTATCATCTTTCATAATGTAGTCTATTAAAATGTTAACTAGTCCAAACAAAGTTTCGAAGTAAAACTTTCTGCTTTGGACTTTTCCACCCAGCACCCTCTTTTTAGCACTCATTGACTAGACATTTATAATCTTGTTCTCAGCTTTTCATTTTCCAGTTTCCTAATTACATAGATTTAAGCCTAAAACGTCGTCATAGTCGTAATCATCATCATTATTCAAACTCAGCATGGTCCACTGCTGTGTATGGGCATCCGTTCGCTTCAGCCTACCTCCTCAGTTATGTTCCTCTCGTTTCCATCTATGGACATGTACACCCCATTTCCACAAAAAAAACAACAAGCTAGATTAAAAAAATACCGGCAAAATTTCCGAATAATAGAAATTCCACAATCACATGATGCAAAATTCATATAGAGTCAATAAACAGGCCCAAAATATAACACGACGAAAACATAGTCACAAAATAAGGTACAATGAGAAGTGAACCATAGTACAACCACAGCGCTATGTTGTGCAGTTGACAAAGTGACATAAAAGTAAATGGGCCGTATAAAGTGACAAATCACTCGCATGCGAGAAGAGATTCCACTCCCTCCGCGATATACCCATAAATTGAGGCGCTAGGGCTACTTCCAATGATGTACGAGAAACATCTATTCAATAATCAGAAAGATGTTACTATTATACATTTTCTTACGAGACTTTTTTATATTTTATTTTAATAATAAAAAGTCTTGAAATCAGAAAAATTAACAGGTACCGAAAACTTCATCGACATCGACATCGAATATATGTTTTTTTTTCTACTTAAATCTAAAGTACAAAGTAAGTTAAGAAGAAAAGAACATACTAGAGATTTCCAGGTACTCTTGCAATGATATTTAATAAGTCAGTGTAACAATCAACAGAATTGTTAGCATTTTTTTTCTGCATCTTCACATATTTTTGTCAAGTTTGATTTGACCATACTTTGTTAGTTTGTTTCTAGTTTAATAATTTCTTTGTGTACTTTGAGCTGGCATGTCAGAATTTGATTATTTTTTGGAACCATGGTAAGCAAATCTGCAGTTAAATAAGGATGTAGTTCCTTAACAGTTAGTCTCGACCTCCTTAGATAGGTCTAATGACTTCATTAGAGTGACCTATCTAATGAGGTCGAGACCTCACGTACCTACGTGAGATACGTAGGTACAACCAACATTACGAGGTTTATCAATCGAACACACTCCATTATGTCAGTGCCAGCCAAGCGTAGCAAATCGTCTCGGTCGGGGCAAAGGGATTCTGAGAAGTTCTGAGCCTAAGCAACATGCGTTACACTGAATTCACTTTGATCATTACTATAATTTGTGAATAGAGACTATACTATTTGAAAATGAAACTCCCTAGGTATTCGTTAATTTGATTCCTTAGTTTCGAAGGCGTGATGTTTTGGGTTTCCGTACTTTAGTTAATTTTTAAAAAAATATCTGAGCTTCTGGTCGAAGCGACGCATGAGCCCAAGAGCTGGTGAGTATCTGGTACAGCGCATCAGCATTGCCATACAGCGCGGGGCAATGCAGCCAGCGTCTTAGGGATCGTCGTTTTCTTGTAGTAGTACTACAAGAAAACGTTGACGTATTTTGTTATAGGTACCTATGACAAAATTTTCGCACGGACTATTGAATCTAAGTTTGTTATTACATGACTTCAGTAAAATAATATAACTTCCCTGCCAGTTTTATAACCTGTATAACGCAGAAACTATTTAAAAATAACGTCACTATTACACTAATAACGCGAAACAAGCCACCTTTAGGCGAATAGTAAGGCAAATGACCTTGGGCATTTCCGCGCCTATATGCAGCAAAGAGTACTTGTTTTCGATTCAGCATACCTTCCATGCAGTGCCCTAATCAACCAAATAGTACGATCCTCTGCGGTAAGGTGACGTGAAACTGGTCAGGTTTGTATCACAGATTTTGTAGGCGCAAATACGTTTTTACGTTTAACATCGTTATTTTGATTGATTTTTTTGACTTTTTTGTTTGACCTCCAAGAAATAGGTATGAACTATGTAAATCACTATACTGAATTTGGTCCTAATCGAATTAGAGACACCGAGGTGGGTTCGAAGCAACTACACACACACTATAACTAATTTACGCTATAAAATTAACGGCAAGCATTTGGGCCACCTCCAAAAAACCCTTCAAGATATGTGTTACACGATATATAAATTTCAAAGCTCCACAATCAATACTTTTGTCAGAATACAAGTTCAAAAACACCAAATTTTCGGGTTTTTGCCTTAGTATACGCCTTAAAGTCTCGAAAATATTCACTCTCCAAGAATTTACCTCACATCGCACGCTAAGCCAAAAGTGATGTGAGTCTAAACTATATCCGGGTATGTTTTATGCTAAAACGTTAATGTCGAAAGCTGCAAGAGTGGCAGCTAATTGGAAGGGGTGGGCAGGGCAGGGTAAAAAGTTTCAGGCCGGCTAAATTATACGTTGCGGCGTCAGTATTTGAAAAAAGCTTTTAGCCAAGTAAAAGCTGGCTAAGTTTGGTGACTTGTGTATTAAACAGTAATTTTATTGATTTATGTTGAATGTAATAACTTCTCGCGTGACAAACTAATATACAAAACAAACATCGAATAGAAAATAATCAACGGTAAAACAAATTATCATCTACCTATCTATTCTATTCCGGTAAAAGCTTTTAGATATAAATCAGCATCTTACACCTCGTTTCAAAGTTGCAATGTCAGGAAATCGTGTATAATTTGTGATAACATTAATTTTAATATACTTTTAGATTAAATCGTAGTCAAAAGTCAATAACTTTATTTCTTTAGGCTTACAATAAAGCACTTGGACAAGTCAAATTTTTATAAATACAGTTTTATAAATAGTAATTGTCAAACCAGAAACAAAAGGTTGTTGATTGTGTTCTCTTCAATTTTTTGTCTACTAGTGGAAGAAGCGAAAAATAATCATCCACCAAGTCATAAGTATAACTAGGAAATAAGGTGCTCACTTTGATTTTTTGTTAAATTCAATCTTTTTAAGGTAAAGTAAAGAAGCGAACAAGAAACCTTTACCTTGTTAGAATGTAAGTGTTCGTGTTGGAGCAAAAATCTTTTTTACGTGCAATTTTTTTTTCCTTTTTTACGCTTACCTACCTCCTACAATATATCAGATTACCTAGAGTCTAGGTAATCTGGTAGGTATAGGTAAAAAACAAAGGATTATTCCAGTTTTGCCTCCTGAAATCCCCCTGGAAGGGGAAAACTGGAATAAAACAATATGAATTCCATTAATCCCCTTTGAAAATAGGAAAACTGGTATGGAAAAAATAATTATTCCAGTTTTCCCCCTAAAGGACATGTTTGACAATTTGTTTGAATTTATTTATTGATATTTTTTCCAACTCACTTAGAGTTTTGTTGCCGAGTGAGTGGGAGCTCGTCCCACGCTCGGTTCTAGTTTAAGTAGCCTTTGTCCGCCCCGGGGATATTATTTACCTCTCTGCTAAATTTCATAGAGATCCGTTCAGTCGTTTAGGCGTGAAATCTATCCAAACTTTCACATTTATAATATTGTTAGTGGGATTAGTATGGATATATTTATTAATTTTCTCTAACTCTGACACCCTACATAAATTACCTACACTCACTATGAATACATAAGTTTACATAAAACATTACCCAAGCACACGTAACGAGAGATTTTCATCTCGCATTAATTTCCCGAGTTCAATTAATTAAAAAGGTGATTACCAAGGTAACCGGGTTTATTGAAAATTGATATATCCACGAGTATTTAATTTCAGAGGTTTGCGCTCATCCGGGGACGCATTAGCTTAATTTGATATCAGGACGATACTTCAATTTTATTAATTTTTCCACGCGTATGGTATTGCAGGTTTAAATTTACTGGAAATGAACGTTCGGATGAAAAAAAGTTAAACTTATAAAACTACCATGGTTATTATTGTTAACACGAAAGTTATGGCGCATGCAACTGCATGCCGAATTATTCGAAAGCTCAAAACTTAAATCATGATAAAAAAAATACGTTATGTTATTGCAGGTCCAGATAAATATGTGTGCAATATCTCAAATATATATTATTTTAGTATCTATGGACTGCATACAGTGCCTAGTTTTGGTGTTGTCTTCTGCCAAATATCTTTACAACGCTACAAACTTTCGGTGTATAACAAAAGTAGGATAAGCAGTGGTGGTGGCCTCACGAATCATCCATTTTTACATACTTCAAAACATAATTTATATTTTACACTTGAGGTCACGAAAAACCCTTTCAATTTGAATAAACGAAGGAATAAAAAAATGACGACCGATCTGGCGCGGTGGGCGAAGGTCTGCCTGCAACGCAGGTTGCGGGTTCGGTTCCCGCCTCAGGACAAATGTGTGTACGATCTGCAGACATTTGTCCAGGGTGTTCTGGTCGTTTTCTATGTATAATAAAAAGTATCTATGTATTATATTACATTATGTATATTAGTTATCTAGTACCCATAACACAAGCTCTGCTTAGCTTTGGGCTAGATAATGCTGTGTGAATTGTCCAGCATTATTTATTTATTTATTTAATAAATATCACGTCTCTTCCAGACAGCATAGATCCTCAATCGACCCATAGGCCGGTCACATGGGAGACGCCATTAAGGATTCACGTCGGTAAAATACGACATACGGTATCAGCAGCTACCAGAAATTGGACGGGTGCTTTTTATTGGCAGCCCCGAATGGACCCACCTGGGTTTGTTTTGTTTGTCATATTTCGGGTAAGGTTTTCTTAGGGTTGAGAGATTTGGAGGTTTATTTGTGCATTTATGAAAAGCGAATTGAATGCTTACTGGTTTATTTACCGGTGGAATAGAAAAGGAAAAGTGGAGCCTTTTGAATTAATTGGTCTCGTCCCTGAGCTGAGCATCTCACATAGAATTTCATTATAGTTATTTTAGAAGGAGGAAAAAATGTACTTTTAAGCTGATCGCGCACCTGGACACTGAAAAGCAGCAATAATAAATAAATAAAAAATGCTGGACAATTCACTCGTGATGCTATCTAGCCCCAAGCTAAGCAAAGCTTGTGTTATGTGTACTAGATAACTGATATACATAATAAAATACATTACATAGAAATATATTTTTATCATGCATAGAAAACGACCAGAACACCCGAAACCAATACTTACAGATCGTACATATACGTCCCAATGCAGGAATCGAACCCGCGCTCTGCGTCGCAGGACCTTCGCCCACCGCGCCACAGAGGTCGTCAATAGAGCCGTAGCGTGCATTTCCTTAAAAGAATTCCCTACCGCAAATTCACGGGCCTAATAGCGTTTTTCACTTCAACTCCAAGTCTTTACAATTCTCATGTGTTCTATTTAGCCGCAGCCCCGTTTAAGTAGGCTTTGTAAAATGTTACTTAAGTAGGTAAGCCACGTCACGCCATAAAGTGAGGCCAGCAAACTTGCAAATTAACTACTTGAAGATTACGTAAAAGTACCCACACTTTACTAGGGAATTGCTTTTGGCCTTGTGTTTGCGGAAATCAGGTAGGTTGTTATGTAGCGATATACTTTTAATTTTTTCATTTGCTTGTTATAATAAGATAATAGTTTAATCTTTTTGTTAACCTCTAGTGTGTTCACTTGTGTGTGTGCTGTGGTATGGGTCAAACTAGCGCCGCGACCTATTATATCTTATTACTACGTTGAACAAAGACATTTTTTAATAACGCACAGTTTCTGATATCTGTTATGGGTAAGCATCATCATTGACAAACGGCTTTCTATGTAACGAAGTCCTCTTTACGTAATGAACAGGTACAATATAATGACTTTATCATGAGTTTGAAGTCTAATTAGTAACAGAAACTGTACACTTCAACGCGACACTTTCTTCCTTCATTTATGCTAAGTTGGCTTCAGCGCAAATTTTGTACTTTGAAATCCCAAGGTACATAATAGTAAACTTACTGCACTAATCCTTCACTTGAATTCAAGACTGCTAGAATTAAGAGAAATCCTGTCACAGGCATTTTTCAGAAAAGGCTACAGAAATAAGACTTCATAGTACTTTTCTATATATTTATTGATTGTCTTGGGCATGCTTCCGACTGGCATTGATATGGATCAGTTGAGCTACCTGTAGATTGTTTGCAACAGTCTGCAGTTAGCTCAATTGTTTCAATTGTAAATACTACTTTTAATTTAATTCTATTATTTGATTGTAATTTTCTCCATTTTTATTCAATATTTTTTTTGTGGTCTTACTTTCCTGATGATTCTAAAAAATTTCGCTAAAGATTTTAAAATATTTTGTAGCTTGTTTCAAAACAGGTTGTCTTGTTATTTTTCAAGCAGAGAAAGAAAGGAAAGAGAAGACAAGACATTTTCAATTTTCAATCCAACATGTGGACATATTTGATGACAGCTTAAGTTCAATTTATAATCAGTTAAGATCCTATTTAAGTTTTCATTAGTTTTCTATCCTGGAGTTTTGGTGTTTTGTATCATAGATAGTTAACGTTTTGGACCAAGTAGTCTGTAAGTTAATTATTAAGTGAATAAATAAATAAATTTTAAGTAATTATTGGAGAAATGAAGGATGAAGTAAGGAGTAGGTACGTACCTACATATTATATACTAATACTAATCGTGATGCTATAAATACAAAACAAAATCTACCCGCAACATTATCAATAGTTACATCTATGATAATTACACCAGGCCCATAAGAAAATCGTCAAACAACCCAATTAATACTTAACCTAATGCTTAATGACCAAACAAACGAAAGACAATGTAACAAAGGGAGCGAATAAAAGAAAACACCATTAAACGAGGGGATAGACCAAACGGAATGGACGTAGGCCTGAGCCAACCTTTGGTAACGTTTTGAGGCCAAAAGTAACTATGCTGTTCGGTCAATTTAAGACCGAAAGATAAATAAATAAAAAATGCTGGACAATTCACACAGCGTCATCTAGCTCAAAACAAAGGAATTAAGGAATTAATAAGGCACATTTCGCGCAAATCTTTACGAATTCTGTGAACATAGCATCGAATGCGTAACTGCGCAGTATTGGAATCACCCCGTCCTTTTGAACCTTTGAAATACGCTACGGCGCAGCGACCGCGCGTGCTTCCGAGAGTTCATAAAGATTTGCGCGTACTATATACCCACCATATTATAAATGATCTACGAGTACGATGATCTGATAAAAGTGGACACGTATTTGGGTTGCCTACCAGCCAGCCGTTCAAGAAATACTTAGGTATAATGTTATTAGAAACGAAAAGAAGGTGTCGAGGAAAGACATTTCTCAGCAGTAACAATAATAATAAAATTATACCAATTCCAAGTATTTATAAATAATAGAATAAGTTTTATCGACCTCGTTTCTGAACGAAGCCAAATCGCTCGTTCTCTACCCAACAAAACAATTCTCCTAATTGCCCAAACAGCAATATCATTCTATAACAAGGCCGGCAATAGATTTATACGATTAATTAACATCTGTTATCGGCGTTTTTTCTTCGGTCTCCCTTAATGGACCCTTGTAACAAGGTGGTTCAGCCGTTAAATTGAATTTGCTAGCCCGTTCCCCTGTATCTGGGAAAATGTTTAAAAGGTTTTATGTTAGTTTTTGGGGATATGACCTTTTGAAACGAGGTTTCTCATCTCTACTAAAAAATAAGCAAAAGTTTGTAAAATAATTTGTAGTTACTCCTGCCCGCGGCTTCGTACAAATTTTCGGGATAAAAAGTAGCCTATGTCCGTCTTTGGAATGTCGTCTACCTCCCTGCCAAATTTCATTACGATCTTTTCAGCCATTTTGGCGTGAAAAGGTAACAAACATACCGACAGAATTAGTATCGCTTTTATAATATTTGTGTAAGACGTGAAAAGGTAACAGACATACCGACAGAATTAGTATTGCTTTTATAATATTTGTGTAAGACGTGAAATGGTAACAGACATACCGACAGAATTAGTATCGCTTTTATAGTATTTGTTTAAGGCGTGAAAAGGTAACAAACATACCGACAGAATTAGTATCGCTTTTATATTATTTGTGTAAGACGTGAAATGGTAACAGACATACTGACAGAATTAGTATCGCTTTTATAATATTTGTTTAAGGCGTGAAAAGGTAACAAACATACCGACAGAATTAGTATCGCTTTTATAATATTTGTGTAAGACATGAAAAATGATAACAGACATACCGATAGAATTAGTATCGCTTTTATAATATTTATGTAAGGGGTGAAAATGTAACAGACATACCAACAGAATTAGTATCGCTTTTATAATATTTATGTAAGGGGTGAAAATGTAACAGACATACCAACAGAATTAGTATCGCTTTTATAATATTTATGTAAGGAGTGAAAATGTAACAGACATACCAACAGAATTAGTATCGCTTTTATAATATTTGTGTAAGACGTGAAAAGGTAACAGACATGCCGACAGAATAAGTATCGCTTTTATAATATGTGTGTGGATTTAAATCTGGATAATTGAGTAGAATTACCGTCCTTACCGTAAGCTAGTTAATTGAAAGCAAGAATAACTTATTGATTTACTACAAACAGATATCCAAAACGGCGTAGAAGCACGCTAATACGTTGATTACAATCATGCTCTTTTACGTACAGACATAAACCGGTACGACTCAACTCATTTGAGTACCTTTACCAAAGCTTACGACTGCCAGGCATTTTGTTTAATAGAATATAGTTACATTATAGTTCCACGAATTTGAACTGTAGACTGCATGGATAATTTTGCGTTTCGCGTACCCTGAGCTCATCGATTTAATTTTACCCGTTTTAATCATTGATTTGTTCTACGAATTTTTTTGGTTATCTCTAGACTATGATACTCTTTCGTGCACGCTCTACATATAAAATTTTAACATCAAGGCCCATGTTTGTAATTATAACCTACCTTTGAACTTTTACCTATTCAATTTGCTTTGGAGCTTGAAAGAGCTACGAGCTCGTAATTTGTTTGATAGATTCCCATTTTTAAGGATATTGTCAGTAAAATGTGTCCATTTTATATTTATATATATTTTTTTCGAAATAATCCGATCAAGGGTTCCTTTACACATAATACATAAAGACCACTTCCCATTATGTCCTCACAAGATAAACAAAGGGGTAAACTCGGGGGTAAACGATAAAATGTGTTTTTATTTTCGGTAGGCTAGTCGGTACGTTAGTTCCCTCTATGCAGTAGGTTATATAGCATCACAGCTGTTCTATTTAAAGCAAATGCCAAACTGGTGTAACTGCTTAAATTGTGGCAATGGTTGAAGCACGCCTCCGACCTCCTGAAATATGGGATACCGAGATCTTGGTAGATACCTCTATTTTAGCCTATTCAATTTGCTTTGAAGCTTGAAAGGGCTAATTTGGTTGATAGATTCCCATTCTGAAGGATATTGTTCGGTTGAATTTGGATCAATACATCGTACCCTTAGTATGGTAATACTATGTCGGTTCTGTTGCTTACAGAATGTGAATTAACTGAATTTGGTTGATCAGATGATGTGAGAAATTGTCTAGTATTGTTTTTATTGTTTGTGTGCGTTGTGAACAACCCTAAAGTGTAAATTCTTTGATGCCAAATTTAGTCTTTGAGCATTCCTTGATTACTTTATATAGAATTATTCAGATTTTATAAAAACCTGTTTATACCTACTCATACATGCATATTTTTGTCATAACGGCTGTTGAATCTAGTGAATTTATTTATTTATTATTTATTTAAACAAGATCATAACATTACAGATATCTCCAAATCGTTATGCCTTGTACATTGAATCATTTAACGTCAACAACTATAAAATAATGAAACTACACACAAGAAAAATAGTAAAATTAGATCAATTAAAAAATATTTAAACACAAAATAAGCTAAAACTTCACAAACACAAAACATAAATAAATTTTACAGGGCAACAATCGTACAAGCTAAAAATAATTTATAAGAGGGGAGACGTAAATCGGTCCAAGTTCGCATGACCTGGGTGCGGATGACCAATAATTTTGACCCCACTGCAGCTGTGAACTTCTGTAGGATATGCTTTTTTCGTAGAAACCTACGATGTAATATGAACTTTCGTTCCCACGTTTAGTTAAATTTTTTAAATATGCACTTAGAAATATAGTTAGCTCAATTGTTTCAATTGTAAATAGTAGTTATTTGTTCTTATTATTTGATTGTAATTTTCTTTGCCAATAAAGTCCTTTTTTGTAAAAAAAAACATAGAATTTAACATTTATACGATATAACGAACATACGTAATAATGAGTTGTTTTTCAGGAATTTTCAAATGGGTGTTAGACTTTCAGATTAGTATGGCATCCGTACGGAACGTTAATAACGCAGGACACGAGTTGCTTCAAACTCGATGTGAAAAATAAACAAATAAACTTACGGGAAACAGGATTTTTCAATACAACCCATAAAAGGGACTTAAACGGATAATTGATAAAAAAACTGGTTTTATGAGTTTCCGACTTTTATATTTATAATACAGGGTTTTAGCTGATTTCGAGAAGGTTTTATCCTAAGGTCCACGCGAATGAAATCCCGAGGCGGTAAGTATTTTCATATGCCAGGTATTCTTAGCGAAAGTTTACTGTTAGTTCAAAGACAAATTTTCGACCTCTATTTCTATCCAGCAACCTTCAAGATGCAGTAAGTATTTTTAATTTTAAATTCTACCAAAATATCTTGAAAGCAATATACGTAGGACGTCAAACGTCGCTTCCGTGCCGAGCGTCGACGAAAAATCGCTGGTATATAAATTTTGTAGAATAAGTATTTGAAATTCTTTAAGAAAATCATGTTTCAAACGTTGTCGTTTAGAAATTATGAGTCAGAAAAATCTCTTGCAAAATATAACAAAAATATAAATCTGGAATTCAGAAAATGTTTGTGTCTCTGGACAAACTTTAATTTTACTAACGTAAGGCTTATAGTTTATACTTATTTTCTCTTATGTTTGTTATTTAAAATCATTTGACTAAATTATTTTGAGGAATAAAAATGAATAAACCAAGATAGACATATGTCTCTCTCTCATAAAATCTCAATTTATAATCTGAAATTCAGATCACAAAATAAGTCAATAAAATATTTTTGTGTAGTAAAATTAGTAATTCTAAATGTAACTTTACTACACAAAAAGATTTAAATCAAAATATTATGTTATTGTTTATAAAAGCAAATAATTATTTTGTTGAGCTACCTGTAGATTGCTTGCAACAGTCTGCAGTTGGCTGAATTGTTTCAACAGTTTTCATTTAATTCTATAATTTGATTGTAATTTTCTTTTTAATAGAGAACCTTTATCTTATACGAACTCCTCGCAAAGCCACGCTGCTGCTCCGCGCTGCGTCGGGCTGTGCCGCGCGGCGTCGTGCTGCATCACGAGATGCCTCACGTCGCGTCGCGTGAGCTGAAAAATGACGCTTATGTTCAATTTAGTCCTGTTCACGAAAGAAGCCCCATAAACGTGGCGCTGTCGGCAGTGTGTTTGTATGAATTCAGTGAATATAGCGTAGAAACAATTAAAGTACCACTAATTTCCGCGGGACTTCTTTCATAAAAAGGACTCTACATCGGAATGACATCGGCCGGCAGCGACGACGCGACGAGCACGACCTCGTGGCGCGGTGAGCGAACGTCCTTCTGCGACACAGGAGGTTGCGGGTTCGATTCTCGCCTCGGGACAAATGTTTGTACGATCTGCAGATATTTCTTCAAAGTGTTCTGGTCGTTTTATATGTATAATAAAAAAATATCTATCTAATATGTATTGTATTTTAGTATGTGTATCAGTTATCTAATACCCATAATACAAGCTCTGCTTAGCTTGGGGCTAGATGATGCTGTGTGGATTATCTAACATTATTTGTTATTTATTATTTACCAGCGTCCAGTCCTAAGCGCCGTTGCCGGCCGCTGCCATCCCGGTGTAAATTGAGCTTTAAACAAAGCCTTTCCTTTGTAATTTTGCATGCGATGGATGTAGATAAGGAAGATTTTTCCATAGCTACAGTAGAATCATTAAATTTTCACACAGCAAAAGAGTTTCAGACAAGTTATGGCGAATAAACATGTAGAGAAGGGAATTTATAACGGTTAAAACAAATGGTAGGAACAGGGAAGAAAATTTTATTTGGGTAGGTGAGTCTGTGTCAGTTATTTGTAAGGATAGATGGGAAATTAATGTAATGTTATGTTATGTATCTAGGTGTTAAAATTACTTTGATCATACCAGGCGTAGGCTGTGCGCAAATCAGGTTATGTCTACCATTATCAGCTTATCAGATATACGTACAAAAATAAAATGTAATAACAATAAAATTAATTTAAGAATTAAAAATTAAAATTAAAAATTATTAAAATTAAATTCATTAAATTTAAATTTAAATGAAAATTTAGGATACTAAATACAAACGTTGTGCGTTGGTTATTATACAGGAATATGTACTTTTCACAATTTAGAGACATCATTCTAAACATAAAATTTAACCAAGACAAAAAAGTATTATTCAATATGTTTTTCTCCTATTTCAATCTAAATTTTTCGAAAGTTAATCGAAAGAACTGTCAATTAAAACCGGAACATGTTCAAATAAAACTTTTTTAATCAAAAACAGCTGTGAAAAGTCTTTGACATCACGGACGCGCGGTTGACGGGCGAAACACGCTTTGAAATTCTCATAAAGGTCTAAATGAAGAGAATTTTTTTACTCAGATTTATATACTTAGACATACATTAGTTTATTTTTATACAAGGCACAAACTACCCAATGGGGTAGATGGGGTCTATAATGATAGACGAGGTTGTTTATACTCCCGAGCGTAGTGAGGGAGGATGATAAGACCGAGTTATAATGGGTAGTTTTGTCCCGTGTGAAAAACGTTATTATTCATTTCGAGTGTGAGCAAATAGAACAATTAAAACTTACGTTCAGTAAACATTCAACGCCGATTTCACTTCTCTACTTCTTGTCGTCTTGTACTGGCAAAAATTAAAAAAAAAATCTTAATAGATCTTTATCTTTTTTATCCCTAGAGCTTAGAAACTAATTTTACGTCCGCTAAACTGCGCTATATTGACACACTTTTTGAGCAAGAGAAGTGAAAACAATTTTAATATACCGTCATTATTATCTAGAGATCTGATAGGTTAGTTTGCTAGTTATTTTAGTGAATTTTCTATTTCATAAAATAAACAAAATATTGTTCCGCCCATGGGAAGGACTGACTCCTGCCTGAAACACAATTTACCCTGGTTTAGAAGAAGAAGAAGAAGAAGGAAAAAATCTATATATGCACAAATACTAACACTTATATCCATAGGTATTTCAGATTTAAAGGTCAGGCAGGACAAACGTTTTTCAAATAATAGTCGGTAGAAAATCTTTTATTCTCTTTCTTTATCATAGTAAAACCGTAAAGCACCGAGAAATGACTCCACAAAAAGATAAAAAAATAATTACTTTTTCAAACAATGACCTTCCCTTAGGAATGACAACGGAAAAGCATTAGCATAAACATTACCGCTTAAAAAAACCGCCTAAATTATTGAAACATTTACATGGGTAGATAAAAAAAATATGCTTCGCTTGGGGAATAATTCGCGGTAAGTTGGACCATTAACTTTTATCTCGCTGGGGTAGGCGGGGTGCTGGACAAGTCGGTACAAGGATAAACGTCAGACTTTTTAGAAACTCTGAGTTTTTGTTGGTGGGTAGTTTGTTAAAACCACTTTCGTTTCAAGGATGTCGCGAAAACAGAATGCTCGTTTTAGGATCCAAAAAATTGTTTGTCAACAAAGACATTTATTATTTAAAACTATGCACAAACTGTTAAGCTTTTTATAAATTAAAAAAGAAAATTACAATCAAATATTAATAGAACAGAATAAAATAACAGGTCAAAAATCTGAAATCAAGATAACTGCATGTTACTAAAAAAAACACTACAACTACGCATTATTGTATACGCGCAGTGAAAAAGGTTAAAATTCGCATTCAAAAATGGACGAGAGATAAAAAAAAGCTTCCTAAATCATAGGTTTTTTTACTTCTGTGATTTCCTCCCATGTGGTCAAACATTTTCTACCAATATTTCTTTGGTTTTACCCATGTACCCAGTACAAGTATAAGGAAGCAGAGTAGTGTATTTAAAACATTAAAAACTGCGCGAACTCCGAAACGTCAGGTTATAAACAAAATATAAAATATACGCGATCAATCCGATTAAAACAGTGTTTTATTATGAGTTCTCGCGAAAATAACCTTAGAATATACTATTAAAACTGGAAAAAAAACACGGTAAGACTAGAAAAAAATGATTTAGACGCACCCTTTTCCTCTGCCTTTATACCTACATTATTGCATAAACCAGGAATGGGAAAATATGTGGGTAACCTTTGGTATTTAGTAGAGCAACCGCTAGCGTGTTTTCCCTAACTAATATTTTCGGGTGGTTGAGCCATATGACCTTGTCTGAATTTTGATAGCGAATTCCTTTTTAGGGTTCTGTGCATCAAAAAATAAAAGTGATTTAATTCAAATTTCTGATTACTCTTAAGAGCAGATCGTACATCTGCTTGTGTATTAGATAATTTGAATACGTACAAATTGTTCTTTGTTGGACACGAATAATAAAGAACACAAAAATAATGCAGGTAATATAATAATGCAGCCTTATCCCTAAGAGCTCTTATAGGTAAATTCACACAGCATTATCTACCCCAAGCTAAGCAGAGCTTGTGTTATGGGTACTAGATAACTGATATACATAATATAATACATACATAGATAGATATTTTTTATTATACATAGAACACGACCAGATCGCCCTGAACAAATATCTGCAGATCGTACAAACATTTGTCACGAGGCGGGAATCGAACCTGCAACCTCCTGCGTCGTAGGCGGGCCTTCGCCCACCGCGCCACAGAGCCTCTTCCCTAATCTCTTCTAAATTTTACGGAAATAACTACATTATTTAATAATAAATTTCTAAATTCACATCTAGCCGGGTAGTTGCCTAGTACAAATGCTAATCCAGTAATACGTACGCACGGTACATCCGTCCTACAATAAAGGGGCTGATACCTCGAGTCAATCTAAAGGCGAATCCACACCGCAGCACAAGGATCATGTTGATTTTGTACGCATGGCATGGTTGATTTTACACTTCTGTGTGCGGCTTGACGCAGTCTTGAGACTTGAAGTTGGTGTAAGGAGCAACATTGGTTATACTTGGGACGAAGAACCCACATGCATTTGTAATAGTTGATTTTCACGGTGGATCAGGATACGTACTAATTATAATTATAGTATACCTACATATAAATGCAAAATTAACTCTGTCTCTCCCCTGTATGTTAGCCTTTCAGATAACCACTAAACGTATTAGAATTTGTCAGAAAGCTACATTACATCCCAGAGAATGACTTAGGCTACTTTTACCCCAAAATATGGCGTGTCAAAACGCTGAAGAAGTTAGTAATTAAATAATAATCAGTCGAGCTACCTATACATAGTCTGTAACAGTCTGCCGTTTGCTCGATTTAATAAATAATAATAAAAAATAATGCTGGAAAATCCACACAGCATCAACTCCAAGGGGTTAGATGAATACAATTTTATAACATAGATAAGTATACATTTTTATCTTACATAAAAAAAACACTCACTCCTGAAACAAATAATTGCGGATCGTACAAATATTTTTCGTGAACCTTCGCCCTTTGCTTTTTATTGTGACAATTTCTAATTTGTTTCTAGTACTTATGTATTTGATTGTAATTTCATTGTAACTGAAGAGTATTTTCGTAACATATTAATATCTTATCGTAATAAATGCTAAAGAGAAGCTTACTCAAGTCAATAACACATTTTATATTGTTATATTATTGTTATAGTTGTTATTGTGTTCTAGCCAAGAAAATGTAGTTATATTAACAAAGAAAATTGTAAAAAATTTCAAAATAGTAGGTTTTTACAATTGAAACAATTGAGCTAACTGCAGACTGTTGCAAGCAATCTATAGGTACCTAGCTCAACTGATTTGAAGGGTACCTACTTGTAGTCCTATTTTGCCAAGTGGACACCCCCTTACTTCCGTTTCCCAAGGATCTGTTGTTATCTGTTAGTTAATATCCTCAGCTCCATCGAGTGTGGTTCCGGCGTACCGATACGATATCAGACCGGCGGCGCGGCGGCGGCGGCGGCCGGCCGGTTTAAAGGGTTTACGTAGGTACCTATTGTAGGGTAAATAATCATCATCATCGTCATCTTAATATATTGAAGGTCAATTGAATAAAAAAAATCTTCTATCACAAGTCGAAAAAAAATTAAGTAAAGAACAATAGTGTAATACTTAATTTCTTTTATAAAATTTTACTTGGTTAGGTGCTTATTTTGTATGCCGAAAGAAATAGTTTTTGGCTTCCAAATTTTGAGTTCATCAACAGAACGAGGTCCACTGCTGGACATAGGCCTCCTCTAAAGACCGCCACAAAGACCGATCCTGGGCTGCCCGCATCCCGCGGTTTTCCGCGACCTTCGAAAGAGTATTTTAATACTTACCTCATTTTTATCAAAATCGATTCAGCCGATTTGAACTCACGCCTCTCGGGTAATAAGTAAATATTGCCAGGAGTTGGTCCTAAAGTCAGAAGTACCTCGCCTTTTGGAAGTCACTGAATTAGACTGAATGTGCTCTAAAAAGGTAGAGTAGGCTAAGTACCTCCTTCACGTTATTCACAAAAAAAAATACAATCACACTGTCCTAACTAATACTATAAATGCGGAAGTGTGTTTGTTTGTTTGTCCTTCCTTCACGCCTCACTAAGCCACCAGTCGACTTAATTTTTTACATAGAGTTAGTAAAAAGGATAGAGAGTAACATAGCCTACTTTTTGTCATGGTAAAACATCAAATTCCCCTAGGAGATTTACGGGAATAATCCCTCTAAAGAAATGTGAAATTCAAATTTAACGCAAGTGAAACCGCGGGGAACAACTAGTTATAAATGCGAAAGTTTGGATTGAAGGATGTTTGTTACTTCTTCACGCCAAAAGAATTGAATTGATTGAGCTGACATTTTGCATACATGTAGCCCTAAGTTAGGAACCAATCATAGGCTACCTTTTTTTCCCATAAAACAGTTCCCATTGGATAGAAATACCCTTCGAACGTTTCCATAGAAACAACGCGTGCCAAGCCGCGGGCAGACACTAGTTGAAGAATAAACACAAATTACAACTAGTATTTACAATTAAAACAGTTGTACTAACTGCGGACGGTTTGTTTGTTCCCACAGGGTGGTACACTGACCTACTTTTATACCTACAAAAAAATTTAAATCTTAAAGTTAAGAAATTCCCTCTAGATAGTAAAGTCTCGTGGTTGCTGACCTCATCAAGCGAGAATATCGGTTAGAAAGCTCCAGATAATCAGCAAATGGAAATAACTTACTGGATACGAATTGAAATCTCACGGAAGGTTAGGATTTATGTTGGAAAAGGTTTCTTATCCTAAATACCTACTTAAGCAGAGATATTTTTAAATAATGTGTCTTGTTCGTAATCCAAACGATATTAACTAATAACGCTTGGATTACGAACAAGAAACCTAGGATATTTAGTGAGTGAGAGCGAAAATTAATTTTTATCCATTTTCAACCGATTTTATTACTTTCGCTCTAATTTAATGATGATTATGTATTTTGAAAAACTAAAACGATACAAACAGCTATTTCTTATGCAAATTTTATTAAAATCGGGGACGTAGTTTCCAAATGAATCGAAAAGTACGTTTGTATGGGAGCTTACAGGTTCAGACCCACCTTAAAGGGCAGCGACACTAAAAAGCAAAAGGTATGAAACTATTAATAATTTGAATAATGAAACTGCATCATTTATCCAAGTTAAATTAGTTTATGATAAAACCAAAATTACAAAATATCTTAACAATTAACCATTGCATAAGTGACAGGCTAGAGTAAACAATTTAATAATCCCGTCGTTCTACACAGCTACAAAAATCAATCAACACCAATGTTCCACATTAAGGTATTTTTGACACTGATGCTGTACAGTTATTTATGAAATAAGAGTTTTGTTTACTTATGATAAAATAGTAATAATACAATACAATACAAAAATGCTTTATTGTACACCATAAAATAACATTACAAAGAGACATCATATAAGATAAGTACAATGGGCGGCCTTATCGCTAAGAAGCGATCTCTTCCAGGCAACCTTTGGATGGAAGAATTGAATTGTATATATTGTATATTTATTTATTCCACCGTAGGTATCTGTCGATACACTTGATGTCGTTCTAGTCTACTTCATTAAAATTATATAGGTATACAAATAGGAAAATCTTTGAATAATGTTTTACTGATAACCTTTGCGTCGTCATCTTGTTGCACCTGTAACTCAGCGATCGAAACTGTATCTTGGACTCCGAGACTACTCCATGCATTTCTGAGCTGTTTCTCGCCATCGCTAGTAGAGTCAAGATCGCAAAGTTCGGCTTCCATTTCAAACAGTGATACCTAGGGCGGCCGAGTAGTCTATGCCCCGATGGATTTCCCTCTGACGCCATCTTGAGAGTGAGACCCGCCGTTCTCTCGACGTGTCCGAGCCAGTGGAGATGAGAGCTCTTAAAAGCGCCTGTGATATACATAGGTAGTGACTGTTAGGTTCCATTTCTACTCAAAGTTACAATAAGACTTGTGTGTCAGAATTACTTTCCAGACAAACTCAGGAAAAAGGCCTGAGTATGTCTGTAGAGTGCAAAATTACCAAAATCTATCACAACTTCTTCTACAAAATCGCTTGTTATGAAAGATCGAATCGGTTAAGCATAAGGAGATGTCTATTCAATTGGCAGTTCTATATAACATACTATAGTATAATATACTATAGTATAATATACTAGCGGTCCACCCCGGCTTCGCACTATATAGTATATTCTATAGCCTATGTTACTCAGTTATAATGTAGCTTTCTAACGGCAAAAGAATTTTTGAAATCGGTTCAGTTGTTTTTAAGTTTATTCGTTACGTACAAAAAGTACAAATCCTTCCTTTTTATAATTATTAAAGTGCAGAATTATAGATTTTAAATATTGAACAACTCATTACAGCGACACACCTAATGAGATATTGGAGTAACCTAGTTCCTTACTTTAAATAAGTATAGGTTAAAGGTTGTTTTTAAATTAAGCCTTTCGAAATCAAACGTTTAAAGTTATTTCGGTACAATTTAGTAAATAAAATTGTCATGAGAAACAAACAGCTGATGCTATTTTAAAGCATTCTATTCATAAGTATAAAGTCCTGTGCATTTCGAAAAAGTTAATCCTTAATGAACCCGGCATTGTCTAAAAGGTTTCAGATAACTCACATTCTTTTACCGCTCGCGATTCCAAAACCACGATAAAGAATCCGAGAAGCGGAATACAATCTCGAACATTTCATGCTGTAATTCCCTTCATTACCGAGTGTCAGTTTATTAAAACCAACAAAAATCTGTTCCGTATAAAAAGGCAAGCGAAAAGGTTCGGTTTAGAGATAAGCGACTATGTTTATTCTTTCTCTTGTTTTTCGGAAGGCTTAGGTCGGCCTATGTAAGTGTGTTAGTTTTCAAGGCTTTCTGTTCATTTGGGCAACTTTTCAACTTTTATTTCGTTACCTTCATAAAATTACAAAGCGGTAGGTAATTAGAAACTTAAATATTTCAGGAGAAAGAATGAAAGAAAGAAGTGCCATACAGTGGGTTAATGCAACCAGCAGCGTCTTGGGGACGCTTCCGACTGGTATTGATATGGATCAGTTGATCCTTAAACCAGTAGATTGTTTGTAATAGTCTGCAGTTAACTCAAATTGTTTCAAAAGGGTATATGCATATTATTTAGGTAATTTCATGACTACAAAATTAATGTCTAATGGAAAAAACTAAAAATAAAACCACACTCAGTTTCGGGTCATTTAAGCTGTCATTTTTCAGTGACGTCATCGTTCAGTTTTCAACTCAAAGTGCTCCTGTTGCTTCAATGAAAATAAAATTAATATTGTGAAATTTAGAGATTTATTTTTAAATACACGCCCTACCGTGACTGGACATTAACCTTTGAACATGAAGTCGTTGCCTGCCGGACCTCACCTTATGGCGGAATACAGGGAAATTCGTATTCCCCCTAAATCATACCGAGACAAGGTTAATGGGGGTGAAACCCTGCGGCCCCCGGCGGTCACGTAGCTTAGACGAAATTTAATAAATTCCATCTCTATTACGATTCTTTTAAACCCATAAATGCTCTTTGTTTGCTTGGAATATATTTTTACATGGACGAGGATTTGCTCTGCGGATATTGCGCCCGGAACGAAGGTGGGGTCTAAAAATATCCTCAAATTCCTCGAAAATAAGAAGGTAACGCGCATTTTTGGGGCTGGCTTGCTTTATTTAAAAAAAAAAGACGCAAGAACAACCATAATATTCAAAAAGTATGTTTCTACTAGTAAGAAAGAGAACTAAGAGAGATTATTGGACGCTTTTCCACCGACCGCCGGCACCGTATGAACAGCTTAGCCGTGTGGTTATCGGCGCCGGTATAGTTATAATATTAAGCTTAAGCGATTCTCTTTTGTTTTTTCATACCTATGCCTCCAGTATACGTTAAGGGAGCGATCTATGGCGCCATTTTGTGAAAAAGATAGGCATAGGATTTCGCGTTTACTGGAGCGGGACAGAGCATACGGCGTTAGCGCAATAGTTATGTTTTTGCTGATTATCTATTAAACAGGATATTTATTTGCAAAAATAAACCAAAGGTTCCCTTGGTATTCTATTATTTAATACGGTGATGACAATAAAAAAATATTGTGATTGATAGTTTAGGAGAAAAACTGTAGTAAATAAGAAAACAGATCTCTTGGTCTTGACTGATCTTTGCACAATTATTTCTGACATTTAAAATAGTTTTTTTTTATATTTTTAAAGTGAAGGAGATCTGCCTTGTATTCCATAGATTATAATGTATTTGTTTGAAGCTTTTTCAATAAAGATAACGGAGAAAAGAGGTTTTACCCTGAGGTATAACGGAGAAAAGAGGTTTTACCTCAGGGTAAAACCTCTTTTCTCCGTTATCTTAAATTGGGTCAGCCCAATTCACGTCAATGTACAAATATGTATATTATCCACGCCTTAAAACAAAAGTGGATCGCGTCAGATTTAAAAAATTATCTTTAAGAAGAAAACATGCCATTTAATTTCATACATTTCGCTTCCCGGCTGCTGGTACCATATAAACAAACTCTATTGTTTACCAGATTATAAACCAATTTACAACTTCAGGTCGACCGGATGATTTCCGTTTCAGAGCATTCTATTTAATTTGGTCTAAAGTGAATTTAAACTGAATATTCCATCTGACAAATTAATTATCCTTGCTCTGCATTATGCGAAGCTTTTCAATTTAAACAGTTAATTTATTGATAAATAACAGGTTATTGAGTCTTTTTGTTAAAAAAACAGATTGCTTGACTCATTAAATACAGAATTTAAAAGAAAAGATGAACATGAACTTCATGTTTAGGGTTCCGTACCCAAAGGGTAAAACGGGAGCCTATTACTAAGACTTTGCTGTCCGTCTGTCCGTCTGTCCGTCGGTCCGTATGTCACCAGGCTGTATCTCATGAACCGTGATAGTTAGACAGTTGAAATTTTCACAGTGGATGTGTTTCTGTTGCCGCTATAACAACAAATACAGAATAAAATAAATATTTAATTAGGCTCCCATACAATAAACGTATTTTTTTTGTTTTTTTTTTGTAGATAATAGTGCGGAACCCTTCGTGCACGAGTCGGACTCGCACTTGGCCGGTTTTATTTTTATATAGACAATAAAGACTGTGTGATGTATTTTTGAAATTTCCTGTGTTAAACGGAATAATAAGTTAAAGTAGTTGGCGGCGCTAGTTTGGTTGGGATATGCGCCTTAAAAAGCGCGAGCGAAGACGGAGGCTGCAGCTAGTATATATAATATGCTAAGTAACTCAGTCAATAAGACCCCACATAAGCTTTGGCTTTTGATATGCCTCTAAAGGTCTTTATGTGTACCTATTCAGCTTGGACGATCTGAGAGGGACTACGTTGAATGGGCCGATGTGATTTGTAGACCTCGTACAAGCGTTGGGTATGGTAGAATTACCGTAAAGGCACCATCACTGTATCATATAATGTAGGTATTGCAACTTTGATCCGTTAACGACCTCTGTGGCGCGGTAGGCGAAGGTCTGCCTGCAACGCAGAAGGTTGCGGGTTCGATATACATATTTTTCCAGAAATATTAACCAACAATATCGTTTTTATTTATTATAGTACTCTGGGTAATTTCTAAAAAATTAATAAATCCCAAAAATTTACGATCTCGACGGGATTCGAACCCGCACCTTCCCCTTCAGCGCAGGGTTGCTCTTTTTCCAACTAAGCTATATAAGATAAGATAGGTAATAGTAGATAAGATCACGTAGCTTAGTTGGAAAAAGAGCAACCCTGCGCTGAAGGGGAAGGTGCGGGTTCGAATCCCGTCGAGATCGTAAATTTTTGGGATTTATTAATTTCTCAACAATATCGTGTCATCCTTCACGGCAGCTTGAAATTTACTGAAAAACGATAAAAAATATAAACGAGACAAATATCCGTTAATTACATAGTTTATGCTTGAAACGAAGTGGTAAAATTATTCACAGTGTAATCTGTGTCCCAAAAATGTCTGCTCTACAATATTTCATTGACCTCAATCAAAACCGGTAAACAAAATTATAATTAGGTAATCTCTGAAAGCATAAATAATCCCACCTACGGACCCTACTCACTGGTGAAATCAACCGTTAAGTTTTGTTACGCCACCAGTAATTAACCTGAAATCGAATGCGATTCTAGCGAACCATTTATTAAAGTGTGCGCCCGTAGAGTTATTGAACGACAATAGAGCGTATCGTTATTTGGGAAACTACGTCGAGTCTTCTCGTCATCCATACCGCAATTTTTGAAAACGAAAGTTTTCAATCAGTGCGTCCTACCCGTTATGACCTACGGATCTGAGATGTGGACACTCACGGTAGGGCTGGTCCACCAGCTTAAAGTCGCCCAGCGAGCTATGGAGAGAGCTATGCTCGGAATTTCTCGGAAGGATAGAATTCGTAACGAATACATCCACACTTACAAGGTATTATTCTGATAGCGTAGAATAAAAGTACTATCGATATGCTCTCGTCATCATCATCCTCAGCCTATAGTAGTCCACTGCAGGACATAGGCCTCCCCTAATGAGCGTCATAGCATTCGCAAATCGTCATCCCAACTGGTCGGAGGGCGTCCTACACTACGTTTGCCGAGTCGCGGTCTCCACTCAAAAACACGTTTACCCCAGCGGTTGTAGGTTCTTCTCAAGATATGGCCAGCCCACAGCCACTTCACTTGCTAATCCATTGAGCTATGTCGATAACCTTGGTTTCTATAACACCCATTGCAAAATGTGGTTCCTTGATTACTAGCGTTCATACTTTTCAATATTGGAAGGTACTTCTTATTGAGCCATCTTATTACTCCGAGGGTTAGTCACTGGTCGTTCCGAATCAAGCATCAATCTTGGAAACGGATCGTGCAGTTGACTTCACATTTACAAAAGCTTGGGTAACTTTTGTTATCAGGTAAAATCCTTACTATTTGGTTGAGTTGAAATGAGTTGGTTCCGCCGTCGAACACTAGCTATGTATTAGTTTAATAACATGTCAATTACCGCAGAGGTAGGAAACAGCTTCCCCGGGGTATTATTGACCAGTGATGACTTAAACATTTTTTCTCTTCTCACATCTTTAAACATTTGTCCTGAGGCGGGAATCGTACCCGCAACCCAGGAGGTTCGCTCATCGCTAGCGGACCTTCGCCCACCGCGCCACAGATGTCGTCAGAGATCAGATGTCAGCATCCTCGTATAAGTTCTAAGTTCTCTCAAAATAAGTCAAGTGTATGCAAATGTTTAGTTTCGTAAACGAGACACATTAAACTTGCATCTGTTCGTGGTTGTATAGACGAGAACTTCCACTGCTGGAAACACACGGAAGGAGACATTTTCCAAAACAGAGAAATCCTTATTTTACCTAGAACTCCATAAATGGTGGGGATCGCAGAAAGGAAAGGACGTCTCGTCAAAATAAACACGATCTATGACTAATCTATGCCAATTTAATTTGACAACCACATTCAGTTTTCTTATATTTTTCAAGTGTTCTGTGATCGAAGCTGAACCCCTCCTATGAGTTTGGTCCTTCATTTTTGTTACACCCAGTATTTTAAAGGCGAACGTTTGTGAGTTGTGACGTTGTAAAGATGTTTGGCTAAAGTAAACACCAAAACTACTGCCAGAATCGGGCTGAAATTTTACACACATGAAGATCTGAAGCTAGAATAGCATTTATTCTTACTTTTTATTCCTAAAAACATGCGAAACTGCGGGAGTTACCTAGTTTGAGTACAAAGCTGTTGGATAAATCAGAATTACTTTCCTAGAAAAGCCTGCAGATGGTTATATGGCTGGTCAAATAATTAATTAAAGTGGTTAAATAAAGCCTCGGCTAAAATAATAGATGAACCTTCCATTTTCAATTTATCAACATTATTAATTGGCTCCATTATTTTAAATATGTTTCCTTATTAAATAAATTTAAACATCCATAAAGGTCACAGATGAAGGGACCGCATGATAGGGTTTTTAAGAGATAGTCTTCGTGAAGTAAAACTATAAATTTTAGTTCAGTCTTCAGACATACATATAACAGGCTTCTTGACTACTACTGGGAAATAATTCTAACGTATTTTCTGATAAAAATAATGCAAAGTGTAATTAATATTTCTTTAAGGCCAGTCGTATTAGTTATAAAAATTTATTTTAAAGTTTGAATAAAATAATGGCGCGTCAAAACGATAATCTCTGTCATGGCTCCCGTGCTCTGAGGAATGACGTCACACGCCACACCACACCTAACAAGAAGAACTCATGGACACTGTGTTCTGTGGTAGTGTGACGTCACCAGTGAACCAACCAAACGCAGAGCGTTATCGGTCACGTGATCATATATTAAAAAATATGTAATTTTAATTCCGTTTTTTTCCCCTAAAATAGGCATATTTTTTATGCTTTGTTACGTTGTCACTGACTAGGATGAATAAAAATTGAAACTAATTTTTTATATAGTCAAATGGTACGAAAACACCGTCCGTGAATTTTCTTACAGGCGCATGGGGCCTAAAGTTTTGTTAGTGTCATCCAGAGAGAAATTTAGAAATTTAGTGGAACTTCGCTATTGCCCGAGGCAGTTTGTGTTTCTTATTCTTTAATCTCCAGAGCTAGAGTGCGACCGCCACGCCGTTTTATTTATAGCTAACCACTTTACACTTTTATTTTTCTAATATCTTACACTAGTTTATGATCATAAAGGGGTTTTAAAAGTATTTTATAGTATGTGAGGCGAATTTTCATCGCGAATTGTCGGCGCTCGGGGTATTTATTTGAAAAATTGGTCTTTTAGGAGCTTCAGAAATATACATAGCATTATTCGCAGTTCAGTGTCTTGCGTTACTGTTAGAAAGCTGATAATTTTATGCAAAAAAGTACTATTCATCACAAAACAATAAAAAAAACTCTAAATTCCACAGAAAAAAGAAACACTAAACCGTTCATGGGCAATTTTCAGATAGGAGGTGAGGCATTCAAATTTTGACGTCACTGTTTTTTCCACCCTATGTAAACTTCAGTACCTTGTCATACCAAGGCGCAATTACTGACGGACGGATCACTGTCGTCAAAAGAGTCAGCTTTAAAGTGACAAGATACAAAAGTATATATGTATATTACCTAGCAAGTGGTAGGTAAATGTGTCTTGAATTGCTACACTGCTGTATAATTTCTTCAATCTGAAGTCAGACTGGACTATTTAATGCAGAAGTGAAGCAGAGTAAGCGTAGAATAATTTAAACTTATGACGCAAGTTTCAGTTGGAATGTAGATCGTTGTAGAACTTGACTAAGCTTAGACTATGTTCTAAGTTACATGGATTCATTTTAATTAAATCCTTGTTAGTTGAGGTAAATCTGTTAAAACGCGAGTATCACTGTACATCATTCTAATTGATTACTTAATTTACCCATGTTTTACATAATATTGCCTTTTTTCAAACTTTTCATATCATTGCTTAAAAATGTTTTTTTCTCCTTCAACTTCTTATATAATGGCTCTATCCCGTTCGCCGGGAGTGGCTTTATATATTTTGACGCTCTTATATTAATCAGAATCTACTTATTCACAGAAAATTATAGGTATGTATTTAGCCGACAGCTCATGAAAGGTAGCTATGTTTTTATTGATACTAACTGCTTTCTAGTTTCTCTGCATGATAGAATCCGGAATACGAAAATCCATAGAAGTCACTGACATAGCCCAGAATGAGTAAGTTGAAGTGGCAGTGGGCAGGTCAATATAACTCAGAACTGACAACCGTCTGGGGAGTAAAGGTTCTCGAGTGGCGGCCGCGATGCAACGCGAAACGGAGTGTTGGGAGAGCATCCACTCGATGGACCGATTACGTCATTGCGGTCGCCTGGACTCGATGGATAGAGGCGGCTCGAGCTCAGCTTCGTAGCGGCCTTTGGGGGAAGCCTATATTCAGCAGTGGACGTATACTGTCTGATGAAGATGATGAATAAACCAATTGTTCCACGTAAACAAAGATAAAGCGGTAGCTGTCTTCAAGGTCTTTATATTTCAGACCTACTCCGTACATATATGTACCTATACAAGTAGGAAACTACCCCTTAGTTGCTGATGCAAAACACCACAAAATAATGTAACCCGTACGTTAATAGTAAACTCTAAACTAAAGGTTGACTTCTCTGCAACAAGTCACCACCTCTATAACAATGCACCTGTTATTTATTCATCGAATCATAATGACTGTATCACCACGATTAAAAAATTCAAACACAGCTCGACCCCGTTTCACATCGCGTGTGAAAGGGGCGTTTGGCTGCACCCCGAGTTTTAATTCCACATGTCGTCCACTATCGTCCATATGCCACTGCACTTGTTATTTTGTTCTCACGGGTGTTTCGTTTTGTTACTAAATTACCTGTTATTTAATTGGTAGAGTCGGTTTAATAACCTTTTCGATAGTAATGAATTTTCTCTTTTTTCTTTCTACGCCACTGTGTTTCTGCTTGTATTGGCAAGGTTTGTCCACTTGTTGCCGAAAAATCGCATCGTTACATTCGATCATTAAACAGTATAAATAAAAACAAAAATAATGGACAATAGAGTAGATTATATATTATTTCTATAAAATCCACATCATTGCTGGTTTTGTTTTAATATGCACTGACATTTTAATGTCAGTGACAATTAATCAAACACATAGTACAGTGTACAGTTGGCTCCATTGTTTCAATTGTTAATACTTATTCTAATTTGTTTCTATTATTTGATTGTAATTTTCTGTGTAAATAAAAACCCCAGTAGGTTAGGTTAGTAGGTAGTTAACGTTTTCTTTTCTCATTTTATGTGTCATGTGCTTAATTTTATAAAAAAATAGATTAATTATTCTATCATAGAAGGTTTTGTACTGCAATTGAAATGATAAAAATATAATTGATTGAGGTAGTATCAATTAAATGAAAATAACCTGTTTTATCTTTTATCATGATATCCCACATGTAATCAGGAAATAAGTTATCCTACCTAACTTAGTTCGACGCTTGGCTCTTGGTTGACAACCGGGTAATTGAATGTCCAAGCGAGCTTACTCTTGCATAATTAGACCTAAGTTATGTGCCTTGTCTTGTCCACGCGCAATCTGAGTTAGACGGAACCTTGTCTAAGAAAATGTCGTTTTAAATCAGTAGAACAATTCTGCTTACTAATTGCTTTAGTATGACAATGGTATCATCTGAGAATCGCAACGTAGAATCCTCGTATGAAAGAAACTCTAGACAGTGCGTGCGTCGCTATTTTCACGGAGCTATTGAAATATTTGTTTTAACTTTGCCAATGTCGCGCATTTCTCTGTAGTTTTTTATAACTAAGGTAGAATGCCAAAATGTGACGATCTATGATGATACCATTGTCATAGTAAAGAAAGAAAGTAAATAAGTTTATGGTTTATTCGTGATAATTCGATTTAATTCGGAATAGGTGGCACAATAGAAACTCCATGTAATTCTTGAGCAGCACGAATGATTTATTTTATAATGTAGGTGCCTAGAACATTGTAGCTGGATCTACCCACATTATTGCTAGAACACTACAGTTTATTTACCTTAAACTACACAACACAATAACTAACTTATCTAAAACCTTAATTTTTGTTTCTAGCAGTTAGGGCAAATATCACTCAGCATTGTGCTGGAAAGACCTGGTGTGTCTACCCAGTGCTGGTTTTCAGTGGCCTACACTGAAAACCAGCACTGGGTAGACAGGTAGACAGAAAGGCAGGTCACGTCACGACCATCAGTGGTAGTACGTTTTTTACGCAATCACTTCATTGATATATTAACATTTGTACTACATATACAGGGTTATTGGTAAATTAGTGACAATACGTGAACTGCAGGTCCTGCCCATCATCACAAACACGTTCGTGAAGGCGCCAAGTCTAAATAAAAAAAAAAAAAGTCACCTCTGATACTATATAAAAAAAAACATCTTGATTGTCTGGAACCCACCGAGTTACTTAAGACCGATCATTCACTCTCATATCTACTGTTAATTGAGGGCAGAGCTGTTTTTAAGTTGAGTTTCAAATAAAACCTCACTAACGAACGATTATTGAATTGCGGGGGGTACCCATTACCAATACCAAAATTAAGAATTAAGACCTGGCGTCTTCACAAACATGTTTTTGATGATTGGCTGAACCTGTCACTAATTTACCAATAACCCTGTATATACTCTACTACTCACTAAAGCGATTGTTTTAGTTGAATTAAGCCTAAAGGCAAAGTATATATACTCTGTAGTGCCCTGGCATTTATTATTTTGTTTACTCTACATCTAATAACAGTCTTCCAACCAAAAATTATAAAAGTTTTCGGTAGTAAAGATGATATCAGTGTAATTTACAGCTACTTTAACAAGTTAACGACATCGTAAATAATTTAGTCGATGGTCAGTTGGGTGAAAATAACAAGTCAGTAGAACTTTATGTGCGCATTACTTGCTCCAAAGCAGGAAGTAGGAAAACTGTTGAAAGGAAATCAAGTTATTCAAACTATGTTAATAATGCCTTTATAGTTACAGTAAGGATTAATAGTTATAGAGTCAAGGAAAACTAGTATATATAAAACTCCATACAAAATAATAACATAAATAGGTACCTATTAGAGATTCGGTATTTATCGTGTAGGTACCTTTTTCCTGCGTTACGGGGTTAAAGTTACGGGTATCACATAACTTTTATTAAAACGTAGGAAAAAGTAATACCCGATAAATAATCATTAATATGTTAACAAATCGCGAAAGTTTAAAAAGTTCTCTTTAAAGACATAACAATTATGCGGGTATTGTGAATTTTATTGAATAGAATTATAAAATACGGTAATAATTATAAATTTACAGGTTAAATCAGACAGCGTCAGTTAGCTTTAAAATGGTTTATTAACAAACAATTATAAAAAAATTCAAATTCGGCGGACAGATATTAGTATACAATCTATCTCTAAGCTGATTTTTTTCAAATTCGGCGGAGAGATAATATTAGTATACAATCTATCTATAAGCCGATTTTCTTCTCTCGGGGATGGATATTTGCTATTTTTATCCCGAAAAACGGAGAGTTGCGAAGCTGCAAGCGGAAGCTAGTTATAAATAAATAAAATTTTAATTCAGTTCAACAGTACTTAGGTAGGTACTTGTAGTTTCCAGTCCAGCATAATGTAGAAAAACGGTCTACAAACGAGACGGACAGGTAACACTGCAAAGCTTTTTAATTTATTTATAAATCCGTGACTAAAATAATTTCAGCTTTGTGCACCAATGTTTTATTTACAATTAATTACGCTGATGAATAATAAATAGCTTTTTGAATAGACCTAGCGCATTTCCTATTTTATAACTATCAATAATGCATAGATAATTTTGTGTTTTAATTAATGGTAATATTTTATTTATGTTAGGTACCTAATAAATCTATTATCTACATAAATTATTATGTTATGCATGTGGACAAAACAAGTAAATTATAAAGTAAAGTTTAGACAGTGACAGATTTGTGAGATTTGTGACAGATAATGCTGCGAAATTAGTAAACCAGAAAATCTATTCTTATAAGCTTCTGAAAAGAAAAATACCCTGACCGTTTCAGTAAAATATGATTTAAACTTACTATCCATTGAAGCAGGCTTTCAAGAGATTGCATTTCAACGTCGCATAGTGTCGCTCGGAGCCATATGTTGCAGCTTGATACTTCCATTCCATTTTATTTACTCTCCTATAGTAATGGCCTGGACACACGAGACTAGTATGACTAGCGTGAAAGAAAATTGCGACTGGCCCGCCCCTTCAGTAGGGATTGGTTTGGGTAGTTGTGATTGGCATTATTGTCACTTATAACGTCTGGTACAGATACTTGGTTTTTGAATTCATGAAATGTTAAGAGCAGCGAAATAGGTTCAAGTGTTAGTTTAAAAACGAACAACAGACAAAATCACATTATGAATAAAAGCTTCCAAAAGCATTTTTTTTTAATTTCTAGGAATAGCTGTGTAGATAGATAGGAAATTCTTTATTGCACACAAAACTTAATTATAACAGACAAGGATAAAATGCAGTAAAAAAAAATACAATTGCCGCCAATCGTAATTTTTTTTATCGCTCAGGATTGTATACATACAAAAAAAACATAAACTTAATATACCATAATATTCAAACAATATTTATTTGCTTTTCAACTTACAAAGGGATTACTTTGTATATTTTTAGGATTCTAGAACCGACCTGCTAGTCTAACGACCTAAATAATTTACATAATTGGCATTTAACTAAATATTTAGGCCTAAGAAGAGAACGAGGAGGGTTATCGGCTGCATTAGCAATTTTATTTTGTTGTTAGAAAACAAAATGAAAACCAAACTAACGCTGTGTGGAAAGAGCATTTCTTGGAATAAGCAGATGAAACAATAAAATCGAAAACAAATAAAGATCGCACTTGATTTTCCAAACAAATATAAAAAAACAAAGGAAATAATAAACAAGAATAGAGAACAAGCGATCTTAAAACTAGAGAAGGGCAAAATTTCCTTAGACTATATTTTATTATAAATAATAAATAAATAATGCTAAAAGACATTTGCTGAATATCATTGGGTGAAATTGTTGTAATTAGCAATATATTTTTGTTGCACAGTACAACTGGGACAACTTTTTTCCCAGTAGTCTTAGTTATTTTATGTCATAAAATAGCTTCGAATTCATTTTTAAGGCGTTATTCGCAACGTCTCACGTGAGACGCGCTATTCCTCGACGCCTCACGTATAATTCCCAGCGACTCACGAGAGACGCACTTATTCCCAACGTATTCACAACATTTCACAGAAGTCAGAGCATCGTGGTTTACAGTCAACACCATCAAAACGCAATATTCTCATTTAAAAGCTACATGTCTCAATAAACTAAATTCTAAAAAGAACAGCTTCAGCGCGAACTCGCTGAACAACAGCTTTGAGACATTCGTCGTCACGTCTCACGTTTTATAGTAGGTCTGTGAACTTCTGGAAGTTTCTCCGTGTAAACAACGAGGGGAACCGAATGCGCTTTATGGAAAAACTTGCCTTTGGAAATCAAGCAGTTAGTTCCCAGAAGAGAATCAAGTTTAAGAAACCGGGTTTCTGTAAACATCCACAAAGGTGTATGAAAATGTTCAAAGACAAAGGTTTATCATGCGCTTGTTATAATTTGATTATAGTTTAAACTTTCTGTTAACCTCTAGTGTGTGTACGTGTGTGTGGTGAAACCAAGACTTAGTTCGTAAAGCTACACTAAGAGATAACAGTCCTATACTGTCAAATGGTTACCTTGCCTATCAAAGAGCGTCGTTTAATAGGAAACTAAAACTCTCCAAAAAACGATTGCGAAGTCTCGCGACGCGTTTTTTGGGGATAAAAGTAGCCATTCTTCTCCCATGGAATATCACACACCACCTTGCCAAATTTCATTATGACCCGGTCAGCTATTTAGGTTTGAAAAAGTAACAGTCGAACAGAGCTACTTTACCATTTATTATAAAAGTAAGTGTAGTATGAATCACGCGATCATCACTGAGCTTTGTCGCACTAAAAACGAAAAAAATATATAATTAAATTATTAAAGTCATTTATAACACGATATTTACCATGATTTTATTTTCGAGTTTTCCTAATTTTTGGCACAGTTTCATGCGCCATGACCACGGAATAACTAAAGACACTGCTTTACTGTTAAACTTTTAAAAACTTAATTCTCACCTAAGCTGCAAGGACTCCTAGTTTTTTTTACGCTTTCTTCTCTCGCCTCTCACATAGAGCAGACGGAGACTGGGACCCGAGGACTACCTAAAATTATGTTATTAACAATACTTTCTATTTAGATAAACGAATACTTCTAAGTAGGTAACTAACGTAAGTCTTTTTATGTTACTCGTATAAGTCATAAGAATATTTTTACCGCCTCAACACTAAGTATTTAGCCTACTCGTAAACCTTTTACAAGAAAACAATCACGCAAGAACAAAATAAAATAGGAACTCGTTAAGGACTTGTTAAATATATGGGAACAGTATGCAGGAACTTCAAAACCTCTGAGCGCAGGCTCTTACATACTACTATGGCGTGCTGAATATCTGATTCGGCGAAAGATGTCGCGAAAAGCGTTTTTGAGCTTATGAGTTTATGAGCCGGAAAATCTTTTATTAATGTACTTAGACTAAGTGTATGTAGTTAGTTCTAAGTTTAAGTGCTACGAAATTTCGTGGTTATATTTAAAACCAGCTTAATGCACCTAGCATGCAAAAAACTACATCATCAGGTGTCTTGACCCCATCGTTCAGCTAGAAGCATAGCAACGTTGCTACGTTATTATGTTGTTGTACGGCAAAAACCGAGACGTGTTCAAATCTGTTGGAAAGGCAGCCTGAACCTTCGTTCAAATTGAGAACAGCATACCCTGCTACTTGTAACATAGTGTGAAAGAACCAAACGTAATGGGCTCTTATCAAAGGCAATCTCAGCTTTCCATCGAAATTTTCTTTTCGTTGGCACACAATTAGCTTTGATAGCTTTTTGTACCGCGTCATGGTTGCGTGGAGGTTTCGGTGTTCGAATGGAAGTGCTTTGATTCACTTTTTGCCTACCATTGTTTTTAGCCATCGATTGCCAGCTATTGAATTTTTTCTTTCCTTTTTAATTTAATTGGGGTCTCTCGCTTTTTTATTTTTTTAAACCACCAAGGTAGCTTATAATAGAAATATAGCATTTTATATATTTATAAAGGAAGCATAATAATGTATATTAAAATAAGTAATTCGTTTATTAACTATGTCGGCCTAAGATTCAATCTTGTTTCTACCTGTACCTATATACATACGTACCCACTATTACAAACTTGTCTCTCTCTCTCCCAATAAGATTTGCTGAAAGAAAGTCTTTTTAGGGTAAGCCCGCCTGTGCCATGACCTCTCTAGTCTTAGTTTTACGTGTAATATTTGTTATTTTAGTGGAATAAAGAAATAGGCAAGTAGAAAGGCGGTTGTTGTAACCTATGGACGCCTGCAACATCAGGGACATTACACGCGCCAGCAGGGCTTCAAGGCTTCAACTAACGAGAGGCTAGGTTGCGGCAAGCTTGCCTACTACGCGCTATTTGCTTTTTGAAGCTTTTACTGTAAAATGTATCTAAACATGACGAGCTTAAGCCCACATTTGGACGCTCATGTGAGCGGTAGGTATTGTATTATTATTTCTCTTAGGTATAGCCATGTCCCTGAGTCACTATAGCATATTATTCGATATTTTAATTTAAAATTCTTATGCTAAAATTTATAATTACGTAACGTTTACCTACTCTTTAGTTTGAAATGCTTTTAGCAGGCTGCTAATAAATAAAACAAATAACTCTATTATTTCGTTACGTGGCACCGTTTTAAAATTAAAATAAAACAAGAAATATTTAGCTGTACCCGCCGCACGCGACTGCGAGCACGATAACCTAGATTAAAGAGAATTTTAGAATTCATTGAACATTTTCACCGAATACCTATACGAACCTACTCGGAATTACAATCTTAAAAATTTTCACTAGAGGCGATTATCAAGGGGCCTGCGTCCAGCATTGGACCTTAATAGGCTGTCGAGGTGAGAAGGTAAGAAGATGAGAATTTTAAGCTCCAAAAAAGCAAAAGTTCGTGTAGTTGGAAAATATGAACTGTCTGTTCAGGCCAAGACAACGCCAAAACTATCAAACGGAACGGGCTGAAATTTTGCAATTATTTTATACCGAAAGGTTACAAGTCCGTAGGCAAAAGCTATTTTAGTGAGCATATCATTTACTTTTATAAAAATCTCTTACACGTTAGGAAAACAATAGCACACCCGAAACATGTTCTGTTACATTACTTCTGACATAGTGTGTGTAATGATAACAGGAAAATAGTACGGTAGCCATTTTCCTTTTGATATCAGTTTCTTGTTTACATCTTTCTTGTCCTTTTAGGCACAATGTTATTTCCCATAACGTGGTTTTTGCGGAAACAGGAAGGTGAAGTAACAAATGTATTTCTTGGACTTAGTAGGTATCTAAAACGATACATCCAAGATCTTAAACCTTTAATCCAGTAGTAGTAGTTAGCTCTGATTATGGTACGAGTTAATTAAAATACCAAACAGCCTTGGTGATTAATTATTCAAGTAGATACTGAATTTTAACCTCCTTGTCTTACAAAAACTGGACGAGAGCTGGCCTCTTACTCTTAGAAAAAATGGCAGCCATGGTCGCGGGGAAATAATTGACCTACACAGGCCATTGATGTCATAAGAGCCTATTAGGGTACGTACCAGAGAAAGAGAAGCAGCTGCCTTCTGTGAGATCACCAATGCGATTCTTCCGATTATGGTAAAACCCTCGTAAGTATTCATTATAAATGTGAACAGGAACAAATCTTTATTCCGATTTAGAATCCAGAATGTTTTAATATGGATCAGTTGAGTTACCTGTAGATTGTTTGCAACAGTCTGCAGTTAGCTCAATTGTTTCAATTGTAGATAAGTTTTATTTTTATTCTATTATGTGATAGTAATTTTCAAAAGATAATGATGTTTTCTGTCAACAATGACATTTAAAAATGAAAATTTAACCAAAACTGATTGAATCACAAAAACCTGAAACACAAACTTCAACAATGCTTAGTTAAACATGTGCAGCGGAAACAGTTAGCAAACTTGGATTCGAAAACGAACGAGAGATCAATTAAATTATGAATGAAGTTTTCAAAATCAAAAATTGTATCGAGCTTCTGTGTTTTGCGATAATATCAATGTCGTTAAATATTTTCCGCCAATATTCCTTGGGTTTTTTTCATGCAATAAATATCCAGGTTTTTGTATCGAACTATAAATTGTGTTGAGAGTAAGGAGTCTTCTACTTTTATTTCTTCTGATGGACTCTAAAGTCCATGAAACGGTATCAAAAGCTCCTTTCAAACAACCACTGAAGAGCCAAAGGTACTAAAGAGCTTATGCAAGAGAGCCTACAAAATAAAAACAAAACCAAACCGATCAAATCCGAAACTTTTTCCATTTGTTCACACTCGATACATCTGTATTTGGAATTCATGAACTCTGTACAAATAAACTCGGGTAAACAACAATATCAAACTATATCTCGTCGGTCTCTCCCACAACGGCAGCTCAAATCTGTTTTCTCCCAATGATTTGTCCTCAGACGAACAGAATCTCAGCTGGGCGCCGGCCAAATGTGCAACTTGTACCTTTAACACCTTACAATCGGCAAAGTCTTATAGTTATTATATTAAAGTCGACTGTTGTTTAACATGAGAAGGCTATAACTTTGTAAGAACGTAGCTTAAATTCCGTTGGGCTGCCAAGGTAGTGCCAGACGGCAAGCAAGGGCTCTCGTGATCTCTCCATGAAAATAATATTTTATGATTGCCGTAATACCGCCTCAATGGTGTTTACTTACTTTGTCCGGATAGTGGAATCCTTTATTAGATATTGATAAAACATTCGCTAGGAAATTCGCCTTCTTGTTTTGTTCATTGAAAGTTGATGAAAATAGTGTGTTAAATTTTATTTGACAAAGGATAAACGAAAATGGCAAATTTGTATGCGCGGTGCAGGTTGCTTTCAAAAAGTTTTCACGGCAATTACGTTAAATCTTCTTGCTAATGTTGTGGAGAAAAAAGTATGGATCACAAAAGCTGTCAATAAAGTTACAAATTATTTGTTGCCTAGAGTTAAAAAAATATGAAAAGACGACGAGAATGAAAAACTACGAATATTTTTATGATGAAAATCATAAAAATATTCTTAGTTTGATGAATTTATTACAAATGAACGGAGGAAACGTTCTTAGTACTTCCTTACATTAAAGAGTATTGAGTATGGACGTTCGTTTTATCTAACGAATACTACCATCGTTCTTGATGTGCATTTAGCGCCTTGTAGCGCCCCTACCGGATCAAGATGTTTTTTTTCGTAGTATGACAACGTTCCAATTGTTTCTTACAAACTCGATCATAGTTTTTGAATGTTTTTGAGTGGTTCGTTGCACTTTTACGTGACAGCCGCAGTCACGTTTGCGGCATTGATGATATAAAAATAAGTACCTAGATAGAGCACTAAGAACATAGCTTGGTCATAGAAATGCCTCCAATTAGTGCTTTAAGAAATAAGAACACACTGGAAAATATTTCACTAGGGACTTGCACCGAATCTAGGTATGTGAGTTTTCCCTTGCGGGACATGAACGTACGAAGTCAAACTCAAACACGTCAATCATAGTAGTAAAAAACGCTCACTCAACAATTCTCGTGATTTCGAAGGCAAAAACGAATCCATGTGTGAGTTGACGAGCTTAGTTATAACTTAAGAATTTTCACACACGCATACACGCACACGCATACGAATGCACGAATACGCGTAGAAAAATCAGGGGTTGTCGCATTTTTTGGCTACACCTCGCTTGTGTCTACTACCATTCTAAGCTGTTTACGTTTAAGAATCCAATGGTTCTCGATAACAAAAATCATTCAATCTTATTGCGTTTACTGGTACTAAGCCTACAGGGTAAATCATAAATTGCCTTTGATATTTATGTATAATCGTAATAAACACGTAACCCCACTTATATTATAAATGTGTAAGTTTGTATGAATGGATGTTTGTTACTCAATCACGCCAGAACGACTGAACGGATCAGGATGAATTTGGCACACAGATAAATTATAGTCTATACGAAAGCAATAGCACATAATATATAGCGCACTTTTTATCCAGGAATTCCCACAGGAACGGGAACTACGCGGGTGAAACCGCGAGGTGCTGCTAGTATCATAATTCATTGTGTATATTGTTTAACAATATGCATATTGCATATCCTACACGTTATAAATATTTGCAACTTAATTTCACTCGCCGTTACCCACGGCCGGTGTATTTACAGAGTTATTTAGTACGTGTTCAACATGCGATGTTTTTTCCAACTTTTTGAATACCGGCTTTACCCGGAATTAAGTCATTTTCCAAAACAGAATTCGATGCATTCTTACACGAACTATGTAATCGTGGTTGATTTTTTACAAAGAAGAAAAACAAAACAAGAGGAGGTTATACGTTCGGCTGTTTTAGGGTTCCGTACCCAAAGGGCAAAAACGGGACCCTGTTACTAAGACTTCGATGTTCGTCTGTCCGTCTGTCACCAGGCTGTCTCTCATGAACCGTGATAGTTAGACAGTTGAAATTTTCACAGATGATGTATTACTAATGCCGCTAAAAAAACAAAATAAAATAAATATTTAAGGGGGCAAAAATATCACGTTTGTTGTATGGGATACAACAAACGTGATATTTTTGCCGTTTTTATAGATAGCGGTACGGAACCCTTCGTGCGCGAGTCTGACTCGCACCTGGCCGGTTTTATTTACTTTTATCGAAGATTTTTCGACACTTTCGAGATGGTAATGCCTCATTTCCCTTTTTTTACTTTTATCGAAGATTATAATGGTGAAAATGAGTACCGTAGTGTTTGTGCGAAGAACGCCAAAATTGATCATTAAAATATATGTATTGTATATTATTTTGTGTATATTATGATTACTAAGGAGTTTGAAGTCGTTTTTATTTTTTTCAAAACAATGAAATTATTTGCTTTGCGATGTACGCCGTTATTTCCGCATTCATGCGTACGTTAGATCAGGAAAAATCTGGGAAAACACATTGTTGCTAGCGCATTGACGTCAAATCTTCCAAGGAAATTTGAAGGAAACCATTATCTTGTTAATTTCAAATTAACAACCGTCATCGTAACCAGTCGTAACCCCAGAGAGACGTCATCCCTTTGTTCTCGAATTAGCTACTTGTTTTATTACGTCAAAGAAACAACCGCATTACGAGATCCAAGTGCAAGACGTAAAGTAGACGTAACGATGTATCACAAATATTTTATTTACCTCTATATAAAATATTTACCTTTTACCAAGGGCCCAATTCTGCTAGCCAAGGAGTTCAGACATCATGGTAATATCGCAGAAGGTTTCCATATTAGGTGTTGTAATTATTACAATACCGTTTTTGTGAATTTAATGCCTCTTGGTTATTTTAAAAATTGTTAAATTTTTTGTTCCTTTTCTTTCTCTTTCAAGTGATTTTGTATACGTGTCACGTGTTCCACAGTATCTTCTTCTAAATACTATTTCTAATTATAAATAAATAAATAATGCTGGACAATTTACACAGCATTATCTAGCCCCAGGCTAAGCAGAGTTTGTGTTTTGGGTACTAGATAACTCATATACATAATAATTATGTATACAATACATAGATAGATATTTTTTATTATACATAGAAAACGACCAGAACACCCTAAACAAATGTCTGCAGATCGTACACACCTCCTGCGTCGCAGGCAGACCTTCGCCCGCCGCCGCGCCACATCGGTCGTCAATTTGTTTCTCTTCTTTGGTTGTAATTTTCTATGATACTCAAGTTATATTGTAATTCGTCCCATTATTAGGACGAAGCTGATGGGTCAAACGGGATATCACGTAACAGCCGATGCATTTTTGGACAATCGATTTATGGATCAAATTGTAAAGTTGGACATCATTCGACTGCGAAGTACGCTGGATGTTTGAAAAGGGAACCCATTTCAGTCGAAATGCAGCTTAATTAAAGTTTAGCCTTGTCACAGAATTTTATCGGCACACACAGAAGGCCTATTTTAATTCTTTGAAATAAGTAATCGATTAAATACTTCGTGTAGTTTTCTTTTGTGCCAATTAGTACTCTAGTTCGGTGTTTTAGAGGTGTACTCTATTCTGATTAGCCGAATTGGCCGAAACGAAACACGATATTCCGTGTTGAAGAATATACAGGGTATTTAACTCTATAGGAGAAAAATCTAAAAATATATTATTATTGAGATAGCTTAGTCAAAAAACAGTCGCAAAATGCTTGTATGTTCACAAAATTTTTCAAAATTTTCATTTTTTTTTTTAATGTTCTTAAACAACATGAAACAGTAGGGGCAATGTAGTTATATCATACGACTGTGTAAGCAAAATTAAAAGTACCAACTGTCATCAACAACATCAGCGCAGTTATTCAGGCATGAAGAAATGGCAGGCAGTAAGTAATAATATAGGGAGAAGAATTAATTCATGAACCAGAATGTACTTGGCAATCGCAGTGTAGGACGCTCTTTGCCAAGGTGAAAAGACAATTTGCGAAAAACTGCTGGTAGATGCGGCAAGCTGAAGACAGTGTTAGGGCCGATATCGTGCAATATTTTGATCTTATTTTCTAGCCCTTGGTTTGGCAGTTCGCGCGTTCTATTCACGGATAAAAAATACTATCTATTTTGTGATAAAATCTATCTATGCGCCATAATTAATTAATTAGTCCTAATTGTGTCCTAATATTGTCAAATAACAGGTTTCGATGAATCATTAGCGTCTTGGAAAATAGCCTGTCCTAGCACTAATATGCCCAAAGTTCTTTCTTCTCAGAGACTGTGGGATGAGCCGCTATGTGAGTTGGTACGGAAAAACCTTATTAATACGTCTACCAGCTCATCAGAACGCGCTCGTTTACTTGCCGTTTCCGAGTGGGAATCAGGACTTTGGTTATATGTTTTGCCTTCTAAAAATCTAGGTACCCTTTTAGACAATAACACATTTCGGGTGGCCACCTCTTTGCGTTTAGGTTCTCCCTGTCTAGTTGCACACCGTTGCCAGTGCGGTGAAACCGTTGATAAGTTCGGTCACCATGCACTGGCATGTGTCTCTAGTGCAGGACGTGTGTCCCGTCATAGTTCAATTAATGACATCATCCGTCGGGCTTTTACCAGCGTCAGTATGGCAGCTACTCTCGAACCACGTGGCCTAATGCGAGATGATGGTAAAAGGCCTGACGGTATGACTCTGATTCCTTGGAAAATGGGTCGGCCTTTAGTTTGGGATGCCACTTGTGTAGATACCCTAGCACCTTCTCATCTTGCAGGGACATCAGTAAGGGCCGGCTCCGCAGCAACATCAGCGGAGTCCCTCAAACGGCGGAAATACGCTAATCTTGACCGAGGTTACCTATTCGAGCCGTTTGGGGTGGAAACCCTAGGTCCTTGGGGTCCTGGGGCACATGGAATATACAAAGATCTAGCAAAACTCTTAATAGAGTCCACAGGTGATCGGAATGCTGGCTTTTATTTCGGTCAACGAATTAGCATTGCCATTCAACGTGGCAATGCTGCCAGCATTCTGGGCACTTTGCCTTCTGGTGACGGCTTAGATTTTTAGAAAATAGATTTAAGTGTAAATATTAGTTGTAATTATTATTGTATAAACTAAGATAATAAATTAGTCCTAAAAGGTAGGTACATACCGAAAGGGAGACGTACAGATTTACTTTCGCATTCAGTATAATTTAGAAGGTAAACAAATATTTATCCTCAAAAATGTGTTTATTGTTTTCAATAACAATTGAGACGTTACGACGAAAAATAGTTTTCATACACAGATTTGTGACGTGCATGGTCGCTTCATGACTTATTTTGTTTTGATGTTGCGACATGCGACATGACGCCACTTTGCATCCGGAAACTCCAATTATAAACAAAGAAATAACTGTTGTTAACTTGTGCCCGCGGCTTTACACGCGTTTTCTGAAATAAAAAGAAGCCTTATAATTAAAAGTCATTCAAACTCAATAACTTAATTTGACCCGCGACCCGTGCACCCACTGGCTTCACCCACCGGTGGGCGTAGGGGTAATTCCTGTTTACCCGTGTACCCACTGCGATATGGTTGGAATTAATTATCGATGAAAAAAATAAAATAATAACACGATAAGTTCGACTCGGTAGACTTAATTAAGTTTAATTTCACATAACATAGATATTCGAATCGGAAAATAGCTGTATATTTTTCTGACATATTGCTCAGTGTTTTACTGGCTATTCGCATTCTATAGGCTTACAAAATAAGAACTAAGACAAGTCAAACTTTTATAAAATTAGTAAGCAACAGGATACGCTAAAATAAACTTAGTAAATCTACGCAACTACATATAATCCTACGATAAACATAAGAACAACTGTTGTTTTCCTTATGAGTAAAAAAATGTTGAATAATATTGAAACAATTTATTTACACAATCAATAACTATACTATTTTCCTTGTGTTTATTTCGTATAAATAGTGAAGGGTTTTAAACCACAGCAACGGCTTTTGTCGGCCAGTGTCTATACACCTTTAGTGGTGGTCACTTGTGTTCAGGTTTTTTGGAAATTCTGTTTTACAGATCCTCGATCTATTTAGAGTATTTTATACTCAACTGATCGGAAATCCTGTTCAATAATCAAGATGCACAACACCATTAAATACACAACCCCGGCTGTCATGGCACCCGCTACTGCAGCCCCATCTCCAGTTGACGAAGTCGATGGCAAGTGGAATACCACCACTGGATTAGCTACCAAGGCCGGAAAAATTATCAAAAACCAAATAGCTGTTGCAAAGAAGCCTTTGGATGAAGCCATTATGAATTTGGGATGCAGTCAATCTTCTTACTTGAAAAACTTCATGGGGTTAGACTACGAACAGATACAAAGCGGAGCTGAACTTGATCTTGACCAACTCAAGCTCACTTTTCTGTCTAAAGAGCTGAATTCTTCCTTCAAGCTCGGCTCGGTGGCAGAACTGCTTCCGAAGACTCTAGGGTACAACCGTGAGCAGCCTCTTGTGATCTTCATGCATGGATTTACTGATGACCCCACGATGTTCAACTTCCCTGCTGTGAACGAAGCTTTCCAGAGTAAAGGTCATTGCAACATTCTGGCCTTGGACGCAAGCTCACTCATTCGGTTCATGTACTTGCGTTCCAGCACCTACGTCCGCTTCATAGGAGAAAGACTAGGGCAGACTTTGGCTGCTTTGGTTGATGCTGGCTTGAGCCATGAGAACATCCATCTAGTGGGTCACAGCCTTGGCGCCCACATCGCTGGATTTGCAGGAAAAACTTTCCAGACACTGACCGGGAACTTGGTAGGTCGGATTTCCGGTCTGGACCCAGCCGGACCGTGTTTTACTCACATGGATTCTACTTTGAGACTGGCTGCTTCGGATGCAGAGTTCGTTGATGTCATGCATACCAACGCTGGGGTGTACGGACTCAAGTCGCCAATCGGCCACGTCGACTTTTTTCCCAACGGAGGAGCGCAGCAACCTAACTGCTTATTCGAGTTCCAGTCTCACAATCGTGTAGTTGAACTGTTCGCTGAGTCCGTGAGGAACCCGGAGGCGTTCCAAGCTCGAGCATGCAATGATTGGGATGAATTCAAGAAGGAGAAGATGTCTGATGATGTTAGTTTTATGGGTTATGGCTGCAAGCCTGGAACGAAAGGCCAGTACTACCTCCGCACTGGTGACTCGACCCCTTATGGACTTGGAAAAGAAGGTCTTCTTTACGAAAGTGAAGGAATAATGAAGACGGTCAAAAACATTACAGCGAGTTTTGCTAGGCTTTTAATTTAAAACATCATCTCCTTTTTTGTATATCCAAGGGTTTTTCCTAGCTAATTCTGTACTTATTAAACTGCTGTTTCACAATACACTTTGTTTTCTTTAAAGGTACCAGCACTATCTTAACTCTAGATCTTGAACTACATTCCTAGTAGTTAAGTATAGGTATATTTAGGCTTGTCACACTATCACATATGGATCTATATGCATCTATCCATTAAATTTTTCACATTTATATAATTAGGTGTTGCATTTGTAGAATTAGCAGTAAATAAATTTTCTTTAGGGGAGGCCTATGTCCAGCAGTGGACTGATATAGGCTGATGATGAAGTTTTCTTTACACCAAAACTACTGAACCGATCATGCTGAAATTTTGTATTGATTTACCTACGTCTAGACCTGTAATAACACTTAAGCTATGATATCCTATAAATCAAAATGTCCATGGGATAGAAATAAGAATAATAATAACCAACAATTAACTATTTAATCTGTAAAACTTTTGAAACTATCATGGTTATTAACATAGAAATCATTTAGAACGGGATATTTACCATGATTCAATTTTTGAGTTTTCCAATATTTCGGCACAGTTTCATGCGCCATGATCTCGGAAGAACTGAACGGAAAACTCAAAAATTGAATCATGGTAAATATCCCGTTCTAAATGATTTCTATATTAAATCTGTGTTAACTTAAGATACGTATTCTGTACATTTTACCCAGAAAACTAAGCGTGCGAAGCCACGGTCAGAAACTGGTATTTTAAATTCCTTCTGCCTTACTGGTATTTTAATTCTTTCTAATGCCTTTTTACCTTCTGCTCGTAAGATATTGTAATACTGTGTCCTGCTGTTGAGAGGGAATGGCCCGCCCTCATAATTTATTCCTGCGGGATATAATTCGGCTGGATTTAGTAACAAACGCGCCAACGAAAATGTTTAGAATTATACAGATTTTCATGTAGCCATATAGGTAGAGTGGTCTCGTCCCTGCTTCGGTTTATAAACTAATCTTATCAAAGAAACTACAGCTCACTCCACCTTATGCGAGACTAATCTCAAACAATGGTGAGTTCAAAATAAAAATAAACAAAAATTTTATTTCATTTGGCTTACAAAATAAGCAGTTAGACGGGTCAAATTTTATACATAAACAGCTTTATAAATAGTAATTATTATTAATAATTATAAAATAAGTTGTTATTGATTTTGTTCGCTCCAATTTTTTATGTAGATACTAGTGGAAGAAGCGAAAAATAAACCACTTGTTAAGTTTATATAATACATAAAATGTAATACAATATTATTTGCCTATATAAGTCTAAATATAATGCTTATAGTTTAGATACAGGTCAATACAATATGTAAAGCTAACTAAGCTTAACAATATTTTCCTTAAATACTATTGTCGGTGCACGTGTCTTTTCTGTCTTTTTGAGAATATGTCTTTACGTGAATCTGCCCTTTTAAAAGTCTGTCTCTTCGTGGATCTGTCACTATAAGCATAAATCTTTTATCATCCGTAACATATTGAATTGAGAGGTATTCAAAAAATATAAAAATAGGTGTAGGAACCAAAGTTAGTGACTTTGGTTCTTAAGGTAACCAAAGTACGTATCAAAAACAGAGAATGCTACAATGCTGCTGCTGTATCAGGTACAGTCAGCTACGCAAGTAGGTGGCTGAACACGAATTAGTTTTATATTGCCTGCATGGTATTATTGATCTACTTAATTAACTAGGCAAATACTTGCTACAATAATTCCTTAAATTTAAAAGAAGTGAATTATGTTTCCTAAGTTATATATTTAAACAGTCCAGTGCGAGTGGACTATATTTCAGAGCCTATCGAGCGAACTCACGACCAAGATAAACAAACCTCTGACGGGCTTGTGCTATGAATATAAACAGTTGAATTAGGACCGAGTGTTGTATGATATACCGTGTGTGCCTAATTTCATTCAAGTTGAAACTGCTTCAGTTTAACCAAAATATCATGCTTATGTAACGTAAACTAACAGCTGGTTGCCCGGACGATAATCAAATCTGTGATCAGCCAACAAGGTATTTTGAAAAGCTGGTGAGTCTTCACAAGCGTCTTTTGTTTTATTTGAAATGACAGCCTTTCTAAACACAAAACTCGACGACATGGTGGTGTACAGACTGCCTAGGCAACGGATGCACTACGAGATTGTAGCTAAATTGGTGAATGGTAGATGAGAAATCCATCGTATCAAAATGTACAGAACAGGTCACACTGCAAGAGTCTTCCTAAGGTAGTCGCCTGGATGAAGCAACGCAATTTTTCTGGATGTTCTTCTTGATGAACCTTCATGCAGCCAGCTTATGTAAATAAATTATTCAACTATTCAGTTGTATATTCAGTTATTATTATAACTATTCAGTTAATGTAAATAAACTATTCGCCTAGCTACCAATGAAGCCAGTAATGAAGTATCCTTGCTGTATTGCAACATGTCTTCGGTTGGGTGAAAGGTGTGGCGCGGCTCATCAATGCCAGCACGGTTCTGCCATCGAAAAGCTTGATCTTCAAGGATAATAATCATGTACTAGGGCCGAAAATCTCAAGAGGTGCAAATATGCAGGTCTTCAAGAGCCTCGCATTTGCTCTCCGTGGAGTCGAGACCTAGGTCTAGGCCGTAAGGTAACGAGACTCTCCAGGTTCTAAAAAGATCTTGAAACGAAGAACGTTTGATTCAGGCGATGCGTGACCCGAGAGCTGGTGATTCTGTCGGTCTGGCACAGTGCATCAGCATTGCCATACAACAGCGGAGCAAAAGGTCATAACAATCAATATAATTTCACCAAATGAATTCCCGCCGTCTAAGGGACAAAGAAGATGGATTAACGTGAAAACGTCCAAGTAATTGTGAAAAATGCGATCCTTTTCCGTGCTGCAGAGGTTCCAACAACTCGCCAGACAAATTGATATTTAAACCGGGGCGATTGGAATGATTCAGCCATTCTGATTCCATCAACTTGATTGAGTTGTAGGCCTATTTAACTTTTATTGAAAATAAATTGATTCGAAAATTTTATAAATTTTGGTATAGATGAAAAATATTTAGTAGTAACCGTACAAAAAGTTTTTTCACGCAGAAGTATATATTTTATATTTTTTTAATGGATTTCAGCAAGGTATCGCAAACGGTTACACATTAAAATTTTGATGGAGGAACTGTTTGATGATTTCGTTGTTTTATATAACCGTGGGTGAAGAAATAGGAGAGCAAATGTGCTAGTCGAACATCATACGAGAAACCAAATCGTCGAGACTACAACCAAATGGCTCTGACATGCAAGTAGTCCGAACGGGGGAGTTCGAATCGAGCAGCCAGCAGAGAGTGGATAGGTTTATGGATCATCCAAGTGGCTGCAGGGCGGTCGTTTGTTTGACGTACTGCTGAAACGACGACGTTCAGAAAGACCTACCAGAACTTCGTGCGGTCTCGCTACTAAGTACCGGGACAGCTAGCGATCTCTGGTTTTGGAGGCCAAGATCTACTTAGAGACACTGCGCCACGCCAGTAAGTAAGTATCGCCGTAGGCGTAGTGTTATGTTAGGCCAGAGTTAATGGTTTCGTTTGTATGGTACCTACATACCGACGACAACTGTGGCGTGGTGGCAAAGGTCCACCTGCGACACAAGATGTTCGATTCCCGTATGTTTTTTACGATCTGCTGATATTTGTTACGTGTTCTGGGTGTTTTGTATTGTATACTAAAAATGAATATCTATGTAATGTATTGTATTACGCGTAACCGATAACTAGCCATTAACACGTTCAAGCTCGGCTTAGTTTGGGGCTAGATGATGTAGTGTGAATCTGTCCAGTATTATAATTATTGTAGGGCACCGAACGAACCCTACATAAATCATCCTTCGTGGATATAAAAGCCAATGATGTAGACTTTACAGGTTGTAATATGATTTCAAGTTTTAGCGAATATATTTTCAATTCTTTCTGTATTCAAGAAACGATAAAAATAATTGTTTTCTATAGTACACACCCTGACACCTCATCATTATCTGGATTGTCAGCTACACAATTTCAACGTAAAGTTAAACAACTTTCCAAAGAAGCTGTGCCCTTTCATTAAAATTGTTCAACCACAACGTTTTATGAGATTCATAAGTCGGATTGGTGAAATAAAACTAATTAAAACGGGTCTGGAACCTTTCGCGTTCGTCGCCTCGAGGAGGTTGTTTCAAGAATACAAAAATAAGTTTCCTTTGAATGTCCGAGTTATATCATTTATTCAACTAATGCCAGTGGCTTCACACCCTTCACAGGCATTTCTGTGTGATAGTTTTTTTCTTATTTTTCTCTTTTCTGTTTGTTGTCGGTTTGTATTGCATTGTACCTACATTACTATTTTTTTGCTTACTGCCTTTGTTTGTGCCTATCTACTAAGTTCGGAACTCAAGTTACTTATGTACCACCATCCCCCTTCCACTCCAGGTCAAGCAGACGCACAGCGCATTACCACCCCTACTTGGTGGATATACCGTCCACTCGCACTAAGCGGTTTTCCTCCACCTTCATCATTCGTACCGCTGGGGTTTGGAACACGCTCTCTGCTGCTGTTTTTCCGGTTAATAACAATCTGGGTCTCTTCAAGTCAAAAGTGAATAGGTATCTTCTAGACCATCGTGATACACCGTCGGCCACATCTTCACTTTCCATCATGTGAGATTGTGGTTAAACGGAGGCCTATTGACTATTAAAAAAAGTACATATTGTAACGCATTGGTTTGGTATGAAACTGTAATGTTACTTATATGATGAAAATAGTAAACTTTATATTATATATATATATTATATAAACCCGATTTTGCAGGATAGAAGTTTGTTTTAGCATGGGTTCATAGCTAATGGGTTTTAAGGTGCGCAAAACTTCTGATCTACTATCTAATTAACTTGTTGAACCGAGCAAAATAACCAAAACTATAGTCACAGTAATGTTATTTTTGACGTTATCATGCCATAGTAGAGCGATGCAAAACCCGGCTTTGTTATTCACGCGTCACGTAGCACTTTAGTGATTAATGCAATTAATAGACTACAAACTACAGTAAGTTATCACTACGAAAATAAACAACAAAGACGATGTAGGTATTTTGTCATTGTTATTTAGTATTTTTGTTTTCAAAATCATTTGTTTTGTTATGTCAAAAAATTGTTGGACCAGATTAAAAATATGACACATTCAGTTTTAAATGGTATGGCTTAGACCCTGCGTAGGTTGACAAGACAATTCCACAATCTTTATTCATCTGCAAAAGATCCTTAGACTCTTTTGAGTTCTAAGGTAAATTGGATGTTTTCGTTTTGGAAAACATAAAGGCGAATGAAGTATATATACGCATAAATCGAGGCAACTGAAATACATAAAGACAACCATCAACCTTTCAAGGTAGTACTTAAATCGAGATTGAACATGATCGTGTTTTGTTTTGTGGTATCAAACCACTACTGCGCAAATATCGATCACCCTAATCCGATTTCGCTAGAACAAATTAACCAAATACAAATTTTGCAAACCACAGAATTTAATAAATTATCAAACTGATTTAGGGAAGCTCACCAAATTTACCTATTTTCTCGCTGTCACAACAATAAACACGTATAATTGATAAAAGTGTTTATAATATCTATTGTCTTCGTTTGAATAAAATCTCCCTTGGTGGAAAGGGAACATGTCACCAAAAATGTATCTCGAAGGACTAGAAGACACAAATTAACTCTTATTTTGAAGATACCTAAGTTATAATTGGCCGAATTCTAATCTACCATCAACCAAACCGAGCGGTGTGAATAATAACTTTGATCTCACGACACGCGTAGGTAAAAAGAAAAAGAAAAACACATCAAACATCAACTTTTTGAGCCATCAACCGATACAACATTCCTCATTGAAGTTTCAGTTTCATAACAGGCTTTAAGATAAAAGGTTTAAGCGATTACATTAAAATGTTCTACTCTAATTCGCAACGTAATATTTCAATGCAAACCTACCTACTCAAATCATAAATTTTAAGCGAACAAAATCAATAACATTTTGTTTCTTGTTTGATAATTACTATTTATAAAACTGTTTATGTATAAAATTTGACATGTCTAAGTGCTTTTTGTAAGCCTAAAGAAATAAAGACTTTTGACTTTTGAAATACATTTTGAGTATCATTGTCCTTTTTGTTTTCGAATTATACTTTATTCGAAAGTCAAATATTTAATTTACACAGACTTTTCAATTAAATATTCCAGTGTACTCTTCCATTCCTTCCAATTAATAGTACCTTTTATCACCAAAGGCTAGGATAGTCCACTGGTGGACCTTCTACCTATTATTCTTCCTATCAGCGCCATAGTTATCTTTAGATTTTCGCAACTCGTCGGCGACCAATCAAACGTCATCAGTGTCAGATACACATAACAAATTTTACAGGAGCAAAAAAATTACTACAGCTATAATTTTTATCTCTTCGATTGCACCCATGACTTCTCCCGCAGAAGCCGGCTAACCATTTCAAAACTATTTCGTAAACCGTCCTTTGATCGCGTTTTCGATTGCAGAATTCCTTTGGTTACATTCCAGAGTGCTTTCGTGTTAATAGTTCGATGGAGTTCAGAGTTCTGTGGCCGTTGCGAACCTACTTCCGGTTTGTGGGTGGAATTTATAAAACCTATTTTACAAAAACTCTTTTGTCTTTATTTATTTATTTATTTATTCATAAAAAGTACAACTATTACTATAGGGGCACCCAATTCAATAGTGTACATACTTATTTAGACAACATTTTAAATTCACATAACATAAAATTTTACCACGCCCATTATCTTAATTATTACTTATTTATTATCAAAGAGAATTACAATGAAATAATAGAAACAAATTAGAACTAGTATTCACAATTGAACTAACTGCAGACTGTTGCAAACAATCTATAGGTAGCTCAACTGATCCGTATCAATACCAGTCGGAAGCGTCCCCAAGATGCTGACTGCATTACCCCGCTGTATGGCAATGCTGAGCCGCTGCGCCAGATTCTTTCCGTGCTAGCAATTCGTGTCAAAAAGTTCAGAAATCCCCTTCAGAGTAAAAAGGGCTCTATTGGAATATTAGCCATCGAATTCATTAAGTTTTTGTTCGGATTTATTGATATTATTTGCAAGTAACTCTAAACTCGATACAATAAAATTTTCGTAAGCTGCTTGTTCTACTCCCTTTCTACTTTTACGGCTTGCATATCTACTTATACGCCTAATGTGATTAGTATTGTGCTAGTACCTACTACCTCTTAGACCCTTATGAAAAAAATACAACACACTGAACGAAAACTAAATGTCTTATAGGATATTGGTACCCTATAAGATATTTAGTTTTTATTCCGTTCTATCCTTTGGTTACATGAAAACTAAAAGTCTTATAGGGTACCTATACCCGATAAGACATTCCGTTCGATACTTTGGTTACATGAAAACTAAATGTCTTACAGTGTACCTATACCCTATAAGACATTCCCTTCGATCCTTTGGTTACATGAAAACTAAATGTCTTATAGGGTACCTATACCCTATAAGACATTTAGTTTTCGTTCCGTTCCGTTCTCACATCGCGTGACCACAAAAGTGGGTTCTAATTCCTTTGGCCACTTATCCAATTATCGGTTGGACGACGTGTGCTCTAATGGTTCAATTTGACCAATAATTGTGGTCACTTTTTGTACCACCTTACCTACTTATTGGGGCCTAATGCACCAAAAGCTTAGAAGTCGAAGAGTTGCAGCGTAGTCGAAGTCGAATTTGAGCGGATAACTAACCTTTTCGTATTGTGCGGATACGCTGAACGAGTAGCGCAGCGTTAATTACGGTGCCAGCTAGAAAAACATATTTTCCCACTCTCAAATTATTATACAATTGATTGGTATTGATATGGATCAGTTGAGCTACCTGTGAGATTGTTTGTAACAGTCTGCAGTTAGCTCAATTGTTTCAATTGTAAATACTTGTTTTTATTTAATTCTATTATTTGATTGTAATTTTCTTTGTTAATAAAGACATTTTTATTTTGTACAATTAGGTACATTGAAATTAAAATATTTAGAGGAGGACGTATTTAGAGATACTACCTTAAAATATTTTTAAAATAATTATTGACGTGAAAGAGTACAAAAAAACTTAATAGAAAAAATCTAAATGTTTTTCGAAGTATTATATACTATGTATATTTACACTGCCAATTGTAAAACCTTTAACGTTTCATTGCCATGTTTATTTGGGTTAGTTAACTGTTACGCTAAACTTTCATGAAAATACGATAAACGGTGACGTCACGTTTAGAAATTTTGCGTTGGAGTCATAAATTATCTACTAAATTATCGATAAAACTTCACAATAAAAAAATACCAAATAAAAATTGCAGATACATTTTTATATCAATAGAGAATCCAAATAAAAATAATCAACTTTTTGAAATCAAATACTTAATGCCCTATTCTTGTGTTTTCCCAGCTAACACGTTGCATGCCTCACTGCAATATCAGCCGCGCTCGAGTTTAATACGAGCTTATTCACCTTCATAATTATGGCCAATTACAATCCGCACGTTTAATTTCCAGCATTATTGCTTAATTTTGTTTTGTTCAGGTTGAAAATTATTAAGGATCTGTTATTTTCGTAAAAATTTGGTTTCATCATTTAAGTTCGTTGTTTAGGCACGACAGGTGGTGCCACCATGATGTCCTAAAGAGCCTGAGACGCCAAATAGCTCTATAAATATATATGCACGGTTGCACAACCAAGCTGATACCAGGTGTGGTAGGTACCCTTAAGGAATTATTTGAAACTTTTGAACAGGTATATAAATTTAGCTCTAGGCATAATGACAGATTAGCCATACCTGCACAAAAAACGCACTTGTATAGTCGTAACTGTTTCAACATGGCTATCAAAATTTATAACAAATTGCCAAATAATATAAAAGAAAATTTATAACAAATTGCCAAATAATATAAAAGAACTGAAGGGTTCCTTGTTTCACAGAAAGTTATTTATTTTATTTATCGATCATTGTTTTTATTCTGTGGAAGATTACCTTAATTTTAAGTTTTGACCTAGTGAGTCCAACAGACAATTTATTAATATTTGCGCTTATCCAATGACATCTAATTTTAATGTTCGTAATTTCTATAACTAGTTAAGTAAGGAATATTCACGTGCCTGTACTCGGGCGAGATATGCAGCTCTACTGTATTATTCCACCAATGTTTATTGTACCATGTCTTGTGTGAATAAATATACTGAATTACTGAATTAATACAACTGTACACATTTTATTGGTGCCACCAATTGGTGCCTAATTGTATAAAATGTGTCAGTTGTATTGAGGGTACCACACCTGGTATCAGCTTGGTTGCGCAACCGTGCATATATATTTATAGAGCTATTTGGCGTCTCAGGCTCTTTGTGACATCTGGTATCAGCTTGATGACACGATTGGTGGCGCCACCATGGTGTCCTAAAGAGCCTGAGACGCCAAATAGCTCTATAAATAATAATGCACCACCAGCGGGTAAACAAATTTGGTTGCGCAACCTAGCTGATACCAGGTGTGGTACCCTCAATACAACTGTACACATTTTATTGGTGGCACGACTGGTGGCGCCACCATGGTGTTCTAATGAAATAGGGGCCTAAGAGACAGAAAGTGAGTGATCTTCATAGACAGGTGTAATCCGCACCTTATTGATATGGAATTGAATCTTGTCAAAGTAAATCTCCGACATCCTTTATGTATCTTGCAACGTATCCAAAGTAATCCAAACTCGTTCACTATGTCTAGCAGTTGGACAAATCCCATAGCTGAGCAAAGGTCTCGTCCATCCCCCTCCACAGAATTCATTTACATAAAAATAACTATCAACCTCATCGAAAACGAGGGCGAGAAGAGAACCTTTGTGAAGCAAAATAAATGATTTATTTTTATTTTTGTTTTCAGCGTCTGCAGTTAGTTCAACTGTTTCAATTATAAATACTTGTTCTAATATGATTCTATGCTTTTATTATAATTTTTTGTTTATAAAGAGCATGACCTACATAAATGTCGACTACCTATTTGGCGACCTCTGTGGCGTAGCGGCCGAACGTCTGCCTGCGACAGAGGAGGTTGCGGTTTCGATTTCCGCCTTGGGACAAATTTTTGTATGTTGTGCAAATGTCCTAGGTGTTTCCTACTGAACAAAAAAGTATCTCTGTAAAGTATTGTATACGTATCAGTCATCTAGTACCCACAACGTAAGCTCTATAAGTAATTCAGTGCTAAACACCATGAAATCTCCATCATATTTCTTACTAATGACGCAGAGCCGAGAAGGTAACGAAATACAATTTACTATTACTCAGCAGTGATTCACTGTATGTAAATTTATAACATTTATAACGGCACGAATGAATTTATTATTAAGTAATCGTCGAGCCTAAAAAGCGACGTTGCGTGACGGTTTCCAGCTGGTTTGTGGTAAGAAATTGTTGTGAGTTAAAGGGTAGGTTTGTGGAAATATTGATTCATTTTACAAAGTTTTATCGAATTAGGTATCCATCCCTACTTATACAGGGTTATTCTTTCCGTCCAAAGGTTGCCTGGAAGAGATCGCTTCTAAGCGATAAGGCCGCCCATTGTACTTGTGTCATGTAATGTCTTTTTGTAATGTTCTTTTTCTGGTGTACAATAAAGTGTTTTTGTATTGTATTGTATTGTTATTGGTAAATTAGTGACAATACGTGAACTGAAGGTTCAGCCCATCATCAGAAACACGTTTGTGAAGACGCCAGGTCTTAATTCTTAATTTTGGTATTGGTAATGGGTACCCCCCGCAATTCAATAATCGTTCGTTAGAGAGGTTTTAACGGAACGGACATAATCTACTTGAAAAGCGCGCAAAGCCGCGGGAAACAGCTAGTGGACGCTACAATTTCAAGGTATTTTTACCTAGTTATCTTTATCATCATCAGTATCTCATATGTTCGTCCACTGCTGGACATAGGTTTACCCTTAATCTATACCACATCGCAAACAATAACCTCATAACCCTCCCCTGTTGGTAGTCGGGTAAAAATTGCTGTTGCATCGTAGAATTAAAATAAAACGAATGAACTATTGTTTTTCAGGCATATTCCACGCTGATCCACTTTGCGTATAATGTATTTGTTTATTTTCTTAGTAGCAAATGCCATTTTTTATTAAACATACACCCCATGTAAAATCCAGCTATCCTATCCATTCAAGGTTGTCTGGAAGATATCGTTCGTTAGCGGTAAGGTCAATTGTCGCTTATTCTATAGATACCTGAGTATTCCTTTGTATATTATTTCTAAGTTATGTGTGCAATTAAGTATTTTCTATCATCTATCTAATAAATTAGTTTCAATTTTTTTCCACTTTGATCCATTAATGGATTAGTTTCAACTTCAATTTCCGTTCCGATCCATTGATTCACCCCTTCAGTCCAAATTCATAATATTTTGACCAATAAAATAATCTTTCCTGCGTGTTTTTCGCTGTGACGCTCCCCCGCACAAATCTTTGAAACATATTTCATACCCACCATCAATTAAAGCATTATCCGCTATCGCTCCCCACCACTCTCGACCCTAACACGTTTATGTGCATGAGCGAAGCGACCAGCGGAGCGAACACAATCTTACTAATATGACAAAGTTGAAAGATGACTTAAAATAAACAGACACATGTTTCAGTATTTTTTGAAATTCACACCCTAAAGGTCAATTATGTATAGTCAAAGTTAGGCAACTCACTGACTTATCATGAAATCTCAGTAATCTATTTATATAAATGAGAAGAGAAAACTGGGTGACACATCAAGAGAACTCTGAAACTACAAGAGCTACGAAATGAAATAAGTTCCCAAAAATTCTTCTTAGAGATACCCAAAGTGCAGGTAAGCACTATAACAAAAAACCTACGAACTACGAAGCTACGAAGATGAAATTTTGAATGGAGTTTCCTTTTAGGACGTAGGCTAAGAAAGTATTTTTGGAAATTCGTTAATAATTGTCCCAGGGCGGGAATCGAACATTTTAAAGTATGATATAGTATAGTAATGATAGTATATTCTAAGGTTATTTTCGCGAGAACTCATAATAAAACACTGTTTTTACCGGATTGATCGCGTATATTTTATATTTTGTTTATAACCTGACGTTTCGGACCATGGAATCACGGAAGCTGAAAAGCCTCCGAAAAACAGTGGTCCGGTCCGGTAAAAACAGTGTTTTATTATAGTAATGATGAGTGCTGACATATAACTTTTACTTCTTCATACAGTTAATAAAATTAGTAAAAAGTTCTTGTTTTGTCCCACTATCGAACAACTCGTGACTTAGAACCGTTGCCGTTCGTTTCGGGCCTTAAAATGATCGATAACACTACTATATTATTAACAGGCAATTGCCTTGTAGATAACCATTTTGGGTTTTATAAATGATTTATGAGTAAACAGAATACCTATTGTAGGTAGGCAGTAACATTTTGGTAGAGTTGACATACCTTACCTACAACAGAAGTTTTTACACGCTGCTTTACTTTTGCTTAAAAAGATTGAAGTGGAAAAAAATCAAAGATGATCACTTTAATTCCTAGTTTTACTTATGTAATCTGAGTTTTGTGACGTGTCCAAGAGTCCTGTAAGGTCTATATGAAATAAAACGCTTTGATTTTTGGATTTTGCATACCTATTTATGTTCAGTAGCACATAAATAATGATTGTAACAAGTAATTTAATTACAGGTTAGATAAAAACTGATTTAAAAAAATTCTTATTTAATATTTTAATGTCAGAAATCAGTGACAAAATGGCATTTCACAAGCTTCAAACGGTCCACGAGCTGTCTAATATAAAATACATCAAAATATGACAAGTTAAAGACTGTAATGCAAAAGAGAGCCTTTGAGATTGTTTTTGACGGACCTGAAAGGGATACGCTCAAAGACAAACGTCTTTGGATACGCTATTTTGTGCAAATGAAACAGCTAGAGTCATGCAGCACTTAAATTCAATGAAGTTCTATTTATTAAAGAAATCTGAAGATCTATTTACTATTTTCATACCTGGTACATGAAAATTCAGCGATCAAAAGTAACATGCCCTCAAAAAGCTATAAACCTTGCCCAGATAGCGATTTTACTAAATCACTTAAGTTTTTATAGTTTTATCGCAACCGTGATCGAATAAGACCAAGGTAACGATTAAAACGTGAGTTTAAAGTACTTACCTACTAACTGTTTAAATAACGCTTGCTTTGTTATGTTATAAAACCGGCCAATTTCGAGTCGGACTCGCACACGAAGGGTTCTGTACCATTATCTATAAAAACGGCAAAAAAACACATTATTTGTTGTATTTGTAAGCCCCTTTTAATATTTGTTTAATTTTAATTTAATTATTTATTTTTAAATTGAATATGTAACTAAATATTCTGTGAATATTTCAAGCATTGCCGTTAGCAATATCGAGCAAAAACGAGCAAAAAAATCACGTTTATTGTATGGGAGCCCCCTTAAATATTTATTTTATTCTGTTTTTTAGTATTTATTGTTACAGCGGCAACAGAAATACATCATCTGTGAAAATTTCAACTGTCTAACTATCACGGTTCATGAGATACAGCCTGGTGACAGACGGACGGACAGCGGAGTCTTAGTAATAGTCCCGCTTTACCCTATGGGTACGGAATCCTAAAAATATAAAGAAAAAAAAAGAACAATCTCTAATTACTTAATCACAAAATAATTAAAATAATTTTGAATAGAATCTAAGTAAGATACCTACTTATTGGTTCTATAAAACAGGAATTTAAGAAACCAATCAACCAATATCAGACCCAGTCAAAGCTACTCGTCGACAGAAGTCATACCTCATTCATTTGGTCACTCACATTCCCAGCCAGCCCTTTGTTCGTAGCCCAGTTTGAGAACGGATCGGTTCCTTTATGCTGGCTAGTGTAATAGCCATCGTGATTAAGCAAATTTTTACTCTCCTTAATGGAGCCGAGTCGATAATAATAACATTGGACGTGCTTGGAATTCTGCTTCAGCTAAATGTGGTAATGCGATGTCTCTGAATGCTCGTCATAAGTTTCATTGGTCTGGGTTACTTGCAATAAAAGATACCTACCTTATTAAACAAGAACGTGTGAAAATAGTTTTTGATCTAAAGCCTTGGTCGCTTAATCACAACGCAGTACGTTGTGGTATGCGGTGCCGCATAATTGTATGAAAAACGTCTAGAATGGTCTTTTGTTCCGTCGAAGTTGGCGTTGAGGGGCAAACGCGGTGAAGTGGGGAGTGGGTACTACGCACAACGCAGCGTCTTCGCATCGTCTCGTTATCACGCTGCGGTGTGAAAATCAAATGACACGCTTCTCCGCATTACAGTCGACATATTACGTATCGATCAAGATACCAAAGATTAAGACGATAAACTAGTTTTTTTGATTAAAATTGCAGTTAAGTGTACAAAAATTAAACGTTTAACCGTACGATATCATACCATAACCATTTATACAAATATTTTAAAGAGGGTTTTTCTTAATGATAATTTGTGTAAGATTCTATCTCCCACAAAGCTCCACCAACAGTTTTCAAGCGAAAGAAAATTGCAAAACCCTTTCAGCGCCGCCTTATAGAAACAAGAACTAAGTTCCGAGCATAAAAAACAAACCGGAAACCTTTATCCAAAACGAAAAAATACCTTTCCGCTGCATTTGTTCAAATGGACCGTTCATCGTACCTGAAGGGAAGAAAGAAGAGAAAGAAACCCGGTAAAAGCACCGCTGGATTCGATAAAAATCCTCACAATGCCCGACGCCACGCGACCCGAAAAATTGTCTGTAATATCTCGAAGTATACACGTCCTTTAATAATGAGAGAGAGGACATGTCGCCGCCAGATCGTAGAATTAACCCACTTGTAGAATGGCTAGGCGGCTTACAAAACCGACACTGATTTATTGGCAATACATATTTTCATTATAATATAAAATTCATAATAACAAGTAAAGTACATATTATTTCACAGAAATTAATTTCGTTCGACTATGTCTAAGTGACGTTTATACATATTTTTGATCGTTTAACAATATTCTTAGATATTTAATGAAATGGCGACATTTTGTGAACCATTTAGGTAGTCTACAAAATGGCTGATTCCACAGACAGACAGCGAGGGTCAGCGGCGGCCAAATTGAAGGAGTCCCTGACACACCCATTGTGTTCCAAACACTCATTTTTATTACCAACCCGCCATTTATTTTTCCCCGTCCGAGTTGCAATGTTTTAACTGTTTGTCATGTGGCGTTTTGTATACGTGAAGCTTGAACTTTGGAAGTTATTTACAGTGCTGCGTGGCCCTTTTCGGACGGTAGCTGGTGGCTTTGAAAATTGCGTATTCCAAGGAAATCTAAAATGAGTTTAGCGTACCTATGTTGTCTTATTTTCTGATTTGGGAAATCAGTTCCATCAAGATGATGGAATAAAAATGGATAAAAAAAAAGGAAAAAAATTAATAAAATGGATCATCTATGTACTATGTTCTCCCATGAAACTATTTAATTTTTCATAGTTCGACTGAATGACAATCGAATGCTTTACCGATAATATTTTTATGACAATCGATTTCATTTATGAAGGACTCGATTTCACTGGAAGTATTCGAAAGATAATGCGTAGGTACCAGTCGCACTAACAGTAAATCAATATAAATATAATTTATTGCCAAGGTGTACACAAATATCAAATACACAACGATACTCAATTAAATGCATAATCTACATATGTATATACAAAGGACGGTCAGTATAAAGTGTGTAAGACCATCCTTTGTACTTTTTGTGGAAATAACATTTAATGCCGGCTCCGTCTTTTTTTAATAGGATCATAAACTTTAAGTATGTTCTGCTTATCAAAAACTCGTGAGCAAAGCAAGAAATAAAAAAAATAAAGGTTGATACACCAAAAGACCACCACATAATTTGACGACCTGTGTGGCGCGGTGGACGAAGGTCCACCTGCGACGGGGGTTCGATTCCCGCCTCGAAACAAATTTTGTACAATCTGCAGATATTTGTTCCGGGTGTTCTGGTTGTTTTTTTATTTATAGTAAAATAATGTCTATCTATGTATTGTATCGTATTATGTATATCAGATAACTAGTACCCATAACAAAAGCTCTGCTTAGCTTGGGGCTAGATAATGTTGAGTGAATTGTCCAGCATTATTTATTTATTTTTATTTAATTTATACAAAAATATAACTTAGATTCAAGTGTCTGCCAATAGGATCCAGAAAATTGTCATCATCCCCCAAACCGCTAACAAATGTTCATCCCAACCGGAAAATAATTACCCATCCTATCTTTCCAACACTATTAATCCACCATTCTTCAAGTCAGATCACCGGAGCCCTTGTCAAATTGGATTATAGGCCCCTACAACATGAAGGTAGTCCGTAGATATGTCAGAGCTTCCACTCAATTCTCCATGTGACATCTTGACATGTGCGGAGAGTCGATAAAGTTGAGGACGGAAGATTTAATAGCCCCATCATAGGTAGGTACTCATACCTGTAGGTACTCTACCGGTTTGCGATCAACTGGAAAATTGAAGCAGGTATTTTGATGGGACGGTTTTGTCAGAGAACGCGTTCCTTTGGTTCACCAATTTTGAAATGATCCTTGTGATTCTACGAAGTAAATTGCATTGAATCTTGTATCGCATCTTGAGAAATCCCATCTTGATATTGAACCGCAGAATAGCTATTGATTCTTATAAAGCATTGAACTCAGCTTGTTTTTAAGAATGGGTATCAAGATCACACTATTTTACTAATACTCGTAGATGCAAGAGAAATTAACAAATACATGGTTGCAGAAACTGGGAAACCTCCACTAAAAATAGACGTGATGAAAACGTTCCATGGAGCGAATTATACTTATTAGTGAAGTAGATATGACACAACGCATACTTATTTACAAATGCAAAAGTTTGGATACATAAAAATATTTTTTAGTTCTTATCATCAAAACGACCAGATCAAGCTGATATTTTGCATGGATGTTACATCTAGACCTGGATTAGCATCAGGGTACATTTTATTCCGAAAAAACCCGTAGGCAGAAGCTTGTAAAATAATAATACAATGTAGCATCGGAAGTAGATAAAATAAAAAGAGTATACTCGACGCCGACAAACAAGCGTTATTTTATCGCTACTTTTTCCTGGTTTACGTCTAAATTACATATATAATCGGAACTCACAAGAAGAGGCAGAGCAATATGCCAATAGTCGGAGGAACAGATGACAAACAAACCGATAAACATCACATTTTATTATTCATATCAGCATTTCTTTTGACCTGAAAATGCTGGATTGAATATTCTTGCAGTAATAAGAAAGTTTTCTTGGAACACTGAATTCTGTTTACATGGGGAATAAATTGCAATACATACACGCTTTTATTCAGAAGCACTGTAGAAAAATAGCAGAGTATTCAAAATTTTAGATTTCAATCGAAAATTAGGGGTAAAATACAGTTAGTTACAGTTGTTTTTTTATGATTAATGAATTCTTCTAAATCTCTACTTCTGATAAATATTTATTTGCATGTTAGTCATCCAAATTAATATTTATCAGAAGTAGAAGAAGAAAAAAATTATTAATTGTACTAAACACACTTTACCACGTAAAAGGTTATTTATATCCCGTGGGAAATGATTTATATGATAAAAAGCCTAATATGTTTCATTCCAGGCCTTTTTTTTTTTTTTTTTTTTTTTATTATCCTGAGGGAAATGCGCACGCATATCGTACAGCCACGGGGAGGCAGTACGATTATGTGGGACTCCAACCCACTAAAACCCTCAGGGTGTTTCAAACTCTGCCGCTTATGGTCGGAACATGGGGACGATTTTCTCTTCCATGAACCCACCGCGGCTGCCCGATATCGGGCCCCTCACTGGGGGGTGTAGAGCACCCCCCTTCGCGACGCGCCCGAAACACGTGACGCGCCACGACCACCTCGGGGACCTTACCCGCCAAATGGGCGCCGGACGACCCCGTGTCCGGACGCCCTAGGTCCCCTTGCGACAGGTCAGTCGAGTGGCCCCGCCGCCGCCAGCCACACGGTCGCAGAGGATAGGGAGAGCGGCCCTCGCAATACCGACACTCCTCCTCCCCTGCGACCCCACCGCGTCCGCCATCAAACGGTGGCGACCCCGCCAAGGCCGCGGAAGGCAGGGAAAGCGGCGCACCGCAATACCGGCATTCCTCTCCCGCCGCGGCCTCCATCTCTCTGCGGCCATGCTGCCCATACAGCACAGCCGCCCGCCTCAGTCACGGTGCCTCCCATACGACACCGCAACCTACTACCACTCCAACTGGGCTTAGGGCGCAAAACCCAGAGGAGCGGTCCGTCTCGGGGCCGGCCGTGTCGCCGTCTGCGTTGGCGCGGCCCCATGGGTTCCTCTTAGCTTCGCCGCGCCCATACCGCGGTTACTAAGCCCCCCGCCACGGCAAGGCGGGAACCCTTCGGGGGGGTTCATTCCAGGCCTGGACTGAACCGATTGGGCAGAAATTTTCAGCCCAATCGGTCCAGTAGATTAGGCGTGAAAAGTTATTAGTGTGATACAGGTGAATCTAGGTATGTACGTACATTGATGGTCTTAAAATTAAAGTATGCATCACTTGTCTTGCAAATGTTTACTTTGTACATAATTATTTGCTTTAAGCAACTAGCTGTAAACTCGTTAAGGAATGAATCGTTGGTGTACTTCCAACACAAATAAGGTTCGTAGTTAACCCGCTTACATCCGTAGTGAATTCGTCAAATTACGGTAGTATTACAGAAAAATTACTGTAAGCTGTTTAAAATTTACTGTGATTAGAACTTGATACCAGTTGGAAGCGTCCCCAAGACGCTGGCTGCATTGCCCCGCTGCTGTATGGCAATGCTGATGCGCTGTGCCAGATACTCACCAACTTTCAAGGTATCATCGCTTCGAACACGATAGTACCTAATAAATTATTACCAGAATTGATGACTTTTTCTTTCTTATAAAGTTTTATTGCCTTTTAGAAATACGGAAAAAGTCTTCTCAATCGTTCTAAAATACACCGATGGAGGTTCTAATTGTGTTTAGAACGTTTGATTATTAGGTGTAAGTATGACCTGACCCAGACGTTCTAACACAATAAGGATTAGAAGACCCAGGTACCTATTGGTACAGGATTAAGTACAGCGAATAATGACACCTTCAGCCAACCGTTCGGATTAGTGGCACTACGAGGCGTGAAGCATCTATAGATTTGATTTGATTGTATTATTTGTATTTCAGTGTGGGTTGGCGGTGTAATAAATTCACCTGGTAACTGTATACACTTATTATAAAACAAAAAAAGTAATAGTAGGAAGTAGTTTATTTATAAGCCAAATTACATTTCAAGAACGGAAACAATTTATTACCAGTAAACAAATTTTAACAAATGAAATAAATGCCCAAAAATTTTCGACTTCAGCGGGATTCGAACCCGCGCCGCACCCTCAGTACGGGTGTGCTCTAACCAACTAAGCCACGAAACCCTAGTCGGTTCAACCGAAAATCTTTGGAACCTGTTACCCTGTAGGTGGAGTCACCGGCGCTAATAGTCCATTGGCCATGTCGCACGTCTCCATGTTCAAGCTAAGAGTCTGGGCAGTGATTGAGTTAAATGTAGATAAAATTATGTATAGCCACCGTTACACAATAATGATTTAGGTTAACAAATTGATAAACATTAATATGGTTAGTATGGAACACAAAATAAGGAGCATTGTTCTGCGCGATATCATTTATGGAAGTTGTTTTTGAGTTACAAATATAGAAAAGTCGACCTATGTTTCCGATCAATCGTGAACTTAACTATTTTATAATTCATTTTATCTAACTCAAGAAAATCTAGAACTAAAAGGAAATACGTGTTTTCTAATAGCTTCACGCTGTAGTTTCCGTTGATGAATCTATAGTCTGGCGTCGCTCAAGGGTCCATACTGGGTCCCCTGTTGTTTGTTCTATTTATCAATGATATCAACCACTGTTTTAAGCACACCCAATTTTTACTTTACGCTGATGACTTAAAAATATATCGCAAAATCACCTCCGTCGAGGACTGTATCTGGCTGCAGGAAGACCTCGACCGCCTTACCACATACTGCTTAGCAAATAAACTACATCTAAGCCTACCTAAATGCAAGTCCATTACTTTTACAAAAAAAGTAAATACTATAGGCTTTACCTACTCTCTGTGTGGTTCTCCGCTCGAAAAAGTATCTATTGTAAAAGACCTCGGCATACTTATTGATTCAAAACTACATTTTGACGCTCACATTGAGAGTATAGTTAGTAAAGCTTTTAAGCTTTACGGCTTTGTTATGCGAATATGCGTCTCATTCAAAAGGCCAGAATCTTATCTTCTTCTCTATACATCTTTAGTAAGATCTCAGTTAGAATACGCCACGTCTGTCTGGAACCCTTTGTACGATAAATATAACAATCAAATTGAAAGTGTTCAACGCAAATTCTTACGTTCAGCAAACTATCGATGCTTCCGTTCGAAGTCCTCATACGATAACCTACTTCATAAATATTCGCTTCCTACACTGAAACAGAGAAGACTGCTCCTTGATCAACTCATGCTTTATAATATTTGTCACAATAAGTTTGACTGTAATAAGTTAGTTAACCAAATCTATGTACATGTACCATATTGCTCACGTCCAATTAGAGAAACCCGTAAACGTGCGTTATTTGCTCCTACTCCTTGCAAAACGAACGCAGGTATGCGCGCTCCACTGCATAGAATGACAACAGCATATAATAAGTACTTCTCTGAAACTGATCCTTTTGCTGCTTCACCTGCTTTGTTTAAGAAAGCCATCAACCATATCTTATCATCTGATATTATATAAAATAAAAACCATTGTACTATTAACTCCATATTATTAACACAATGTTCTTTATGTGCAAATTACAAACTGATATAACAAGTTTAATGATTGTCAAATGTCAAATGTTCACTATCACCACCCCTTTCTATAGTAACCTGCGGATAACGGGGTTGGTTCACTTATAGAAATAAGTTTATCCAAGTTTGTATTGTTAATATTTAAGTGTTACTGTTTGTTATCCTTAAGAAAATAAAATAAAAATAAAAATAAAATATAGGTTCTCTGTTCTAGGAGCCTAAATATTTTTTGTAAACAAATGCGTTACAAAAGCAAAAAGATTATTTGTGGTTAATATTTTACGAGACTGACATTGGAACTCTGGAAGTTGAAGTTTCTTTGTGGCTGTGCGTGAGCAACAACTCATTGTTGGGGTTTGAGTTGTTGTTTATAATGACCTTGATCTGGACTGACCTTGACCTTGCTGTTACCTGCTTTGTAACGTAGTGTAGGATGCCCTCCGGCCAGGTGAGACGACGACCTGCGAAATAATGCAGACAGATGCTGGATGCGTCAAGCTGAACTCGCTGAATGGCGCTTTGGCGCTCATTAAGAGAGGCCTTTGTCCAGCAGTGGACTAACTGAACTAATAGACTGATGATAATGATGATGACTTACCTTGTTAGTTGTTCTCTGTTATTGTTATTGGTTTTTGCTTAGTTTTCATTCATAAAATATTCTAGTTCTCTTTGTTGAAATAAAATATCTTGGGTTCTAGGACCGAGTAATGAACAAAACGGAGGTGTGAGTATTCCGTATTATTCCGTATAATCCAATCGATTCGCGGCGGGCTTCCCTAATCCCGTATCGTATAACAATACCCATTGTTTCACCACTCTGTAAGTGTATTACGATACGTACCTTTGATCACCGGAGATCTGTTTAGGATTATGTGCTTTGAACATTACAGCGAACGCCACTGCTCCTGGAATTTTGTTTCTATTGAACTAAAGTTTGAAATGAACGGGTTAGGTTAAGTTACGTCGAATTAATAATTTTAATAATTGATTTTAGTACAAATTGTGAGTGAATTAAACCTATATTAATGAAAATATATTTTTAGATGGCCAAAAGTATTAATTACGAGGATTTAACAAAAAATAAAATTAAATCGTGTACTTGACATATTTTAATTTAATTACAACTAACGATCTCCTCCTCTTGTGTTTTTCGTCGGTTAAAAATATATACTTGAACAAAAACACTAAATAAAATTTACAATTTCTTAAGTAACTAATTTAAGAAATTACTGAGTACCACAAAATTATATAAATACCACGAAATAGCTCATGAAGCACCGTTTTTTTCACAGTTGCTAAAAAGACAACAACATTTACCGAGTATCAACTTGCAGGTCACGCGCTCGTTTGAAAATTACTCTACACTGCCCGCGTCCAGTTACCGTTAACTCGAGTCATACAGACATAATATGACTTCATTTTCTCCGGTTGCTTTATTTGCATTTATTTTAACAGACCGAAAGAAAGCCTGGCACAAGAAACTAAGTTTTCTTTCATCATTAATATTTACCTGAAATTGTGTCAAACTGATCAAATAATTGGTACTCGCGTCCCAAAATGGCATTTAGATACCTATATTGTGTTTTGAGACGAGTAAAAAATCCAAGATATATTTTTATTTCACTCCTTATTTTGCGGTGTACCTACTTGAAGAGACTTTCGGATAAGTTTACCTTCTTCAAACGCGAAGATTGCAAAGCATATACTTTTAACATTTTCAATGGTTTGCCCTCTTGATGGCCCTTATCACTGCAATAATAAATGATCGCACAGGGCAAACATTATGCTTTGTCACGCGCGGGTCAAACTCCGTAATGAATGCGCACGCAGCTTCGCACGTTTCCTCTGCAAAAATCGACTTTTAGAGGCTAAGCAGATTTGCTCTGTTAAAAAAAATACAAGCTGTTCCACGCTGTTTCACCCGCGTTATATTCGAATTTCACATTTCTAGAGGGATAAAAGGTCTTTTTACCAAAATATTCCTGTGAATCTCCCGTGGGAATTTGATGTTTTACCAGAGCTTAAAGCCTATGTTACTCTATCGTTTCGGGAATCGGGAAAGCAGATATCTCGGCCGCTCCAATAGTGGCCTTTTTTTTGCTACACGCGAATCAAAATTGAAGAATGGGCCAGTTGTCTCCGATCGCAAGGCCGAGAATAACGAATAATCCCAAAATTAACAGGAGAACTCAACCACAAAAGTCTTGAACACAAAAATTCATACAACGCATTAGCTAAAACAGGTTCGTCATAAAGAAACCAATGCTACGCGATTGAGCTAGAAACAGACTGAGCCCACGTCACACAACGTACGTAACGCAGTAAGATTCGTTTGAATTTGTATAAAAAGATAGATAGACAATTCTTTATTTCATAAACCTAAACATACAGTACATTATTAAACTTAAACTATAGAAAGGCAATGGAATTGGCGGCCTTATCGCTTAAAGCATTTCTTCCAGGCAACCAAGGTGTACGGAGAAAATTATAGGATGGCGGTACTTATGCTAAGCTAATACAAATCAATTACCTATACTAATACACAAATACAAATAGATTAATATACTAATACATAATAACAACAACACAAAAACAAAAACAGATTAATTTTTAATTTGTGAATATATAAGTATAAGTTTAATTTGAAATGGGAAAATCAACAGCATATACTCGATAAGACGATGCCCAGAGACACACAGTAGAACGTGTACTTAACGCGAGTATATCGTTTTCCACGCCATCCGACGTATCCAACATCGTCGCGTACGTTGCGTGGCGTGGGCTCAGTTCATTTCTAGCTTAAGGGATTCCTTCACCTTGACGACATAGTCAATTATGTATAGCTGTCACATTCAAATATTTCCTTACTGAATATTACCCACCCTAAAATGTTCCAAAATACAAAATATAGATAGGTAATAACACGAATTACTGTCCTAATGTCCTTCATAACTTAGCGACCTTATCAATATTGTATTTATGGTGGACATCAGAACACTTTTCCCATTAGTGTACAATTTAGTAAATTCTGGTTGGAACACTTATTTCTTTGGGCGTTTACTACCATTAGTCACTTTTAAAATTGTGATTTATCACATTCTCGGTACAGTGCTCTTCACCTCTGTTTGAATTTTGTTAATGTTTCCTAAGTCAAAATTTTTTATACTTAAACTTTTTATAAATATCAGCCATCGTTTTGGGGATACTTCCGATTGGTATTGATGTGGATCAGGTGAGCTACCTGTTGATAGTTTGCAACAGTCTGCAGTTGCCTGAGTTGTTTCAGTTGTAAATACCACTACCTAGTTCTAATTTCTCATATTAATATCATAAATATAACATGTGTAGCACCCAGTTGTTCAACCGGCCAAAAGCGAGTAAGACTCGCGCACGAAGGGTTCCGTACCATTGTTTATAAAAACGGTAAAAAATCCCGTTTGTTGTATGGGAGCCCTCTTAAATATTTATTTTATTCTGTTATCTATTTATTGTATTTTTTGTTATAGCGGCAACAGAAATATCTGTGAAAATTTCAACTGTCTAACTATAACGGTTCTTGAGATACAGCCTGGCGACAGACGGACAGACGGGCAGCGGAGTCTCAGTAATAGGGTCCCGTTTTACCCTTTGGGTACGGAACCCTAATAAGCCTTTTTCATAAACCCTCTTGTTTACCGTAAGATGCTAATAGCATTTATGGCCCTTATAGATACTAATTTATTTCTCGTTGGTCGTTACTTGCACCGCTGTAGGTAGAGACAATAAAGGACAATAACTTTTTTACAGTGTGTCTCTTTAACTTTCAAAAACTCGGGTTAACGAGTCAAGGGAACTTACAAACGAATAATCGAATGCAACTTTTTGACAGTTTTCAGTGAAAAACTGACAAAATCTCAATAATTAAAAAAAGTGAGTTGCGTTTTAGTATTCGGGGAAAGGTTACTACGATCTTCGAAGTCAAGGCTAATTTTCATTAAATCTACGTGCAAAAGAAACGGATGTGAAGACGGTAATTTAAGCAATCAAATAGATAATTTTCCAAGCACTTAGTATACAGATTACCGTAAGCACCGTTGTGCATCGTTTGTATAAAACAAGCATAAAACTGCATAATCCAGTCAGCAACTTCAAGCCCGGCGACTTTATGCCAAGGTCATTAGTTAATGTCATGGTGTTCGCACTAAATTTGAAAAACGGAACTGTTTACCGGGGATTGGCGTGGTGCCAGACTGTCGTCTGCACCTGAGGTGATTGCGCTGCACATTTTGCTGATTGCTCAATGGTCAATAATTCACCGCTCCATCTGAGTGATAGCTCGCCCCAGATGGTTTACAAATCTTCCATTGGATGACAGCGTCCTTAGACTCCGCCGAATTTTATATTGGAAAATATTGTAAATAAAGCCCCGATAAACAATATCTAGTAGTTTAATTAAAGATTGCCCATTGTACTTATCTTATGTGATGTCTCTTTGTAATGTTATTTTATGGTGTACAATAAAGCATTTTTGTATTGTATTGTAAAGATTCAAGTGGATTACAAATATTATCAAATACAACTGTGTGAGCGGTCGTGGAGTGAGAGAGAGAGGTATACATGACAAGACGTCACTTACTCCGATTAACGTTGACACACGAAAAGCTTGACATTGACATGTCTGCTTTCTTCCAACGATGACGAAAATGATAAAATAGGGTTGTATTTTAAAACGGAGATCAAAATAATACACAACTGCATAGACATTTGGAGTACATTTGAAACTATACATACAAAAATCACTTTTAAAACACATTTTGTGGTATTTGGATTTTAATATCTTTTGACACGTAAAGCTTACGCAGAGATGCGAAAATAGTGTTTGGTGGCCACAAAGGGCAACTTCCTCTCTGCTTAAATTAGACAAAAATAAAACTTTAACAGAGGTATTAAAAAAAAGCTTTTGATAGGTAACACAAACTGCCCAATGAAATATTTGAAATTTCCTTTGTTCAACGTAGTAACAAGAAAAATAGATAGAATAGGTGGCGGCACATGAACACGGAATAACTGAGATGGCTTCAGTTATAATGTAAATGAAATTCCATTTATCTATACTTCTGGACTGCATACCTATACCTACATAAAGGTACCGAGTTACTTTTATGTATAGTTTCATCTTTAATGACATAGAATGAAAATTGAAAATTGCATTGAAAACTGAAAATTGAAAAATTGTTTATTTGTATAAAATGTTAATCTACTAGCTAAACAGTTGTTAGGACATCCTTTTAAGTATGTAAATATACTTGTGCCAGGATGCCATGCTCTTCCATACAAATACATGGATTTAACAAATAAACTAAATTAATTATTAAGGATTAAGTATTTATACGCAAATAACAAATAAAATTAATTAGTTACTTAATAAATAAATAAATAATGCTGGACATTTCACACAACATTATCTTCATTTACTAATTTATCATTATATATTATCATGTTTAGCATTGTAGCATTATTTTAATGCATAGAAATAAAGCATTATTTAGGTTTTTTTTCTTCATATTATGTAGCCAAGGACAGAAGAGAAAGTAAGACTTTGTTATCATTTGAACATTTCGACCTTCCAAAGGCACTTGTGTGGAAAGTGTCCTGTTGGCCAAGAGCCAGTTCAGATCCGAAAGCTGAGGTTATTGCGTTTAAATGGTACGTTCACACGATGTCATGTGGCAAACTGGTGATTTTATTGATCTATTTATGGAGGTTTACAAAGATTCCTTTTTCCGTGGCGCTGGGCCAATGTTGTTTCATCTACAAATCGTTTAGGTGTGAATAGAATTTGAAACAAACATTTATTTGTACACACACGAGAAACACGCACACATACTACCGCGCGGTACCGTAGGTGCGGTGCCGCAAGAGTTTCGCAATGACGTTGTCTGTTACTTACTTGTTACTGCTAAACTGCCGCGGACGCGCTGTGGACCTCTAGTTGCGGCTCCGCAAATTCGATTCCGCGCGGTAATGTGGGACTGGCGTTAATCACACATTTTAAACGTTAATATTATTATTAAAAGAGCTTTATTATATTTACCTTTAGCCAGAAAATATATAATAATACTAACGTACTTGAGACAATTAAATGAAAGCATTTAGTAGTAACTAGTTAAAATTTTCGTTTCAAATGTTTTTTTGTATACAACGGGTTACAAAACCATAGAAATATCGGTGGTAAATAGTTTACGACACTAATTTCATCTTGGATCAAATCTCTTTGGATTCATACTTACATAGTTACCTAGTTAACAAAAAAAATAACTTGGATGTTGGAACCACATATGGAACTTGACGCAAAAAGCCAAACCGCAAAATAGATATTTTAGAAAGTAAAATTCACTCGAATCGAATAACTCAGAACTTATACAGAACAATAGTATTAAAGCCACAGAGTTGGAACCGCAGTATCCCGACCGCAACCTTACGGCTGAAAACCACCCAGATTTAGAAAATTCAGCCGGCAACAAAGGTTTACGCAACTCAATATTTCACATAAATAAACGTGTTTTCGATGCTAACCTTACGGTACTGGAAACTGCTATGTTGGCACTGCCTACGACAAATTAATAGGCCATAACATAGGATATATCGTTATTGGCTTACAGGTGTCTCTGCAAAAAGTTTGCGAAGGAGTAACGATGATGCAACCTTGGCAAAGGTTAAAAAGTCTAAACATCAAAATCCTAGACTATTTATGTATTATTTTCCTATTGACTGATCGAATTGGTTTAAAATAGATAGTTCTAACTACAAAGGTACAAAGGAGTCGTATAGAAAAAGGTCCAATCCTTCGGTGACCACCTATCCGACGGGAGTAGATTTAAAATCAGCGCCGCATGCTCCCTGCATGCAGCTCAAAGCTGAATTAACCCCTTTGCCTACCTTTTTATTTTTAATTTCTTTGTATTTTTATGTATAATTCTGTTTAGGTTAAGAGTTTTTTAGGCAATAAATGACTATTTATTTATGTATGGTTTTTAGTGCTCAGTAATATTACACGCAAAAAATACATGTTTATTATGATCCGTTGGCACAGAATTAAGCAGTTGCATGTTGCATCGGATCAATGATCCATCGGGAACTTTTTATTCGATCAGATGCAACCTCAATCTGATCATATGATCAGACGGGAATAACCCCTATCTACAGAGCATTCTCTAACCGCTAATACTTAAAAGTAGAGCTTGTGTTTTGGTTTCTAGATAACTGATATACTGAATGCTGCATTTATAGCTGATCGTACAAACATTTGTACCGCGGCGGGATACGAACCCACCACTTTCTGCATCCCAGGCGGACTTTTTGTCCGCAGCGCCATCGATGTCGCCCATAACCCAAAAGTCGTGTTAGTAGTAAAATTAACAGAATCTAAAAAGCTCACATGCTAAGTAGCACTTGCTAGTAGCTACGTAGATGCTCTACGACGTAGCTAGTAGCAATATAGCATTGCTACGTGCTACGTCGCTCGTAGCAATGCTACACTTTCGTAGCAGTCGGCAATGAAAATCAGAGACAGGTATAATTATAGGAAATTTGATCATACTGCTGGCAAAAAGCGTATTGAATACCCGAAAAGTAAAGCCCTACAACAACTCAACTTTTTAGACTTTTAGACAGAATTGGGACCACTTGTCGATTGGAGCTCTTTCATAGAACGCTTAACGCATTCACTGCCCAGTCTCGGCGGTGTAACCCAGACGGGCACGCCGCCGCCGCCCAGCAGTGATGCCGACGGACACGTGCGTCCGGGGCCATGGTTGTGTTGGATAAATTAAGCTGTCAATTTTTTTTACATTCCGTGCCAAAAAGAGAATTTTAGATTTTTGTGATATAAGTTACTGTTCTTTACAAACATTCTACGTTGAAAATGGCATAACTTTAGTGTAACTATTGTCTAACTAAAGCAATAAAATTTACTTCAGTTCATATTGTGAAGCCAAAGTTTGGTTCTAATTACTCTAAGGTTTTCTTGCGGCAGGAGTAAAGCTTCGGAAAAATCTGGACGCTGTACAATATGCTGTTATGGGTTTCGCAGACAATAGATAGTGGTAGACTACTTCCAATTGTGTGTGAAATATTATAAACGCAACACAATCAGATTGTTCATCACAGAACTGACGTGTATGAAAAGCGTTGTTGTGTGTGAGCTTTTAAATCATTTTTAAAACCTCGCAAATCGTCAATGTTTAATCCTCCTGCGATCGACATGGAATAGAAGCCTCTCAAAATTTAATAAAGCCGTCGTTTCATATAGATAGAAATATATTTTAAATAAGGTTTACTTATTATGTGTGTAGTGGGTGATCGCCAGGAAATTAAATTTAAACATTTTAAATTGAACAACATTATAAACATATAAAAATTCAATTTTATACAATTTAAACATTATAAATAACTTTATTAAAAGAACGTACACTATAATACAATACAAACAATACAATTTTTTTATTATCATTCACATACATTGTTGAGGGTTCGAGCCACTGACAACAGATTATGGCTAGATTTATTTAGTACAAGCTTAATTGAATATGTGGCAGGTACAGAAGTTATTATTGGAGCCTACGACACACTAAAGTAGATCTCCAACGATACCAACAACCCATCGGGCGGTTTACCGATTTCAGCAGAATTTCAGTGTGAATATTACTTGTCGGCGGCCCTTTCAAATTTGCGACTTTGTTTCTTTGGGGGAAGAAGGTGGTATTTCCCCCAAATAGTGCAGAGGGAGATCTCCCTGCTCCGGGCTAACCCAACTGGTTCACTTGCCCGGTGGTCTTTCGACCAACAGTTGATGTTGGATTGTCGCATATAGGCAGGTTGCAACTGATTCAAGCGTTTGCGCGATCTAGGAATCGTTCTCTTTTTGCACTCGGAGATTGTTGGAATTTTATCCTAACGACATCTAGCGGTTATTCGTTGAAGCGCTTAGGTAGGTAGATAGCTTCTGTTCTCTCGATGTGAAGTCATTGCGCACCTCTATTGACGTTAGCCTTGTGGTTCAGCCATTGTCTCTCTAGAGGTCGCTACATCACTCCCTTTCCAGACCGAAGGTCGATATAGATCTTGATACCAGCATTTCCAGTGTCCAGCTTAGCTCATCGTAGTCTTCAGTGAGTCGAGACTGGTGCGATGAGCAGGTTGAGGGACGGGAGTGCGCTTGTCGTCTACGGTGAGTCGAGACGTGTCCCAGTGAGTCGGGACGAAGCGCGGCGCTTGAAGTCTGCGGTGAGTCGAGACGGTCCACGGTGAGTCGGGACGGTCCACGGTGAGTCGGGACGAAGCGCGGTGCG
>OX352231.1:13985308-14087634 GCA_947086465.1 Eupithecia exiguata | reverse complement strand
AAAAAAAAAAAAAAAAAAAAAACCTAACCTAACCCAACCTAACCTAACCCAACCTAACCTAACCCAACCTAACCTAACCCAACCTAACCTAACCCAACCTAACCTAACCCAACCTAACCTAACCCAACCTAACCTAACCCAACCTAACCTAACCCAACCTAACCTAACCTAACCTTTTTTTTTTTTTATTGTCCTGAGGGAAATGCGCACGCATATCGTACTGCCACGGGGAGACAGTACGATTATGTGGGACTCCAACCCACTAAAACCCTCAGGGTGTTTCCGCCTCTGCCGTTTGTGGTGGGAACATGGGGACGCTTTCGCTTTCTTCCACGGACCCACCGCGGCTGCCCGGTATCGGGCCCCTCACTGGGGGGGTGAAGAGCACCCCCCTTCGCGACGCGCCAGAAACACGTGACGCGCCACGACCACCTCGGGGACCTTACCCGCCAAAGGGGCGCCGGACGACCCCGTGTCCGGACGCCCTAGGTCCCCTTGCGACGGGTCAGTCGAGTGGCCCCGCCGCCTGCCACACGGTCGCAGAGGATAGGGAGAGCGGCCCACGCAATACCGACACTCCTCCTCCCCTGCGACCCCACCGCGTCCGCCATCAAACGGTGGCGACCCCGCCAGGGCCGCGGAAGGCAGGGAAAGCGGCGCACCGCAGTACCGGCACTCCTCTCCTGCCGCGGCCTCCATCTCTCTGCGGCCATGCTGCCCATACAGCACAGCCGCCCGCCTCAGTCACGGTGCCTCCCATACGACACCGCAACCTACTACCACTCCAACTGGGCTTAGAGCGCAAAACCCAGAGGAGCGGTCCGTCCCGGGGCCGGCCGTGTCGCCGTCTGCGTTGGCACGGCCCCATGGGTTCCTCTTAGCTTCGCCGCAGGTGACCAGGCTGCGGTTACTAAGCCCCCCCGCCACGGCAAGGCGGGAACCCTTCGGGGGGGTAACCCTACCTAACCTAACCTAACCTATTGACGGATTTATACCTTAGGTCTTCTCATAACAACTTTAAAATCGTAAAGGATTGGTTGTAAAACTTTGACGTTGATAGTTGATTAATCCTGTTTTCTTTTTGAGGCACGGAGCCTTAAAAACACACTGTATGTACCTAACTTGTTTTTTGTATAATAAAACCAATTTAGAACACTTCGATATCGCATGGCAACCAATGTTACTTGTGTTATTACTAGCAGTGCTTCGCGGTTTCACCCGCGTAGTTCCCGTTCCCGTGGGAATTCCAGGATAAAAAGTAGCCTATGTACCTACTATTCCGGACTATCATCTATCTCTGTGCCAAATTTCATCCAGATCCGTTTAGCCGTTCTGGCGTGATTGAGTAACAAACATCCATCCATCTATCCATCCATCCAAACTTTGACATTTATAATGTTAGTAGGATTATTAGTAAAGTCCACGCGAATCATAGTAAAGTGATCGCGGGCGGGTCAGCTACTCAGACTAAGTAAGGTCAGCTAGTAATAAGATAAAGTAGGTATCGGCGCTAGTCTGGGTCGGGTGTGCGCCTCGCAGGTAGCCGGTAGCCGGTAGTAGGTAGCCGGTAGCCGACAGTCTTGTCAAATTGTCCACCGCCGAGCCAACTTTGTTGTTAGGCTATAGTCTAGGAAAGGAAGACTACCTGTACCCGTCCACCAGGTATTCATGTTAATCCTGTTTTCTTTTTGAGGCACGGAGCCTTAAAAACACACTGTATGTATAGTGCGCGTCAGAATTAAGTATCCCCCTTGTCTACAAAATATTTTCTAACTTCTATTCGCTTGTGACTAATTTTCAAAGCAAAAACTTATCAAGCCGCTAAGGATCGAACCACCCACCCTTTATATGGAGACTCGAATTCTCGGCATTAGATCAACTGAGCTATTTAGCTGATGGAACAACGTGTCCAATTTTGTCTATCGGTCTAATTAGTCCCCATTTTTAATGCCTTCCCCATTTTTAGTCTTACATTTTTTTAATGGATGCGGGTAGGGTTTGACTTTGTCGTTTGTAGCGAATAAAGTAATTGTCGCTCGTCTTATTTCGTGTGGTTTGCTTTGTGCATATTTTGCGAGAGATCGAAATATTGTTACCAATGTTCTTTATTTTTGAATAAATTATCACAATCTATTATAAAAAACCTTTCACTGTTTACAGATATTATTTGTTATTATGGTGTATCAAAACAATTATTTCGTTATAATAATCATAGATCTAAACGTAGTAGTTATTGTATAATATTGTAGACATTTATAGAATATTATTTTTTGTAATTTTTGTTCGTTTTTCATTAACTTCCAATTAAGCCCATAAAGAATAATATCAATTAAAAATCTTACACATTGCAAAGAAAAAAAGATAACAATTGATAAAAAAAAAACGAAACGCCGCTCACGAGATCCGAACCCTGTCACTCTTATTGTCTTGCATTAATTTACCGGTTACTACCGCAAGGCCAAGTTGATACTTACTTACTTCATCGAATTTTAAGTATGGTTACCAAATTAAAATGAAATGCAAAAATTACATTTTAATGATACCGAACATACAATTTTTGTTAGAAACGTCAAAAATATGAAAAGAAAATGGAAAATTATAAAAAACATGTAGTTTTGATCACCCAATCTCCAACGATCGCTGACAGGATTTGAACCCACATACATTGAGATAGGGGGATACTTAATTGTGACGCGCACTGTACCTAACTTGTTTTTTGTATAATAAAACCAATTTAGAACACTTCGATATCGGATTTATTCTATAAAAATATGGTCCGCGCACGCAGGCAGTCGCCGTTGGCACGGCGAGGCACGGTCACGTGGCGGCGGCAGCGGGCGGGCGCGTCGGTGCGTGCACGGACGGGGGCGGGGGCGGGGGCGGGGGCTCCGGCTCGTCCAGGTCCAGCGCCGCGTCGATCATGGTGGTGTCGTGCAGCAGCCGCAGCCGCGACGCGCTCAGGGCACCGCCCACCACCACCTCTGCAACACAACACGGACTCTTCTCCTTCACAAATATCTTGTGTACAAAGTGAAACTGAGGCGAGTTCCATGATACGAGTAGATCGGAGGCGAGGATGTGTCCTGCCCTGGTGTCTTCCTTCATTTTACTTGTAGCGTACCTACACTTACAGACTTTACATTTTAAATACACTTTCTAATTATGCAGAAAGTAATGAGGGAATTGTTAAAACATCAAGTTTAGTTTAGGGTTATATTTTGGAATGTGGTGCTTCGGTGCGTTTGTTGGTTGGCTCAGCCAGACATTATGCCTTGGTTGGGTTTGAAAGCTCCCAGATAGGTGGCGCTGCTAGGGCATTCCGGACTGCGGTCGCTGAGCAGCTGATGTAGTTGGCACCGGAGCGATCGGCGTCAGTGCTTGGCGGGTGGACAACTTGGTGGAGTGATTCACATTTGCTATAATCCCTGATTGCGCACTCATTACAGCCACTGGGGACTCCACCTTACTCACAAGTATCACCACTATCATTTGCAAGTCGAGTAGGTACTAACTTACTCACAAGTATCACCACTATCATTTGCAAGTCGAGTAGGTACTAACTTACTCACAAGTATCACCACTATCATTTGCAAGTCGAGTAGGTACTAACTTACTCACAAGTATCACCACTATCATTTGCAAGTCGAGTAGGTACTAACTTACTCACAAGTATCACCACTATCATTTGCAAGTCGAGTAGGTACTAACTTACTCACAAGTATCACCACTATCATTTGCAAGTCGAGTAGGTACTAACTTTCGAGTGAGAAATTAGCCATTTTACATCAAAAATTAAAAATCGACCGCGGAGCTGTTACTGCGTCACGTCGGCGTCGCGTCGGCGTCGCGCGTCGCGACGGTAGCTACCTACAGTTCTAGTATTACCTAGGTACTTGAAACTTATCCATATAACTACACAATACTCTTTATCTGATTTTATGTATACATAGTATAAATTGATCTCACCTTGCAGCGGTACGGGGTCGATATCGAGCGAGCGGTTCATGTAGACGTGTCGTGAGGTTGGGGGCACGACGAGGGGCAGCGGGGGTGCGCCGAGGGACGGCGGTGGCGGCAGCGGCGGGGGCAACTCGTCCGGCGGGAGCACGCCGCGCCGGTCGATCAGCGAGGGCGCCAGCGGGCCGCACAGCACGTGCCAGCAGTTCAGGCAGGCGTTGCCACGCGAGTACGGGTTCGGGTTAGGCACGCCGCGCCGCATCGAGAACGAACCCTTGATCTGTAACACGATCCGAGACACGACAAGTGGGGGGTGAGATAGGAAGGGCAGACACGGATACCTTACCTACTACTAGAGTAGAGACACTCACGTCCTCGTTGGTGGTCTGGTCGGTGGATGCGAGGTAGGTGTGGAAGCCGGCGAGCCCCAGCACCGACCACACGGACAGGAAGCAGACGGCGGCCGTGAGCGCGGAGGCGGGCGAGGCGCGCAGCGCGGCCGCCAGACCGCCCCCTCCACCCGCGGGGGCCGCCGCGCGCGCCGCCAGCGCCAGGTGCGTCACGCTGCAGGCGAACACGAACACGGCAAGGAAGGAGAGCGATACCACGAAGGCGTAGAAGTAGCGGTAGTTGCGCCGTCCGACGCAGTTGCCAACCCACGGGCAGTGGTGGTCGAAGCGGTCCACGCAGTTGTCGCAGAGCGAGCAGTGCGAGGCGCGCGGCGGACGGAACATGCGGCACGTGAAGCAGTACTTGAGCTTGACGGGCCGGCCGCGCACCAGCACCTCTCTCGCGCGCGGCGGCGGGCGCTGCGCGGCACCCTCGGGGGGGCAGTCTTCGTGCGTCTCGTGCGGGGGCGCGCGCGGTATGATCCCGGGGTCGGAGAGAGCGGTGCGCAGCAAGGCCGCTAGCGTGAAGCCGGTCAAGGCTGCCCCGACGGCCGGCACGGCGGGCGAGACGCGTGCCGCCAGGAAGGGACAGTCGAAGGCGAAGTGCAGCGCGCAGGTGCCTGTGATGAGCGCCAGTGTGAGCGCGAACACGCCGGGGTGCGGCGCCGTCATGAGCCGCCCGTCGCACCAGAACCGGTTGCGGCCCCCGAACACCTCCCACTTGCGCGTCACGCGCCGCGACATGGCCATGGCACCATGTCCTCACGTCGCTGCGACGCCACGCAGCCGCCGCGTCAGCCGCACCCGCGCGATGCACCTGCGTTCGAACATAAATTTAACATTATTGTCCATAAATAATAGATAGAAATAATAACGAATGGCGGGTTAATCTCTCTTAAGTTTTGATAACAGTCTGCAAAACAGTAAGCATGCGTTTTTGGACGTCGTTCCAAAAACGCATGCTGCCGGGGCAGCCTTGGCCGGCTTCACGCTGGCGGCCTTGCTGCGCACCGCTCTCTCCGACCCCGGGATCATACCGCGCGCGCCCCCGCACGAGACGTACCTACGCGCAAAAATCAACTTGTTGTTTATTTACAACATGTAGCGACCTCTAGCGAGATATTGGCTGAACTACAAAGCTAACGTCAATAGAGGTACACAATGAATTCACATCGAAAAAACTGAAGCTAGCTGCCTTCTTAAGCGCTTCTATGGATAGCCGCTAAATGTCGATAAGACAAAATTGGAGTGCAAAAAGAGAACATTTCGTAGATCGCGCAAACGCTTGATTCAGTAGCAACTGACCTATAAACAAATATTCAACATAAACTGCTGGTTGAAAGAGCACCGAGCCTAGTGGTCCAGCTGGTCCAGCTGGACCAGCTGGACCAGCTGGGTCAGCACCCGGTTAGAGAACCCTCTGATCTGACACAATTTGGGGGAAAGTCATGTTCTACCCTAAACAAAACGCATCCAAATAAGAAACTGGCTTAGTGGAACAAGCTTGCCAGAACCAAGTCACTTGTTGCGTGCTCCACACTCGCGTGAACGCGAGAAAACCACGAGAAAAGTGAATGTGGAACCAATTCACATATTCTTCTTAGGTTCTCGCCTTGTTCTTCGATTTTTGTCGGTTTTTTGGTGCGAGACAAAGGAGCCGAGAACGCGAGAACTTGTACCTACCTACCGACTCCACACTCGCATGTTTTCTCAGTAGCGAGCGACTCACCGATATCAATATCTTATCATCTTTTTAATTTGTTTTTTATCTTTAACAATAAGCGTAATTATACTATGCAAATGCGCATAGCAATAAGCTTGTCGAAGCAATTACTTCTGCGCCCATAGTCATCGAGCGCTAGAACTGTAGGTACCTAATGAGCACCTAGCGAGTGTGTAGGTACCTACCCAAACAAGTTCTCACCGAGATTCGCGTGAATGTGACACGTAACAGATAGGTAGGTACCTTACTTACTCGTTTTCACCAATCTACTTAGAGCCTTTAAACAGGTTGAAATAATGTGCCTGAAGGCTTGAGCCCGCACCCACCTACCGCTGCGGCTCACGCTACGGAAAAGGTAGGGTTGGTTGTAATAATGTGCCTAAAGGCTTGAGCCCGCACCCACCTACCGCTGCGGCTCACGCTACGGAAAAGGTAGGGTTGGTTGTAATAATGTGCCTAAAGGCTTGAGCCCGCACCCACCTACCGCTGCGGCTCACGCTACGGAAAAGGTAGGGTTGGTTGTAATAATGTGCCTAAAGGCTTGAGCCCGCACCCACCTACCGCTGCGGCTCACGCTACGGAAAAGGTAGGGTTGGTTGTAATAATGTGCCTAAAGGCTTGAGCCCGCACCCACCTACCGCTGCGGCTCACGCTACGGAAAAGGTAGGGTTGGTTGTAATAATGTGCCTGAAGGCTTGAGCCCGCACCCACCTACCGCTGCGGCTCACGCTACGGAAAAGGTAGGGTTGGTTGTAATAATGTGCCTGAAGGCTTGAGCCCGCACCCACCTACCGCTGCGGCTCACGCTACGGAAAAGGTAGGGTTGGTTGTAATAATGTGCCTAAAGGCTTGAGCCCGCACCCACCTACCGCTGCGGCTCACGCTACGGAAAAGGTAGGGTTGGTTGTAATAATGTGCCTGAAGGCTTGAGCCCGCACCCACCTACCGCTGCGGCTCACGCTACGGAAAAGGTAGGGTTGGTTGCCCCACAGTGTTTTTGGCAAAGTTCCGATATTATACATATTCAATTGAGTTTTAAACTTTTTGTTAACAAGCAAAAACTCCATTTTTGCATTTGCGCCGTTTCAAAAACGCATGCTCTGTCCCGCTCCTATGAACGCGAAATCCTATGCCTATCCTTTTTACCAAATGGCGCGCAATGCGCCCTCTTAACTAAAGTAGGTAGATTAGGTACCTACCTACCTACTACTAAGAGTGGTCCCTACTTCATTATACTTTTTTTTAAAGAAAAGTCTCATCTTGTATTCTTGTATTCTTTACTTACCTATTCATAAAAATATTTGCCAGGGTGGTAAGACATCTAAGGTGAAGTGGGTCCCAACACCCAGTCAGTCAGTACAGGAAATCAGTGCATCATACCTGTCATGGTCATGATGACCTATGGAACTGAGACATGGACACACTCACAGTAGGGTTGCTCAGGCAGTTCATACTCACTCAGCGAGCTATGGAAAGAGCTATGCTCGGAGTTTCTCTGAAGGATAGGATTCCTAACAAATACATCTGACAGACAAGCAAATTCATCGACATAGCTCTTAATTAGTAAGGTGAAGTGGCAGTGGGCCAGCCATATCTCACACCGCTGGAGTTAACATAATATTCTTGAGTGGAGACCACAACTTGGTAACATAGTGTAGGGCCAGGTGGATGCGTCAAGCTGAAGACAGGGTGCTATGGCGCTCATTAGAGGAAGCCTGTGTCCAGCTGTGGACTAACATAGGCTGATGATGATGATCAACGTTTAGGATTCTAATTAGTAAGTTATGGCAGTTCAAACATGATTGAACCTGACTCATAACAAAAAAATTGCAGTTTCATTTTTACAGAGACAGACTTCCATGGAAAAAGCAGTTTAATTTGCTAGTTATTTAATTCAATTATATTAAATCAACCTGCTCTCTCTCTAATAAACACTTTAGAGGATTATGGTTTTATTATAGAGCAAAAGAAGATTGTCCCATAAACCCGAGCCTACTTCGCCTTCATACAGAACTATCATTGTAAGATTTTACAAGGTTTACAAACTATATATCATCATGTTAGAGCAAGAACCAACCAACTCATAAAATTTTACTTGCGATTAACAGTATTTTTAAGTTAATACATCAGTCAACTACTATAAAATGTTGGTATCTCTTAAATGTTATGATATACACTACCTACTTGAAAACCACAATGGCAAGAACAATGCAAATAGGTAATTTTTTAAACAAGCACAACTATTAAGTAATTTGACACTTTCTTTTGCACAGGTTTAGGTACAGGTTCTAGGTACCTACAGTTTAGCACTGCTTCTACCAACTGGTTGGTTGATTAGATCAGCTGATGCTGGATGACATCCTGTAGGTACCTATCATTACATTGGATGGATAAGCATGCCTTACAAGTATTAATACAGTTATCATTATCACTTATATATAAGTAGGTAGTTGCTTACTTACCTACCAAAATGAAACCTAAGTCAATGGTACCTAGGTATTGTCACAACCAAGACCTCAGTAGGTACATAACTTGTAAAAAGTTAGTTACTGAATGGAACTTTAGCATAAGGCCTTGTATTTTGTAAATAGCAGGTCCGTTTGTACAGTTTGTGCAACAAGAATGTGGTTTTTATTTACAAGATCTCTGATCTATTTGATAATTGCAATGGCTAAATCTAGAGTAAATTTGATAAAATTTAAAACTTTCTTTAGAAACACAATCACAAAGGATGGATAGACTGATTTGTTTGACTGATTAACTGTCCGTCCGCCCTGCCTGACTGACCGACTGACCCACAGAGTATTTAAGGGTACCTCTGTGAAGTTGGCCGCCAGACTTTGTTTTTTTTAAACTTCGATATTGCTAATCGTTTGAGAGAGTTTGAGAGGAAAATTAAATTATTTGAAAGTAATTAGTTTTTATGTAAAAACCATTTTAAATTTTTGTGTGAACTTGGCCGTCATTCCGGCAAAAATGTACTTGGACGTTTAATTTTTGTTCCATTTGTTTGAGAATCGTTTGAGAGAGATTGAGAGTTCATCAACATCGTTTGAGAGTTATTAATTTAATTATTACAATAAATAATCATTTCTGAAACAGCAATTTTGATTTTCCCTCCAATTAGTGCACTCCCGGTCTGCGGCGCAGGCGCAGTGGATGTAGGCAGTGCTGCCAGATCAAAAAACCTATAAGACAGTTTACACTTGCAGTACATGGCACTGCTTTGGAAATAAGGCTTTTTGACTTTTAAATAAATGTAGGTGGAAAGATTAGTAAATTTCCGCTAATTTTGCCCACATGGAGGTAATCTTTTGTGAGAGATACGCCACGCCTTATTAGATATTTCGTACTACGTACATACAACTACATGTACCTTTACTTATTATCATATTACTAGGGCGTAGCGACACGACGAGTCGGCTACATCGTGAGACGACACGGCGCGGCGCGGCGGCGGCGCGGCGCGTGGTATTGCCAAGTCGTGTGACGGAATGTTTGGTAATTTCACTCGGTCAGTATGAATTTCCGGTCTCAATGATTCTCTTTGGGCTGTATTTCGTTCCGTATTGAATGAAGCTTGACATTGATGCAGCCAATGGGCATTAAGATAATTCGGCTTTGAAGGATAGAAGCAACGAATGAGACCGAAGTCTTGTAGACACCCGTGTGTTCATTAAGCACGAGGGGCTTTCAAACTTAGTGAACACCCGTGTGTGCAGTAAACATTTCAAGGGTTAGAGGTACTTTTGGAGCAATTAATGCAATTATTAATAAAACTATTACTATGAACATGTAATTTTCGTATAATTTTTTTTCTAAAAATCTACATAGGTAATTTAAAACTATTTTTCCATTGTTTCAAACTTTATTGTAACATGAGTTCATACAAATTTAACTAAAATTTGTGGAAAACTTCTTTTCTGGTAGTTTAATTCCCAGAACGCAGAAAATATTTGAATTTCGTGCGTATCTGATTTCGATTTCGAGCCTCGGTTAAACATATCCGACCTATCGTGATCGTGAATAGGTTTGTTTCGCTTGTGTCACAAGACACAAGTTAGATTTTTCTTCGAAAGGGCAAGAGCGTGTAAGATTTTGGAAATTTGTTAAGCAATAACTATCATAAATTTTAAGTGTCGATAATTTTGAGGTAAACTATAAAGTATTCAAATAATATATTCATTAACTACTAAAAAGTAACAAACTTGATTTCCTACTTGTTCGCTACTCAAATTCGAATAATAAGACAAATAAGTTTTAATAATGAATATGCAAAAGTTTTATTAATAATATTGGGTGTAGTAAGTATCTAAATTGATATTTTTATATTTTAGAATATTTGTCATGGATATTTTATGATTATTTAAACATATTTTAAAGTATTAACTTGTGAAATGGTATTATGACTAGACTAGCTGGACTATGATTTTACTTTTTTTTTTTCTAACTTTCTCGCTCTACGATGTTTGGCGAAGTTCAAAAAGACAAAGTCTGGCGGCCAACTTCACAGAGGTGTTCGCGGCCTCCCCCGTAGATACGTAGAGACCTCTGTGAAGTTGGCCGCCAGACTTTGTCTTTTTGAAACTTCGATATTGCTAATCGTTTGAGAGAGTTTGAGAGTTGATCGAAGTCTACGATACAACAAAAAGTCAAGTCATCACTTTGACTTGACTGACAAATCTGAACAAAGAGAATTTAATACTACGTGGAATCTGACAATGACAACCAATGACACCAGATTTTGCCATGTATTTATTTTGTCCATCCATCCATACCACAGATCACTATATATGTACCAGGTACAGATAGGAAAGTGAAATTTTTCAACAGTTCTCAATGTTCCGTTTTGGCGCTGGTGTCGCATATTTTATTGTTTTACTCTGTGGCTCATCTGTAGACAACTAGTGATAGATAACGTCTCGATTACGATCATCACACATCTCGATTTTCTAGTGATGTGCCTCTCTATTCGTATATTCGATTAGGGTTCTTTCATTCAATTATTTTCTAAACTACAGTAGGTTCTGGAGTAAAATAAAACATGAACATTTAGTTATTTAAATTCTTTATTTTTTCTATACGTTTTCTCTTGACTCTAATTTTCTAATATTTTGATTAGATTATAAGGCATATAATCATAATTATGCAAGGTATACACTCTAATTTGTGTGAAATTTTCTCTTTTACACTATGTGATATCATATGATTTATTATTACAAACTTTAGTTATGAGGGTTCCGTACCCAAAGGGTAAAAAAGGAACCCTATCACTAAAACACTGCTGTCCGTCTATCTGTCCCTCTCTCACTGTATCTCATGAACCGTGGTAGTTAGATAGTTGAAATTTTCACAGATGATGTATTTCTATAGTATTGTTATATAGTGGTATGGAACCCTTGCGCGAGTCCGACTTGCACTTGGCCGGTTTTATGTTTGAGGTACTTGTGCACTATATGTATATAGTTACCTGCTTTTTGAATTAATATCAATGTTTCAGCTTCAGCCACATCATCAATATCATTATCTTTTTGGTGATAATAATGTTCATCCAGAACATGATATTCTGAAAGAACACATTTTAATTAGTTTAGTCCACAGAAGCTACGGAAGAGTATGGGTAATTGGATGTACCTACATACCTTCTGAACTTAGAGGTAATCCATGGGCTATTTCTTTCGAAGAAAACAGGCAGGGATACGAGAAGCGGATCCTTCGACCTTCTTCATCGAATTGTTCCTTGTCGAAGTGTTTTTGACAAACTCGTTTTCTCAACAACTGCTCTGTCGTAAGTCCAATGAGGAAAGGATTAGTCGGAACAAGGAAAGACATCCACAAATTTCTTAAATTATCGTCCTTTGGCACACTAAATAGGCGGTGAGATTCACTAGTTGCATTGCAACCCCCTACACAGCACTTTAGCGGCGGCATGGCGAAATAAATGTACATACATTCGTAGGCACTATCATCTCAACTAAATGAGGCGAGAGAGGACAAATTGGCGTATCAATCGGGTAGGTATCTCAACTCAAGCAAACAAAACTAACCGACCGCGGTAAGTTTTGAAATCAAAACTAACCGATCGCGGTTAGTTTTGTTTTCTCCTCGCATATTTTTTTTTCGGTACCAAAGAGTATACAATCGACCCACAGACTATATAATAACTACGTAAGAAATCGACCGACAATCGAATTCGACCACAACTCGACTTGCGCGATTTGACAGCTGAAGGAAAAAATGGCGCCACCCGGGACGTGCTGTTTTTTTTTTTGTTGACGACTGCAGCGCCATAACGGAATGATTGGAACTAAGGCTGTCACAGGCGTGATCCATACGCGCGCGCGGGCGGACGGACTGATTACTATTGCTCTTTCTTCCATCATCCTCAAAGAGAATAAAACCACTACGCTCTAATCACCCTCACCACCACCGTCACCGTGGTTCAGCTATATTTAGCAATAGCAATTTCCGAACGTCCACGGATGGCAAGCATCAGGCTCGGCATCGATTCAGCTGTGCGATTAGGTCCGCCAAAAGGTTACAATCCTTCCATCGTCGGCGGTGATCGGGTTTCGGTCCGACTAAGCTAGCGGGCCACAGGCTTCAGAGTTCTGGAAAGCGACTCAACTAGTTACTCCGCTCCAACCACCGACGACGGACCATCGGCTTTCCGTCGCTTCAGTTCACGACCTCAGATGAAAGAAAGTCGCGACTGGACACCGATGTGAGGGTTCCCTACGCTTAATATCTCGGGGCATGCGGTCCCGCTCGGTGGCACGGTCGCTTGGTCGGACAATTGGCGTCGGTGGAGACACGGCGGCATGCAGGCGCGGCGCGAGGCGCTGGTGGTGGGCGCGCTGTGCGCCGCCTGGTACTGCGCCAGCTCCGCGTCCAACGTGGTCGGCAAGCTAGCTCTGACACGCTTCCCCTTCCCGCTGACCGTCAGCATGGTGCAGCTGCTGGGCACCGTGCTGCTCTCCCCCGCGGCCCTGCGCCTGGCGCGTGTGCCGCCCTCGCGCTCGCTGCCACGCCGCTACTGGTTGCGCGCGCTGGCGCCGCTCGCGCTCGCCAAGTTCCTGACGACGCTATGCTCGCAGGTCTCGCTGTGGAAGGTGCCCGTCTCGTACGCGCACACGGGTGAGTGTTATGGTGTTTTCCTTTTTGGTGGTAATTAAAAACTTCGCAGCCAACTAAGATTTGGTGACATCATGATAAAATCCTACATATTTTTTTTTAAATATGCTTTTGGGACATTGCATTATGCTATTGTAGGAAATATTTAAGTGGTTTATACTAAGAATAAACTGAAATAGAAAATTCCGTATATATGCACACAGATCCCCGTTCAATCCAACGATCCTATCCATCCACGGTTGTCTGGTAGAGATCGCTCCTGTGCGATAAGACCGCCAATTGTCACATTTTTCTTATGTACTCCATTTTATCTTTGTCTGTTATTTTTAAGTTATGTGTGCAATAAAGCATTTTCTATCTATTTTCTATCTATGCGGGCCTGGCACTGAGGTTGAAAATTTCAACCCCAGTCTGGCACTGGGGTTGAAATTTTGCAGTAGTATTTTGCTTGATGCATAATGGTTTATTAATAAAATTCTAAAACAAAGTCATTATTAACAAATACCTACTAGTTTTAATTTAATTCTATTATTTGATTGTAATTTTCTTAAAGAACATTTGGCACAATATAGGCTTTCATAACGTGAAGCATATTTTCAAAAGTGATAGGTAAGTGAAATAGCCTATACTGGACTACTTAAAGATTGACCTGCTGCTGAAACTGTGATGCTATGATCCTTCTGAACTTCAAAACCCAGACATGATGAAAATTGTTACAGCAAATTTTATATATTATACCTACAATTGTTACAGCTGCACCAGAATCCATCAAAGCATGCAATTTTACATTATTTATGTGCATGACAGCCTATGGCCTTGGGTCATTATTATGTCCAGGATATCAATTAAAACACATTGTTGTGATTTAGACGTGTATTGCAGCTAGGGAGCTGAATAGCAGAAGTTAGGGTACTCGTACATAAAATAGTACTATAACCTTTTATCAACCTACCTACATAAATCCACTTTATATGAACAACAAAGTAGAATAGATTCCATAGATGATAACATGACAGTCATAAATCAGTTGACTCAGCTGCAAGATTGTGTCTATTTTCTAAGTGCTAAAACATAAACTCATAATTTGTAGCCATTTGGCCCAATCATCACGAACTTATTAAGGTACCGGCTTCGATAAAAGTAAAAAAGGGAGATGAGGCATTACCATCTCGAAAGTGTATGGCTCAAGTTAGGTTCAACTATGTTGCCTTACCTCAGTCATAGTCGGAGTTTTTGACTGAGCGCTGGCAGAACGTACCGTATCTTTTTTTTTTACTTTTATCGAAGGGTAGCGTAGCGGCACTAATGCTCGACAGTCAACTACTGGTGACACTTTGGCAAAAAATCCTTCCTGCTAAGAATCATACACAATCATTGACAACTAATCTAAAAGACACCTTGCGCCACCTATGTATGATAGTGTATGATACATGGTCAAAAACTTACAACACATTTCTTTGCGAAATTTCAAAATGGCGTCAGTTGGCAACAAACAATGCGGAAAAGTAGACACGTGCTCTGTGATTCATAAACATTTTCGTAAGGAGGCTGACATCGGTCAGGTATGATTTAGTTATACACATTTACGATTTTTGTGGATTCAGAGTTGATTTTAGAAATATGAAAGATTGATTTGTATGCTAGGGCTATTGTTTTCATGTTTAGTTTAGTTTTTTAGGGTTCCGTACCTACCCAAAGGGTAAAAACGGGACCCTATTATACCTACTAAGACTTCGCTGTCCGTCTGTCACCAGCCAGGCTGTATCTCATGAACCGTGATAGTTAGAGAGTTGAAATTTTCACAGCAGATGATGTATTTCTGTTGCCGCTATAACAACAAATACTAAGAAACAGAATAAAATAAATATTTAAGGGGGCTCCCATACAACAAACGTGATTTTTTGCCGTTTTTATAGATAATGCTAGGGAACCTTTCGTGCGCGAGTCCGACTCGCACTTGGCCAGTCTTATGTACCTAACAATTGTTGTTGTGTCTACTATTAGTACCAACATATGGGTCAGGACCAAATTCTTTGCATCAATTTTATGAATTTTATGTCCCATTTCGGCTCACCAACAACAAACTCATTTTTTTTATGATAAATTTAATATTCTTGCGTGCATGTAAATTGTATCATAGTCTTCATGAAATAACGAAGTCATATGTATCATTAAGATTGCATTGAGTACAACCGTTAAAATTTTATGAATAAGTAAAAATGTGTCACAAAAATGCTTCCGTTTTTCGACTCAGCTGTGCAACATTCTAGATGCAGTATTTCTATAGATACCGACAGGGAGTTTGGTTTATTTGGTATGTTGATACTGCCTCATTGCCCGGAATCAATTTCAGGATACTGCGGCCACGTTGTTTTACTGTCAGTCGACAAATAGTCTTCGAGTTCAGTGTGTGTCATTATAAAATTTTGAGTTTACCTGGATATTTTCAGTGTTTCTTGACAATTTGTGTAACTTTGGACTTATATATCTATAAGCTTACTCAATCTTGTATTGAAATACACTTGCGTGCTTTTATTTACTAGTTTAATTCACGAACTGTAAGCATTTATAACTTGGGTCGTCTACGTTTTTGTTCCTGTGTGCAACGAATGTCACGAGATTGTGCGACGCGTGACACACCGGAAAACAGTAAAGCTATGTACACACATCATAATTCTTCATGAATTTAGATTCGTGCAGTGAAACTTCAGCAGACTGATTCGGAGATCCCTTGTTTTTTTTTTTAAATAATTTTAGTTTACCAATTTAACAGCTTTTATGATAACCTTAATATTAAGAAATTAATAAATCCCAAAAATTTACGATCTCGACGGGATTCGAACCCGCACCTTCCCCTTCAGCGCAGGTTGCTCTTTTTTCCAACTAAGCTACGTGATCTTATCTCGCCGAGGTGTAAATCTTTGGGAGTTCTTTTCGGCACTCACGCCGATAAAAAATTAAAAATCAAAATTAAAATTAAAAATTAAATTCGTAAATTTTTGGGATTTATTAATTTCTTAGAAATTACCCAGAGTACTATATTAAATAAAAACCTTAGAACCTTAATATTACATCAAACTGCTATCCTAAATCATAAAATAATATCTAAACTACGAGTTAAGTTATAATTTTTAGGGCTCCGTACCCAAAGGGTAAAACGGGACCCTATTACTAAGACTCCGCTGTCCGTCTGTCTCCAGGCTGTATCTCATGAACCGTCATAGACAGTTGGAAAAATTTCACAGATGATGTATTTCTGTTACCGCTACAACAAAAAATATTAAAAAACAGAATAAAATAAATATTCAAGGGGGCTCCCATACAACAAACGTGATTTTTTGCTCATTTTTGCTCGATATTGATAACGGCAACAGGTAGACGCTTGAAATGTTCACAGAATATTTTATTATATATTCACTTTAAAAACAAATAATTAAATTAAAATAAAATAAACATTTAAGGGGGGCGCCCATACAACAGTGTTTTTTTTGTCGTATTTACAGATAATGGTACGGAACCTTTGTGTTGACCCTTTGTGCGCGAGACCGACTCGCACTTGGCCGGTTTTATTTTATTAGATAACCTTTCCATAAATCACTGTTATAGAATAGTAATTCTTTAGATTTCACTGCTGTCAAAACTCTATAGATAATGAAAAAGGAATTTAGGAAAAAGGTTTCATATTGAATGCGAGCACCGAGATCCAAATTTAAAATGAGTTCGCGGGTGAATTTGTTAAAACCTTTTTTATGACAATCTGTTACGTCAGAACCTTGTTTGAAAGGAATGTATAACTAATTTTATCAATTTTTTTTCATGATATTTTTCATTCCATCTCAATGCTTTGTTTATTTTTATATTTGTATTATTTAATCTTATTTCCAGTTAAATTTTATTCTATTTGTGTGATTTTGTGACATTTTATAAATTTGTTTGTACATGGAGTTAATAATAATAATAATAGCATAGTGTGCTCATAGCTTTATAATTCCACCGTGCTAAATTTTGTTTAAGTGTAGGTAACACTTTCCGTTGTGTTTTCCCTTGTGCAACGTTGCAAAGAATTTGGTCCTGACGATTATATGAAAAACCTAAGTATAGTGTCGGAAAATGGGACCCTATTACTAAGACTCCGCTGTCCGTCTATAAACAGGCTGTATCTCATTAACCGTGATAGATGACAGTTGAAATTACTTTCACAGATGATGGTATTTCTGTTGCCGCTATAACAACAAATACTCAAAAACAGATTAAAATAAATATTTTTCCCCATACAACAAACGTGTTTTTTTGCTCTATATTGATAACGGCAACAGGTGGACGCTTCATCATCATCATCATCTATATCAGTCCACTTAGCCTATATTAGTCCACAGCTGGACATAGGCCATGAGCACCATAGTGCCCTGTCTTCAGTTTGCCGCATCCAGCATCTGGGTGGCCTATGTCCGGCTGTGGACTAATATAGACTGATGATGATGACTTTAGATATTACTAGCAGCACCTCGCGGTTTCACCCACGCTGCACGTAGTTCCCGTTCCCGTGGGAATTCCGGAATAAAAAATAGCCGTTGTGTTATTCTAGACTATAATCTATCTCTGTGCCAAATTTTATCCGGATCCGATCAGCCGTTCTGGCGTGATTGAGTAACAAGCATCCATCCATCCAAACTTTCACATTTATAATATTAGTGGGATTATTACTTATTATTTTCTTATCTAGGATTCTAATGGTGAAAGAATTTTTCAAATCGGTCCAGTAGGTTCGGAGTAGAGATTGCAATCTGGATTATCCAAAATCCGTTTTATCCGAATTATCCGGATAATTTCTCAATTTTCTTTATCCGGATTTAGGCGTTTCAAATCCGGACAATTCGGATAATTTGGATAATGTTCAAAATCTTTTTTTGAAGGAAGAAATAATTAAATCGCGATTTTATTTAATCGTAAATAAGTTTCAATTTGAATTATAATATTATTTGGTATAACCTTCGGCTTTTTTCGTGTCACACCACACGCCGCGCCTCCCACGGTTACCTGTTCAGGTCGTTCTATGCGTTTTCGTAGTGTTTATGCTCCCAAGGCGTTTGGAACTTTGTGGAGCTGCCTTCTTCCACTTTCCAGAGAAGATTGGTTGAACAGCCACTCTGAACTGGTACACACAAAAGCGCTACACCAACAAATGACATCAAGTCTGACAGCCCGGCTAGCACTTGCACTTGATGCGAGCGAAGGTAAGCTAGCGCATAGCAGAAATCTCCGAATGAATGCAACAAAGTAGCATTCACCTGGGCAAAGACTTGCATAGCCAGATACATCACCCCGGAGAAAATTCTACAGCAGTTCCTAGCAGCTGCAAGAGTAAGTGAAACTATGAGGGCTTGTCAGCGTTTGAGTTAGAAGTCTTAACTCTTTGGCTCACACAAGTCTTCTTGTTATCCATTCCTAAAGTTATGGACTAGTGCTTCTACCCGTTACAACTGACGGATATGAGTTAGGTTCTCAGGGTACAACTGGTGCAGTAGTTCAAAGTCGTTTAGCAAGCTATGAAAAGTGCCAGTTATGTTCGGAGTTTTTCTGATGGTTAGGATTCGTATGCGTATTCGAAACAAAACTACCCAATCACACCAAAGCCGAACCAAGGCTGGTGACATAACTCAGAGAATTAGTAAGCTGAGTGGCAGTGGGCCATCTCTGCCAAAGAAAAACCGACAACAGTTGGTCTTAAACTTGTATAAGGGGAGTGGAGAACAACGCTGTTTTAAACTCGTAAAGACCGTCCTGTTGCCAGGTGGGCTGACGATGTGTTAAAGACTATTAGCAGATGGCTGGAGGATGTCAGTTGAAGACCTTAGCTGATAAAGGGCGGCATAATGTCTAGTTGGAGAGCTACATCTACTCATATGCCGCCCCTATACTAGTCTACACTAGCACATGTTGATGAAAGGGTTACCTTTCAATAGCTAAATATGCACTATTATAGACTTTTATGACCAATAAAGTTCAGATAATTAATCATGACATAATTTTTCGGACCAGCGTCAATGTGGTAGCTACCTTTGAACCACGTAGCCTATGCGAGATGATAGTAAAAGACCTGACGGTATCTCTGATTCCCTGAAAGATAGGTCGGCCTTTAGTTTGGGATGCCACGTATGTAGATACCCTTGCTAGTGCCTTCACATCTTGCACAGCAATCAGTAAGTGCCCGCTCCGCAGCTACATCAGCGGCGTTTGGCCTTGGGCCCATGGTCTGGGAAAGACCGCAAATCAATCGTTAGAATGATGAGTATAAGTACAAGGTAAAAGATAAAATTCGCGATTTATAAGGTGCCAAAATCGATCACGCTTTAATATATGACGAGTTCACGGTTGCCCTTGTAGCGACATATTGACCCGCCTAAAAGTCGCTAGAAGTCACTATAACTTTTTTTCTCGCTAAATGTGGAATTTTGTCCGCTAAACATTGATAAAATCCTCTAGTTCTAGCGACAAAGTCGCTAGAACGGCCACACTGGACGAGTTTGCGGTCACGGGACCTTTGCTGATTAGATTTTTATGAAATTGATGTACATACGTGTAAATACTTAGTTGTAATTTGTCATTTTTGAATTTTCGTTGAAATAAAGTTGAACTTTATTCAAATTATCCAAATTATCCGAATTATCCGGATTATCCGGATTTGTGAATGATGTAATCCATATTATCCGGATAAGAAAATTGTCCAGATAATGCAATCCCTAGTTCGGAGCCTATTCAATTCAAACAAACAAATTTCCTCTATAAGTACCTAGTTAATGTGCCATAACTGGACGTAGTTCCGCTGAAAGGACTCAATCCACAAAATGTCACTTGGGAGATATGGCGTTTTAAAGTTTAGACGATGATTCAACAAAGTTATTGCATTCGGAAAATTTTGAGATAATTGTATCAGATGACCAAAAATACTACTATTTTTATGTGCCTTATTTAATTACACAGACTATCGTATTTTTTCAGTTATTGAGTAAAATATGGGGTTGAGTCGTTTCTGATAAAGTGGTTTTGACATTACGGAGTATTTTTTTCAATTTCTCTAAAAGGACTTATGCGACAAAAAGTAGGAATGAAAGTGGTATTTATTATTAAAATAGTTTTAATATTACACAAAATTTCATATAAATAAAAAAAGGAATGTCTTAGATGTTATCTTAAAACCCCCCACCCTGATCCACTGTAAAATCTAGCTATGACCCGATATCGTCTACGTCCTCTACAAAATTCATCCCTTTCAAACTCGTTTAAAAACCCTGGCAGTCTTTTGGAATCAGGTGCATCATTGATTTTAGGTCATCTAATTACGGTCAATTTGCTGGTAAATTTTTTTGCCTTCAGGTCAAAGACAAACGAAATAATTTTTCGTAATTTCGGATATAATTTTTCCTATTATGTAAGGTCTACTTTGGATGTTCCGAAGAAATTTTCCTTCGAATCTTTATTATATATATTTACTGAAACATAGCATGTAATGTAAATCTGCTGATTATTTCGACAACCTTTGAGCAAAGTCGACCTTTCGGGCCTACCCGAACAGGCGGACAGTAATATTATTACTGTCCGCTCTATGCGGTCCGTGATGTATTTCGAATTCTATTTGGTTTTGATAATAGTTAAGTGTATACAGGTTTAAATAATACTGAGCAATACAAGCTTCACTGGCTGGTTAGAATTAAAAAGAAAACCCGGGAAACTGACAAAAGAGCATCGCGGTGAATAAATTGTGAAATTGAACTCTTCAAGCGACGAATCCTACAATTCCATTTCAATTACTCGCATTGTTTGAGTAAAGCACATATACAAGCCTTGGTCCGCAATGACTGCCCTGCTGGCCACGATAAGCTAGTCTCAAGCTAAGCTTGCTATGGTCTCGGTCTTCAAGCTTGGTCATCATTGCAGCCCTTGCTGTACGGCTATAAAGGCCTCGATCTTCGGTCTCGGTCTTCATTTCAGCTTGTCCATCAAGAGCTGCAATGCTGACTGCGCTGTGATGGCCTGGACCTGCGATACGCTTCACTTTCAGCCATCTTCAACCGCGGCCAGTAACAGCATTACAGACCTCGGACGTAGTGAAATAATAATATATATTTTACTTACAAAGAAACTCAAAAGACCAATTCAAAAATATAACAACGAAAAAAAAATGCAATGCATTTGCAGAACACCTAAAGAACAAGAAGAAATACATTTATTTATAACTACAATACAATACAACAGTTAAAATCAAGACACACTTATATATAAAGTTGTTATAAAAAAAGAACATAATTCAAGCTAAATGACGGCGAAAATTACGACACGAGCTAAGCTGAAATGTGCATTGAACACCAAAAGATAACGCTTTTAAACTACCTAACATATTTTATAAATACTTCATTTTGACTTAAATATGTACCAGATCTATGGAAAATTGCGGCAGTAATAATGATTGCAAAGCCGGAAAACCACCCCAAGAGACTACATCCTACAGACCAATCTCCTTGCTTCCAATTAAATCAAAGCTGTTTGAAAATCTTTTCTTACAAAAACCCTGGCTTAAATCAACACTTGACAAAAAACTCAACCCAGAGCATCAATTTGGATCCAGAAAACCACATGCTCTATCTATTAGATCAAGTACACAGAATATCGAATCTTGTTGAAAAAACAGTGGAAAACAATATACTGTAATAAATGTACTACGATATTCCATGTTGTTGCACAAACCTAGTATTGTTAGACATTCTACATTAAACAATTCTACCTACGTTACACATTGAACTCCTAATATATAAACAACTCCTCATGCCAATCTTTACTTACGGTATAAGTAAAGCTCTGGGGCTGTACCAAAAAGACCAACGTAGCAATCATACAAGATTCTAGAATAAAGTACCTACTAGTACTAGTAGTAGAATAGATATTCATCGGGACCTGAATATTGAATTTGTCAATACAGTAATACAAAAAAAGCAGAGGCTCATAAACATAGGCTTCATCATTATGTGAACGTCGAGGCGATCCGGCTCCTTGACAACACGGACATAGTGAAAAGGCTTATTAGATAAGATCACGTAGCTTAGTTGGAAAAAAGAGCACCCCTGCGCTGAAGGGGAAGGTGCGGGTTCGAATCCCGTCGGGATCGTAAATTTTTGGGATTTATTAATTTCTTAGGCTTAAAAGAACAAAACCTTATAAGTTGGTGTAGTTGAGTTGGCGTAGTGATATCTATATAATGTATGTGCATAAAGTGCTGTTTTAAAGAACATATGAACCAAGTGTCTTTCCCATAAGAAAATAGAGAGAGTGAGAAAAGTGCCATTGGACACATTCTAAGTTTATAGGTAGGTTTAACTTTATACTCTAGCTAGTGTATGTAACATTAATCTAAACTGTTTATCCAATAGTTATAAATAAAATTTAAAAAAAGTGTGTGGCCGGTATCCATTCGATAATATCGAACCTAAGTTCGTAAAATAATTATTAAATCTCAATAAATTCAGTTAATGTTTGCTGAATTTAGTTAGTATAATAATCTTAATTCAAGTCATAAACTGAAATGACTTGCTTGGGTCATTTCATTACAACTGGAAGCACAATCGGCTAGTTTATTTTGAAATGAATTTATCCGAAATGACGCACACAGATTGAGTCGTTTTAGCTAAATGCTAAATGGGTTTGTTTCTTAGTAAATCAGTTCATTAGAAATGACCCACGTGGGTTGAGTCCTTTTAGCTAAATGAAAAATCGTCTTATTTTTTATCAAATTACTTTATCAGAAATGACCTACACAGTTTGAGTCGTTTCAGCTAAATGAAAAGTAGACTAGTTTATATGAAAGCAAATTTATCTGAAATGATTCAGGTGTTATGAGACAATTCTGCTAAATTACTTAAATATACACTTCTTTGAGATTGGGTTTCTTAGAAAGGATCCATGTAGCCTGGGTTATTACAGTGTTTTAGAAAAACATACCCGCCATACATGTGGCTTGGTTCTCGTACTTCAAAAAACCACCTTAGCGTTATCCAATTACGGATCTTTTTTGCGAGGTGATAGAACCAACCTTTAGGACCATTTTGGTATATTTAACTAATTTTTGACCAAAGTGTGGGTTGAGTCCTTTCAGCGGAACTACGTCCAACTGTAATAATTAGACATAAGTACCGCAGATTTTTTTGTAGATATTGAGTCCTCTATGAAACTGTAGTAGGTAGATCACTTTGCTCTATTGTCAATAATTTCCTCAGCTTACGCGCTTTTAAGGATTTTTTGGCATTATTATTGCATATTTTAACATGGAAAAGTAGATAAATACATGGTGTTGCGGACTTTTTTGTAGATATCGATTCAAATCGGTCCAGTAGTTTCGGAGCCTGTTCAATTCAAACAAATAAACAAATTTCCTCATTAGTTCCTCGTAGTTTTTTGGCAAAACTATAATAGCTAGACATTAGTATCGCAGATTTTTTTGGAGATATTGTCTTCTATAAAACTGTAGTATATCATTTTGCTCTAATGTCAATAGTTTTCGCAGCGTACGCGATGTAAGGATTTTTTATGGTATTTTTTTCACATTACATTATCGAAGTTTTCATACGGATCCCTAACTTTTATGAAAATATTCTATAGCTTAAAACCATCAGGGATAATGTAGAATTCTAATGGTGAAAGAATTTTTCAAATCGGTCCAGTAGTTTCAGAGCCTATTCGTGATGACAACTGATGTACTTATTGTTGACTGTGACAAAACATGGCGACATGATATTTTGTGACGTCACCACGATAATGTTATAACTACTCATCACCTACGAAGCTAATCATAAGTAACATAGGACAACAGTTGTCCTATGTTACTTATGATTAGCTTCGTAGGTTACAAAGAGATGCCGATATGTATCAGTATCTATGTTGTCGAAATACATCACATTTCTATAACTAACTGTTCGTTAGATGTTAATTCCAACTCTATTCTTTATTCCTTCGTCTGAGACTGTGACATACGGCAGCTCAGATTTTTACGATAGCAACACTGACGCTGACTGACGCTCTCTTTCTGTCCGCAGTGAAGGCGACGACGCCGCTGTGGACGGCGGGGCTGTCGTTTTTGCTGTTCGGGACGGTGCAGTCGGGACGCGTATTGGGCGCGCTGGCGCTGATTGCGGGCGGCGTGGGCGTGGCCTCACTGACGGAGCGCGGGTTCGACGCGGGAGGGCTAGGTGCGGCGCTGGCGGCGGCGGCACTGCTCTCACTGCAGCACATCTACAGCAAGCGCGCGCTGGCTGAATCGGGGCTGCACCACCTGCGGCTGCTGCTGCTGCTGTCCCAGCTGGCACTGCTGCCGGTGCTGCCACTGTGGGCGTGGAGCGAGAGCGTAGCAGCGATAGGCGCGCTGGAGGCGCGAGTGGGCGCGCTTCTGGCGGCGGACGGCGCGCTGGCGTGGCTGCAGGCGATGCTGGCATTCAGCGTGCTATCACGCGTGTCCCCGCTAGGGTACGCGGTGGCATCGAGCGCCAAGCGTGTGGCGGTGGTGCTGGCGTCGCTGTTAGTGCTCCGCAACCCGGCGTCGCCGCTGAACCTAACGGGCATGGCGCTTGCGGCGGCGGGTGTGCTTGCCTATAACCGCGCCAAACTGCCGCCGCCGCCGCCGCCGCGCCCCTTGTTGCCTGTCTGACCCCGGGCGCCTGGTCTGCTACCTAGCCGGTTGATCCTGTTCTGTGGCCGCTTCCTCGCTGGTGCTCATAGTTGTGGATTATTATGATTGACAATGTGTTGACAATAATGTAGATAGGTCGGATTCAATTGAATAGGTACAAGTATTTATATGATAACTACTTACCTATAGCACAATTATATTATTATTATATCAATTGTCTTATTACCTTCATAAGGTATGCAAGAACTACATGTGAGTAACCGAGTAACGTGTACCCCCTTATCATCATCAGCCTCTATGTTAGTCCACAGCTGGTTTATAAGACCCCTCTTTTTGAAGATGTTACTGGATGCCAACTTCGTATAGGGGTTTTGATTGAGGGATCGCTCATATAGAGGGTTTCTTGTCTAGTTGGAAGAAGAAAACTACCCCCCTTCAAACCTCTTGTTCCCCTCGAACAGCGTGCTTTGTCCCCCCAAAGCCGCTGAGGGGATCGAACCACCCACTCTACATATGGAGACTCGAATTCTCGACAATAAATCAACTGAGCTATTTAGCTGTTGGAACGCGTTCAATTTTGTCTATCGGTCTAATTAGTCCCTAGTTTTAATGCCAAATCTTACCATTATTATTTTTATTTCATGGATGCGGGTGGTGTTTGACTTTGTCGTTTGTAACCATCGATCAAAAAAACTCGTGCATATCAATTCCTGTTTGAAGCAAGTTTACTCTTTCGGCTTCGTTCCGGACACATTTAACCATGATATGATAAACATCTTCCAAAACGCCACACTCTTCGTTACGGGGCAGTGGTCCAACTGCTCTGTCCAATTAGTTGGACTACGGGCCTTTACTAGGGGTCGTGGTCCAACTATCTTTGCAGTTGGACCACGGCACCATAGTAGAGTTCCCAGGTCCAATTAAAACAATTACAAATAATACAACTGCAATTATTGTAACCACGGCACCTTTTTAATTAAATAATTAGTTTTACAACGGAGTGAGAGTGGCTCAGATATGATCTAAAGAGGTTTGATAATAAGTACTGGCTGTTATCAAATTGCATTAAATAATACATTCGACTTGACATTGTCATCATTGACTAATCAATCAAAAACCAGATCCTTGTCCTATCCTTACAGTATACTTATATAAAATAATCCCTATTCACAAATCTAAATAAAAATGGATGAAGACGTGTCGCCTGCGAATATTTACGTCGAAAGAAAAGGTGGAAAAGTACGTTACGGGGCAGTGGTCCAACTGCTCTGTCCAATTAGTTGGACTACGGGCCTTTACTAGGGGTCGTGGTCCAACTATCTTTGCAGTTGGACCACGGCACCATAGTAGAGTTCCCAGGTCCAATTAAAACAATTTCAAATAATACAACTGCAATTATTGTAACCACGGCACCTTTTTAATTAAATAATTAGTTTTACAACGGAGTGAGAGTGGCTCAGATATGATCTAAAGAGGTTTGATAATAAGTACTGGCTGTTATCAAATTGCATTAAATAATACATTCGACTTGACATTGTCATCATTGACTAATCAATCAAAAACCAGATCCTTGTCCTATCCTTACAGTATACTTATATAAAATAATCCCTATTCACAAATCTAAATAAAAATGGATGAAGACGTGTCGCCTGCGAATATTTACGTCGAAAGAAAAGGTGGAAAAGTACTGTTACGAGAAGGCTACGAATATTATAAAGTTCGAGAATATAAAAATGGAAATGCTTACTGGAGATGTTCGAACAAAAAGAAAAAACGTTGTAGTGGATCGGTTACCATTAGCGTGCGTATTAACCATTTCATTATTTATACGATTTCTTATTTCCCATGACCATTTTATTATTATTCTATTAATATTATTTATTCTTTCGTTATCTAATTAAAGCTTTTTTGTATGAATTTTTAGCAAAAAGAGAAAATAGTGAAACATTCGGTTCATTCCGAAAATTGCTGTGCAAATATAATTGGGAATACGATTTCTATGTCAATGGACAACTTAAAAAAGCAAGTACAAGTTTCTGATGAGCCTATCCCAAAATTATATAATGAGACTTTAGCTAAATACAAAAACTCTACTTATGACATACTAACTGCATTTCCATCGTATTCAAATGTGAAGCATGGTCTTTATAATACAAGAAACCTATCACTGGGTATTTCCAAAACAGTATTTAAAAATTTGGAAGAAGTGGAAGTACCTTTAAAATTTGTGGACTTCTTATTGGCTGATTATAATTTTGAAGGAACACGTGTAATAGTATTTTGTTCTTTAAGAGCAAGAAATATGATGGGCCAATTAAAAGAGTTTTTTGTAGACGGAACATTTCGCTGCTGCCCCGCACCATTCATACAATTACTAAGCATATTTGGTGAAAATGGAAGCACAAGTGAAACAACTAACGTTGTGCCCCTACTTTATGCTTTGCTGAGTGACAAAAAGCAATCTACGTATTTTGCTTTATTTGAAATCTTACGATCACAGTTGAAATGGGATCCACGAAAAATTCATTGTGACTTTGAAATATCTCTTCTTAACAGTATTAAACAATTTTGTACTACTATTACAATTGTGGGCTGTTACTATCATTGGTCGCAATGTATCTGGAGGAAGGCAAAGTCATTGGGTCTCTCAAAAACTAAATCAAAAAAAGACAAGCGAATTGTGTCGCTGTGCTCAGTGTTACCACTTTTGCCGGCTGAAAAAATATTAGAAGGATGGAATTACATAAAATATGAAATAAATGATGGATCTAACAAATTGATTGAGTATATCGAGCATTATTGGATAAAAAAAGATTTTGCCAATTTTTCACAATTGGTAAGCGTGTTTAATGAGAGACATCGAACCAATAACGTTTTAGAAGGTTCGCATGCAAAACTAAGTAGATGCATAAATGCGAAAAATACAACCTTACTGCGACTTTTGAATGTTTTAGAGAAGTTCTCAACATTATCAATATGTGATCAGACAAGACGTAAAAGGCGTAAGATTCAAATTGACTTCAAATGATCACAGGTGAAATAACTATAGGCCATGCTTTAGAAAAATTACGGTGATATATTATTATTACCTAAAAACATTTGTTGTTCCAGTTTTGTTTTGTTATTTTTTTAAGAGAAAAGGACATTTAAGTTCTGTTTCAAAAACGTAAAACTAATTATTTAATTAAAAAGGTGCTGTGGTTACAATAATTGCAGTTGTATTATTTGAAATTGTTTTAATTGGACCTGGGAACTCTACTATGGTGCCGTGGTCCAACTGCAAAGATAGTTGGACCACGACCCCTAGTAAAGGCCCGTAGTCCAACTAATTGGACAGAGCAGTTGGACCACTGCCCCGTAACGGCAAAATATCGTTGTGATTGCTTTCAGCGTTGTAATCGTAATTCGGAATGCACCGTAAGTAAGTAAGAAGTAGATCCTGTAAGCCTGACCATGTCAGACTAGAGATGCTATGGATAGACTTAAGACTAATGTAATGAAACTAGTTTAACGCCAATAACAATAATTTATCATTTAGTTAAGAGCTTTATCTCTTTTGATCTGTTTTAATGAATATCAAATTCTTAGGTATATTGTATTGTTACTCTATTTTTGAGAATGGGATGAGGTGATTGTAGGCTTACACTTATTACGGTTACAGAAATAGAGGATTGTGACCGTTGGACAGACAGAATAGGGGACAGGCGTAGGCTCGGTAATAGACTCGTTAAAAGTAGTTGTATAGTTGAAATAGCTATTAGGGAAAATATATATTTAGCATAGACTCTATAGAACGCTGATTGACGAACCAGACACGAATTTGATATTCAGTTATCAGATCCAAAGAAATAAAGCTCTAACTAAAGGATGAATGAATGTTACTACCGCTAAACTTGGTTCATTGGTGGTTCCAAATATTGGTCCTATGTCAATCTATAGGATTTCTAGTCTGCCATGGTCAGACTCGTAGCATTTACTAGCATACCTAATACTGCGTAAGTACCTGATACATGAATAGATAAGCTGTTATGTTATTTCGGTCAACAACATAACCAACAACGGAACCGGGAATTCCCAGTTTATAGCAACGAGAAAAATACAAATAAATAGAATAATTTATTTACAACATCCATCCGCGAAACTAAGAAATAATAAAATCACACATCTTCGGGCACTCCACAGTCCACTCGCACAAGGTACAGTCTGGCGGTATCGCCACGTGGGGTTGGCCTACAGCTCGTCGTGGTCCGCGTCCAGCTCCTCCTCCTCATCCTCCTGCGGTGGATGGGCCTCGGCCGGCGTCTCCTCCTCTTCGGGCTGTGCGTCCGCGGGCACTCCTAGCGAGGTCTGCAGCATGCGCTCCACCTCCTCCGCGAAGGCGACCGCCTGCCCCTCCTGCAGCATGTAGCCCGACCTGCGCAGAGATATACAGCGTTACAGCTACAACAACACTATGTACCGACCTGGTACACACAGCGTCGGCCCAGCGCTCACCTGACGGCCGCCGTGCGGTACAACGTGAGCGCAGCTTGCTCAGTGGCGGGCGCGTCAGGCTCCTCCTTGACGCGGCGCAGCAGTTCCTGAACGATGGGGTGCCGCGGGTTGATCTCCAGCATCTTCTTCTGCGTGAGCTGGTGGCGGCGCTGCGCGTCGTCCGCCTTCTGGTGCGCGTTGGACATCGCGAGGCGCTCCATGTTGCCGGTCCACCCGAAGGCGGTTGCGGCGAGCGCAGCCGGCGAGCGCGCCAGTCGGCGGGACACGGCCGCGCGCGTGATCCACTGCCCCAGCTTGTCGCCGAGCCAGCGCGTCAGCGGCTGGAACTGCTCCTTGTGTGCCTCTTGCCGCTCCAGCGAGTCCGCGTCTGCAACCAACCCCAAGTGTCACCTCCTCGTCCACCGCCGCCGCCCCCTCCCCCGCAGCACGCTCGCGCACTCACCCTCCTCCAGGTCGAAGATCTCCTTGGCGATGTTCTGGAACTTGTGTCCGTCGAACTCTGGCAGCGATGAGAGGCAGTACTCGTCCACGGCCTCCGTGAGATAGAGCACCTCGTACCCGAGCCGCACCAGTCGCTCGGCGAAAGGCGAGCGCTCCACCTCCTGGCGACTGGCGCCCGCGATGTAGTAGATGTGCTTCTGTTTGGGCTTCATGCGAGCCACGTACTCCTCAAGCGGCGCCATCTCATCCCCGGAGCGCGATGAGTGGAAGCGCAGTAGCTTGGCGAGACGCGCGCGGTTGGAGGGGTCCTCCATGACGCCCAGCTTCACGTTGGTGCTGTACTCCTTCCAGAAGCGCCCGTACTCGTCCGCCGGGATCTTGCGAAGCATGTCCAGCACCTGCGGCAGGAGGAGAGTCAGCGGGGCCAGCTGTCCCACCGCCACGCACGCTGTGCACGGCCACGCGGCAAAGTTTGACAACCTCGTATTCGTGCGCAGTGCGTGCAGTGCAGGTGGCGTATGCGTGGATAGAAGTGGGACAGCGGCTTTACTAAAATATAGATCGCTGACTGAGCAAGCTTTCATAAAAAGGGCCTAACACCGTTTGTCTACCGCCGACGTCAACGAACCGACGCCGATAACGATATTTTTTCAAGCCAAGTTCAAGATGACGTGACGTCGATCGTTTTGTCCTCCGCCACCGATAACGATTTAATTTTGCGGCGTGCACGGCTGCACGCTGCACTGGAGCATTTAGGAAAATACCAAATAATATGTGCAAAATATTTGGTATTTTCCAAAATGCTCCCAAAATACAAATGAATCAAAAAGATGAAATTATCATAAATTCATAGAAAATGGTTTAAGATTTGCGGCAAATTACTTTTTTGCTAGTTTTATTGCTTGTGGAAAGCGGAAAATTAAAAAAAAAACAAATATTTGAATCTCGCGCCGACCCACCTGAAGTGGTTTTTAGAAGGTGCGCTTCAAAAGCGACAGCGTCATGTGTAGGTAGGGTAGGGTAGGGCACATGTACCTTGCGGACCAGCTTCTTCTTAATGATCTTGATGAGCTTGTGCTGCTGCAGCGTTTCGCGCGACACGTTGAGTGGCAGGTCGTCGCTGTCGACGAGCCCCTGCACGAAGGCGAGGTAGTTGGGCATGAGGTCGTTGAACTCGTCCGTGATGAAGACGCGCCGCACGTACAGCTTGATGTTGTCCGTCTTGGTGCCGTACCGGTTGAAGGAGTCGGCGGGCTGAGCGCGCGGCACGAACACCAGCGCGCGGAACGAGACCTCGCCCTCCGCCACGAAGTGCGCCTTGGCCAGCGGCGGCTCCGCGTCCTTGGTGAGCGTCTTATAGAAGGCGGTGTACTCCTCCTCCGCCACCTCGGCAGGCTTGCGCGTCCAGATGGGCTTGTTGTCGTTCATCAGCTCCCAGTCCCACACCGTTTTCTCTGTCGTGCGCGGCGCCTCGTCAGCCTTCGCCTCCTCCACCTCCGCTTCTTCGTCCTCGTCCTCGCTCGCTCGCTCCGCCTCCGCCTCCGCCACGGTTTCGGTGCGCGAGGCCCACAGGTAGATGGGGAAGTTGATGAACTGCGAGTACTTCTTGACGAGCGCGCGGATCGTGTCCGGCTGCAGGTAGTCGGAGGCCTCCTCCTTCATGTGCAGCCTGCGGGCAGAGAGCGGTGCGGGGGTGAGCGGGGGGCTGTGCTGTGCGAGGGCAGGACAGAGGGCCTGCAGTACTCACGTGATGTGCGTGCCGCGCTTGAGCGTGGGCCCGCGCGGATCCTCGGCTACGCTGAACGAGCTGGCGTCGCTGTCCCACACGTGCTGCGCATCAGAGTTGTGCTTCGAGACGACGGAGACGCGGTCCGCCACTAGGAAGGCAGAGTAGAAGCCCACGCCGAACTGGCCGATCATGTCGTTCATCTCCTGCGCGCCGCTCTGCAACAAACACGAACCGGAGGTGAGCTTGGGGGTGGAGACGGGAAAGCGAGGCGAGGGAGAGGCACGCACCTGCTCCACGTCCTGCATCTTGGAGAGAAAGTCGGCGGTCCCGGACTTGGCTATGGTGCCGAGGTTGTTGACGAGGTCGTGGCGCGTCATGCCGACGCCGGAGTCGATGATGTGCAGCAGGCGCTTGTCGGGCTCCGCCTTGATGCGGATGGACGTGTCGGCGTTGGCGTCCAGCACCTCGCGGTCCGTCAGCGACAGCAGCCGGATCTTGTCGAGCGCGTCCGACGCGTTGGAGATCAGCTCGCGCAGGAAGATCTGCACAGAGAGTGTGAGCGTGTGAGTCACGAGCGCTTGCGGCGAGGCTGGAGAGGAAGCATAAGCAGCACTCACCTCCTTGTTGCGGTAGAGCGAGTTGATGATGAGCTTCATCATGCGGTTCACCTCCGTCTGGAAGGTGTAGTTCTGCGCCTTGTCCCTTAGCTCGCGCAGCTGCGCCACGCTCAGCGCGTCCGGGTCGATGGCCTCCTCCTCACGCAGCACTGCCTCCGCATCTGCGCACAAACAACTACGTCATCGAGACCTTCCGCGTCGCCTAGCGACCGCCATCGACACAACGAGACCCGCTGTGCTCCGATGGCGGCTCAGGGCGAGGAGGCTGCCAAGCCGGTGGCGGAGACGGCGGTGCATCACGCGCGCTCCTTCAAGCTGCGCTTCGCGTCGCAGCGCGAGCCCGGCCGCTCCTACGTGTCGCTCGTGAAGCCGCACTCGCTACGTCAGTATCGCTCCGCTCAGCGTCAGCCAAGCCGAGGGAGACGGCCAGGCTACCGCTCGTCCGTACATCTGCAGTCTGCTCTGTTACAGCGGCCACGGTGACGGACAAGTTCTACTCGTGCGGCTCCCAGAGCGCGGGCGAGGCGGCAGCGGAGCGGCGTGCGCTGGCTCGCATCCAGGACATGTTCCGGCGCGGCCCGAGGGAGGCGCTGCCTGCGCCGCTCACCGAGTCGCACGTGTGCGTACTTATCATATTATATACATTATAATAAAACTAAATTAATTGACAGACAGCACTAAAAATGATTTTTAACCTCCTAGTAGGTACTTACATACATTCTCAAATGTAATTCATAATTGCCCATTTTCGTACCTACCAATAAAGTTACTGCACTAAATACTTCAAATTTTGGAAAAAAACATCGAGAAATCTTACTTTATTACCTTACAGGACTCTTGGAAACGTCACAAAAATTCAAATTACATAAGTAAAACTAGTGATCAGACTGATTTTTTTTCAGTTCAATAAGGTAAAGTAAAGAAGCGAACAAGAAACCTTTACCTTGTTAGAATGTTATTTTTCGATTTGGAGCAAGTCGTCCCAAGTTTTTTTTATCCTCTAGATAATCTGACATTCTGACAAAGGACATGTTTGACAATTTGTTTGAATTAATTTATGGATAATTTTTGCAACTCACTTGGAGTTTTGTTGTAGAAGCGATATACATTGCCCATTAAAAGATACATTAATCTTGTGTAGCCTAGTTAAGGGCACAGCGAGTTTGTTCTTATTTCTAGTATTTATATTATCTATGTCGCTATTTTTAGGGAATCAATTGATATTTCTATGAGTATACAAGTTTTCATAAATATATTGACAGGGGATTGTCATTATATTTATTTCTTTAAATTTATCACGTAGGGATTCTCTTGGACCCATATTATAGATAGCACGAACAGCCCTCTTCTGCAGCACAAATACGGTGTTAATATCTGCAGCGTTCCCCCACAGCAGTATACTATAAGACATAATACTGTGGAAGTAGCTGAAATAATCAAGTCTAGATGTATCCACGTCTGTAAGATGACGGATTTTTTTGACTGCACACGCTGCAGAACTAAGTCTTTTCGATAGCTTATCTATGTGTGGGCCCCATTGAAGTTTATTATCTAAGGTGATTCCTAAGAATACGGTACTGCTACTATTTCTAACGTATGTATATCAGCCTTAACTTGTTCAACATTAGGTAGAATAAATCTTAAAAGTTTTGGTTGTGGTTGGGTCTTGTACTGAGTGACTTACTAGTGCAAAATGTACTCAATAATTGTTTTCGCATTTTTCCCTTTACTTGTGCTATTAGACCTTGCTTCTTGCGAAATATCATAATTCTAGGGCAACGGGAAGTACCCTATAGGTTTTGTGTGCATATGATTCCCTTGGAAAATAAAAAAAGGAACATAATCTGCTGTAACTTTCGATTGCGTTGACTTAGAAGTTTGATTTATATCGACGCTCCAAGAGGTTACGAACCTGAGTATATTTTGTGAAGTTCAACTCGATAACTCCACGCGTTTCTGAGAAAAGATGGGTTGACAGACGGACACCAAAGGGTTCCGTATCCAAAGGGTAAAAACGAAAATTGTTTTTATAAATGATTGCCAAAACTTACGATTTGATTTGGTAAGTTACTTTGGGAAAAGTGTTCCTGGTTGGAAATAGAGTCGATTAAGACCAACTTGTTTTTTTGACAAATGTAATTTTTTGGGTGAACCGTACTTTTTTTCAAAAAACTAAAAATGGCAATTTTTTTTTCTTCAAAAGAAAACAGAAAGTTCCTCAGATCAAAACCTTCTAAACTAAAAGAAAAGCTAGCTACCTTTAAGGGGCCAAAAATTTGCCCCGCCCTGTATACAGGATGGAAAGAATCTATGGGCCCTGGAGGGGAACTACCTTAAATCCTTTAGCTAGCTCATTTAACTGAAAGGAAACATTCCTTTATTTTTAAAAAGAAACATAATTGCATTCAAAGATTTTCTAAAAATTCCTTGTCTCACCTGGGAATCGAACCAACTAAAAATTAAAAAAATAAACCCTCGCTATTTTGTTATGCGAATCAGTAGGATTATTGTTCAGGATAAAAATTGTCTAATAAACATTGGACCTTTCACTTATCTGTTGTATAAGATAAGATACCCATGAAATCGAATATTTATTACATGTTCGTAGTATTATTCACTTGTAACAAGTAAAGGACACGTTATAATTTTCTTATCTCTAACATCCAAAGACATCGTATGATGAAGAGGCTTGCTTGCTAATGTTATTAATTGCTAAGAAGGTACCTTGTTGCACACTTCGATAAGAAAATCGTTAAATGGTAATAATAAACCAATGCACAATTCCTTCTTAACTGAGACGTTCTGACGAAAAGTTTAAAAACGGAGTGTGTTTTTTATCAACTTGCGGCAACAAATTTGAATTTCGAACGATAACTTTCATCATTTTTAGGGTTCCGTACCCAAAGGGTAAAACGGGACCCTATAACTAAAATTCCGCTGTCCGTCCGTCTGTTTGTCTATCCGTCTGTCACCAGGCTGTATCCGTAACCGTGATAGTAAAAAAAAGTAGCCTATGTTTGATTCCAGAATTAAAATTACCTGTATGCAAAATTTCAGACCGATCCGTTCAGTAGTTTTGGCATGAAGAGGTAACAAACGTCCATCTATCCATACATCCATCCAAACTTTCGCATTTATAATATTAGTGTGACAGTGTGACTTTTCACTGGTCAATAACTGTCTACTTAAAAAAATGTTTCATGTTTTGTGTTTTTGTTTGTATTGTTGTTTTCTTTTTTTTATTTCAAAGACATTATTTCTTTTTATCCTAAACAATAATCCTACAGATTCGCATAACAAAATAGCGAGGGTTTATTTTTTTAATTTTTAGTTGGTTCGATTCCCAGGTGAGACAAGGAATTTTTAGAAAATCTTTGAATGCAATTATGTTTCTTTTTAAAAATAAAGGAATGTTTCCTTTCAGTTAAATGAGCTAGCTAAAGGATTTAAGGTAGTTCCCCTCCAGGGCTCATAGATTCTTTCCACCCTGTATATAAAGGTGAGATATTGTTTTCGAGCAAAACACTCTTTTTTGCATAAGGTTAGGTGTGCTGACTGCAGGTACGGGTGGTGGAGCGGGCGCTCGGGGGGCGCGGAGGTGTGGGGGGACGCGCGGTTCGACCATCGCATCCGCGACTCGCCCTGGCTGAAGGGCCGGCTGCTCGTGCTGGCGGCCGACCTACAACTGCGGCGCAGCTGAGCGCACCACACTGCACGCGGGGGTGCGGAGGTGCAGTGGGACGCGCGGTTCGATCATCGCATCTGCGACTCGCCCTGGCTGAAGGGCTGGCAGCCGACCTACAACTGCGGCGCAGCTGAGCGCATCACACTGCCTGCGGGGGGCGCGGAGGTGCGGCGGTAACTTCTTGAATTTCCCAACAAATAAATTTATCAATCCTATCTTCAGCTTATCATTGATACGAGCCCTAATGCGCTTATCCTTGACTTAACTTGTAATAATTAAGAAATTAATAAAACCCAAAAATTTACGATCTCGACGGGATTCGAACCCGCACCTTCCCCTTCAGCGCAGGGTTGCTCTTTTTCCAACTAAGCTACGTGATCTTATCTAGTCGACCCGTAAATCTTTGGGAGTTCTTTCGGCACTTACGCCGTCAGCGCCACCTACAGAGGAAACAATGAAGTTATCCAATTCTGCTCAAAGACCAAATTTACATTTAGTTCTTTGACGAGAGGTTTTGCCGTTGCTTGATTCTAAGGTTTTTATTTTTTATTATAGTACTCTGGGTAATTTCTAAGACCGTCGAGATCGTAAATTTTTGGGTTTTATTAATTTCTTAGAAATTACCCAGAGTACTATAATAAAAAATAAAAACCTTAGAATCAAGCAACGGCAAAACCTCTCGTCAAAGAACTAAATGTAAATTTGGTCTTTGAGCAGAATTGGATAACTTCATTGTTTCCTCTGTAGGTGGCGCTGACGGCGTAAGTGCCGAAAGAACTCCCAAAGATTTACGGGTCGACTAGATAAGATCACGTAGCTTAGTTGGAAAAAGAGCAACCCTGCGCTGAAGGGGAAGGTGCGGGTTCGAATCCCGTCGAGATCGTAAATTTTTGGGTTTTATTAATTTCTTAGAAATTACCCAGAGTACTATAATAAAAAATAAAAACCTTGTAATAATTAAGTTCTTATACCTCGATTCAAAACCTGGATATTTTTTGTATACAAAGTGGTAACAAAACCCAAGGAATATGGAACGGCATTGGTTCCACCGCACCGAAGTAAAGCCCAGAAGCTCCAAACCAATTTTTGTTTTGAATCTTTCACTCATCATTTAATTGATTTCTCGTTCGTTTTCGCATTCAAATTTTAACATTTTTCGCTGCACATGTTGTCGAAGTGTGTTTTAGTTTTTAGTGATAACGTCTATGGTACCTTGTTGTTTTCTGTTATTGGTCTGTTATCAGTTTTTGTAAGTTTTCATTCATAAATAAATGTCTTTGTTGACATAAAATATCTAGGATTCTAAATCGTAGTATAATCTTTTTAATTACCTATGTTTTATTAATATCTAGTTACGTACATTATCTTGCAGACAGCGGTAACCTACTGATATAGTCAGGGTTCGCAAGGATAATTATCTAATTATTTATTTAAGTATTTTATTTTATTCTTTATTGCACGAAAAAAAAAACATTAATTCATTGTTTTTTCCATTTTCTGGCAACGGCACTACCAGCCGCACTACCAGAAGTGTCGTTGCCAAATGAACGACACTACCGCGCCTATTTGGATCAAATTGTACAGTCAACACAAGTAAATAGCAACAGCTATCTTAAGAAATGTAACTCAAAGTAATGTAACAGTATTGTATCTAGGATAATCAATGATTTATTACAGATGTATAAATAGGCTATAATTTGAGTAGGTACATTAAAAATAATTTCCAAATCCATAACTTAGAACACGGTAGCTATGACAGAGATTATCGTTTTGGCGCGGCATTATTTTATTCAAACTTTAAAATTAGTTTTCATAACTAATACGACTAGCCTTGAAGAAATATCAGACAATACGTTAGAATTATTTCCCAGTAGTAGTTAAGTAGCCTATTATCAATTGATAATAATAAAAAATATATGTTTTACCTTGTTCGTCGCAAGACAACCTTTCATTACCAATGCTTACATTTATTTATTTATTTTATTGAGTAACTAACACGATTAAAACTAACCAATTACAGTAGTCACTTAAGATTAAACATGAAATAAAAATAAAATCATAAATTATATATAATATAAACTACACACACAGGTCAAATTAAAAATTACTTAGTCAAAAAAACATACTAGGTCAAAGCATATAGCAGGTAATAAATGATTTTTTATTTATTTTAACATAGGAAAAACTAGTCGCACCCATTCATACATTACGCTCCCATAACCTCGAACACACCGATAGAATCTCACTCAGACTATCCGCAAATAAATCGGTTTCAGGGCTATCGTTCAAATAGCCTATTGGCCTAAGTACACCACAAAGTAAAGACAAAAACCTCCATCAACCAAGCAAAGAAACTATAGATATCGATAGATTCAAACAGCTACTAGATACAACATTGGAAACCCACAAACGGGATATACCTAATACCCGAAAAAAAATCCACTCAAAATGTACGAATATAACCTACATCAAATTGTAAACTCCGCGACCCGTGTTACTCAAAACACTTCGACATGCATTGACCTACTATTTACAAACATCACAAACGGTCATATAAAAGAAACCAACGGTATTACTGACCACTACTGTCTCGTCTACATACATAAATAACCAAATTAAATACAAAAATTACTTATGTACAAAAAAGAATAGTATTTGACGTAAACCAATTTAAATTAGACCTTACAAATATTGACTGGAATAACATACTTACGTACTAATTAAAAACGGTGGGCGAAGGCCTGCCTGCGACACAGGAGGTTGCGGGTTCGATTCCCGTCTCGGGACAAATGTGTGTACGATCTGCAGACATTTGTTCAGGGTGTTCTGGTCGTTTTCTATGTATAATAAAAAAACTATCTATGTATTGTATTATATTATGTATATCAGTTATCTAGTACCCATAACACAAGCTCTGCTTAACTTGGGGCTAGATAAAGCTGTGTGAATTGTCCAGCATTATTTATTTATTTAAAAACGAAAATCTGAACGAAAACTATGACATAATTAGTAAAACATTTAAAAAATACCTTGACATGCACTTTCCAATGAAACGACTCAAACTGACCAATAAATCAAAAAACACTTACCTCACTCAAGGGTAAAAAATATGTCCAAAATATCTTGTCAGCACAGAAGAGCGCTAAAAATGATCTCCACACAAACTAAAAACACTATTATCAAAAACCACTATAAAACATATGAAAAACTCCTTAAAAATGTATAAAACAGTCAAAACAATATTAACCTTTATAAATAATATGTGCAATACTACGAATAAAAAGAAAACTATCGGCCGCCCGGTGCAGTCGCCCGCTAATAATTCAATATATTTCATCTCAAACCTGTTTGTGCTCGCGAAATTATACGGATAATTAAGAACTTAGAAAATAAATTCAGCTTCGGCGCGGACGAGATCCCTCCTACGCTGGTCAAAACATGCGTTACGAACTTTGCAACTCATGGACAACTCAAATAAATAAATCGTTTGACCAGGGTACTTTTCCGAATAGTTTACAAATAGCAAAAATTGACTTAACTGTCCTTAAAAAAGGCTGGAAACAAGACAATCCTTCTAACTACAGACCAAAGCCCTCTTGTCAACCATGTCTAAAATATTTGAAAAGACTGGCAAATTGGATTTATAATTCTTAAAAAAATATATGTATAAGTATAAAATAAATAAAAATAAAATAAAATAATTTATTCAAAAATATCTAAGGACCAAAAGGATAACAAAAAAGTATGTAATCTTATTCTAATGGATTTAAAACAATGCGTGTGCCTGAACTAGGTGATAACCTGTTTCTCAGGCAAGAAGAGTGCTAAAAACAAATAAAATAATCAAATAGACCTTACTAATTAATAATTATACAAGACGATAATGGTGAATACTTTCAATAAAATAGTTACTTAAGTTAGTTACTAAACTAGTTTTAATATTAAAGGTGTTTACAAATGTTTGGCTTTACTTTAAAACGGTTAATAAATTTTCTGTGTCTTCGTATGACATACATTGTAGTGTCTCCTTAAGTTTTTCCTTACAACTATTATAATTTAAGGGATAAATATTGGCTAACACATTTAATCTATTATATAAGAAAGGACCAAGGAAACTGTAAAACTTATTTGTAAAAGTATGTTTCTGTCCTAATTGTTTAGGGCAAACGTTATTTTTCCTCCTTTTGTCAGTGCTTTCATAGACATATGGAAGGGCTACGTGTTGCTTAAGTACCATGTTCATTATGAATAACTGTCGAACTGATAAAACTCCACATAATTTAAAGAGGAGGTTTGTAGAAAAAGTAAAAGGACGGAAGGTGGACACTTTAAGTATAGCTCTTTGAGCTCTTTCGACAGTCAGTAATAATGTTTTACCTACTCCACCCCATGATGTAATGCAGTAGGTCAATATGGATTCGCACAGGGCCCGGTAAACTTGTATAATAAGTTTTCGATCTGCAATGTGCCGTAAATTTTTAAAGACAAAAATTAACTTACGGACTCTACTTACCAAAGCTTCTAAATGAGATTTGAATGAGAGTGATTCATCCAATATAATGCCAAGGTATTTTATTTTATTTGTATTGTCTATAGTAGGGCACGTACATACGTTATCGGAACCTTCTAAGCAGTAATGAGCATACTTGAGTATAGATATTTATTTACAATGAGTATAGATATTTAGAATTGCATGAAATTTATGTTATTCTTAAAGTATGGTAGTATTTTCCATTTGATATTGTAAAAATAAAGTAAATTGTTCTGCAGTGCCCTTCCAGGGTGCATGACTGCATGTAAGTGATAACAATCCACCTTAGAAATAAGAATGAATGTACATTATTTATTTATTTATTTTTGCTTGCATGTAGGTACCTACATGCAAGCAAAAATAAATAAATGAAATGAAATAAATATTACAACCAAGAATACAAAACCAAGAAGCAAGATCTTAGTTGGCTTTTAGGACAACAAATAACTTCTACTTTTTCAGCTACAGCAGCAACAAAGCCAACGGAAATAGAATCATCATTGGATGAAGATTCCTTGGGCTTCTTTGGACAATCCAATTTCATTTCTTTATAATGTTCAATCTGACCAACACAGATTTTCACTCAATCTACCTTTAATTAATGTTAATTTGTGTTGGATTTTATATTAAAAATGAATTATTTTTTTGGGTTCTGTACCTCAAAAGGAACCCTTATAGGATCACTTTGTTGTACATATTATGTCCATCTGTCAACCCTCTTTATCACAATTTTTTTTTACAAATAAAGGAAAAAATCTAAAAAGCTTGAATGTGTTGTTAATTCACAAATAACATGTTTGATTCTCGCTATGGCCTAGAAACCTATAGTGTTCTTCCTGTTGACCCAGAATAATTAAATTTGGCAGGAAGCAAGGTCGTATAACACAAGTAAAGGAAAAAATCCGCAAAACCATAAATTTCTACTTTATTCACAAAAGAAATATGACCCCTCACCCTGGATCTAAACCTACTTAATGCCTGGTACCTACTTCCCCTTTACCTAGAATCATGATATTTGGCAAGAAACAAGGTCTTATAATAATACGGAACCCTTGGTGTGCGAGTGGAGTGCAATTGCCCAAATTATAATGCATTTGTTATGAAACAAATAACAAATGAATTTCTTACACTGGTGATAAATATCTAATAATTATCAAGAATCATAATTATCTAGATAATTTCGAACCCTGTAAATAGCTACATTACAAATGGCAAATATAAATAATGCTAGACAAATGAAATGACACAGTATTATCTAGCTCCTAGATAAGCAGATGGGTATTAGACAACAGAAAAAAAACTTGCTAGTCACCTACTAATATATTAAAATAAAACCGGCCAAGTGCGAGTCAGACTCGCGCACGAAGTGAAGGTTTCCATACCATTATCTATAAAAATGGTAAAAAAATCATGTTTGTTGTATGGGAGCCGTTAAATATTTATTTTATTCTGTTTTTTTGTATTTGTTGTAATAGTGGCAACAGAAATACATAGGTAATCTGTGAAAATTTCAACTGTCTTACTATCACAGTTCATGATATACAGCCTACTGACAGACGGACAGCGAAGTCTCAGTAATAGGGTCCCGTTTTACCCTTTAGGTACGGAACGCTAATAAATAGTTAGGTAATGTGCTAACCTGTGCGCGAGCCCTCGCGGGAGGCGCCGAGGTCTGCGTCCAGCACCGTTTCGGCCGGCTCGGCGGTGCCAGCCCTCGCCTCCTCCTGTCCTCTACATCCTGCAATGTGGATACACAATACGTTAGACAAATAACAAGACACATCTGTGAGAAACACTCATCAAATCAATTTTTAAGAGACCTATTTTTGTTAGGCAAAAACCAAAGCCGAAGAAAGCCGGCAGAAAGTAATGTGACGCCCATTGTCGAATATTCTGGGTCAACAAACGTTTCTCTCAATACTTTTATGGTTACGGAATATTGTGCCTATTGATGGTTCTAATCGTTGAAAATGAGGCTTAGTTTATTTTATAATTTGACGTTCGAAGCAATTTGGAATAGGCAAACGAAGAAAACAGATTTTTTAACGTCGCGTCGGCAAATACGATACCTGCTAATAACAGGACGCAGATCCCTATTAATAAATTGTATCTCATGACTGGTTCTCTAGTTAGATAAGAACCGACGGTAGCACTATACTTCACACTTTCATCACTACACTTCCAAACTCAAAATGAGAGCAAAATGAAAAATTGAAAATTCAAGTCTCGGTGTGCTTGAAGTGAGTGAGTGATTAATTAAAAACAAAGATGTAAAGTTGAAGGCAAGAGCGAATGAACGGAATCGATGCCTGCTGTTGGTTGGACAGCTGTTTGCCAATGAAAGTGATATTTAAGAGGTGATTGGTGCATCATTTTATTATTTTCTATTGTGTCCAATCGTCAGATACCACATCGAATCAATAGACAAATAGCTGATTACCAAATACAAATGTTAGTATCCTATTGGTTTATAAACTCCAAACAAAATTAATGATCCGCAACAGTTAGCACGCGTTTACTTCAGCGTGTGGCCAGCCAGTCATTGTTTGTCCAACGAGACGTAGGTACAAATAAAATATATAGACGAGGCGTGTATTTTAGGTAGCGGAGAGTGGTTTTATTCTCATATATGGGTTACCTTGGCAAGGGTCGTTGAGACGTCTATCCTCCCTCTGCAGCCTTAGCATACAAGGTTATTCGCAAATAAATAAGCGTGGTATTATTACCACGTTACGTTATTATTAGCACATTAACGTTATTATTTCACTTCGATGTCAACACCAAGTTCTTTTTTTGGCGTTTATTTCATTGGAAATGCAGCGAATTATCTGAATGAACCAATGAAAAACGAGATCCCCTTCGGTATAAGGAAGGGCCCTAACGTATAGTTAGTATGAAAACTGCATATTCCATGGCCAGGTCAGTCGGCCATGTTACCAAGTTAATCTCTATGGTTTTAAGCTGTTTTGTTTCGAGATTTGTGGTGGTAGATCTGCTGTCAGTTGGTGTTTTCAATTGGAATATTTTGATGATTTTTTGAAATTTACCTATGAAAAGTACATTTTTATTGTAATTAGCTTCGGTTAGAGCCAAAATCATACCCTCGACGTGCTGTATAAAACAGTGTGGTTTGAGGAAGAACAAAAACCAGCCAACATTGACCATGCATCGATAGGTAAGTAAACATTTTCGTTTGTTATTGTTGAATCTTTTTGTATTTTATACAACGTTTTGTGACAAAGTGATTTTTTAAAAGATTATACAGGCTCTGGCTAGTCGCTTGTGGCTGTAAATTCGGTATTTTCTTCAGCGCTCTTGGAAGTAGTTTGTTTACAAACATTGAATAGTGATGTGCCATGCACCTGATAACGAATCGATAGATCTAAATTGTTGATAATAATACTGCAATATTTATTCTACAGGTTCCCTGCAAATTAACATTTGCAAAGAAAATGGATGAAAATGGATGAAAATAATCGGGACTGAAAATATAAACCCCCGACCTACGATAAAGTACGTCTGCTCAATGCATTTCACTGCATTTAACGGAACATTAGATGATAACCTAACCTATTATAATACTGTATGCTTCAGATTTGGTTCCATTAGTTGGAACCAAATAAGAATTTTCTTTTCTAATAGGTATAATGTTCTTAACTTGGAATAAAAAACATTGTGTAACTTGAGTGATTTTTCTGTTGTAGTTTTGTACGAGCATTACTGTCGAGGCAGACAAAGACAGGCATAATATATCCAGCAGTGTACTAATATAGGCTGACGATGATGATAGCTATCGAGCCATTGTGGATCCAATGTGCATGAAAACCACCATACCAAAATTATAAAATGCGAGAGTTGGGTTGGATGGATATGGATGGATAGATGTTTGTTACTTTTTCGCTAGATCGCGCCGAAATTCAGCATCGGTGTAGATTTATACTAGAAACAAAATATCAATAATGTTTATTTCTTAAGGCTTAATATAATAATATAATTTAAACTATAACTATTCCAAACATAGAAAAACTTAACCCCGTCCAAACTAGAAAAATAATAATTAACAAGCTAGAGATTCACTTCATTCTAGCAATCTTTTCAATCAAACAAAGTCAAAATAAATAATAAAACAAATTCCATGCCAAACATAGATATTATTATTATACTCCGACCGATGTGGCGTGGCGGGCGAAAGTCCGCCTGCGACGCAGGAGGTTGCGAGGTTGCGGGTTCGATTCCCGCCTCGGGATAAATGTGTGTACGATCTGCAGACATTTGTTCAGGGTGTTCAAGTCGTTTTTCTATGTATAATAAAAAATATCTATCTATGTATTGTATTATATTATGTATGCCAGTTATCTAGTACCCATAACACAAGCTCGGCTTAGCTTGAGGCTAGATAATGCTGTGTGAATTGTCCAGTATTATTTATTTATTTATTTATACTATTTTTCTATACAAACAATAAAAATATCTATAGATAAAGTACTACGATAAGTTTTTATATTTATTACTATATCTATCGATAATTTCTGTAGGTATTCGATGATGCACGCAAGTCGATACGCGGCACAACACTAGTAAATTCGCCACATTTGATCTAAAGTCTAAGGGGATCTCTGAGCCGCCATATTATGCAACCAAATTGTTTGAGGTTATACAGGAAAATTCCATAGATAGGGCCCAGCCATGGACTTTAGATCAATGGAATGAACCCCCATTATAAAACCGTTTATGTTAGATTACTGTCAAAAAGGTGCTAATAAGCAGATAATGCGTTTAGTTAAACGCATTATCTGCTGCTAAAAAAACGCACTAAGGCTAATATTAACGCACTAAGGCCAATTATAAAGTTAACATAGTAAATATACCACGCTTATTTGCGATTAACCTTGTGTTGTATGCTAAGCCCGCTGGTGTTGTTTGACCTCTGAGAAGTTGGCCATAGATGAATACTATAAGTTGGCCGCCAGACGTTGTCTTTTTTAAACTTCGATATTGCTAATCGTTTGAGAGAGTTTGAGAGGAAAATTAAATTATTTGAGAGTAATTAGTTTTTATGTAAAAAACATTTTATATTTTTGTGTGAACTTGGCCGTCATTCCTGCAAAAATGTACTTGGACGTTTAATTTTTGTTTCATTTGTTTGAGAATCGTTTGAGAGAGATTGAGAGTTCATCAACATCGTTTGAGAGTTATTAATTTAATTATTACAATAAATAATCATTTCTGAAACAGCAATTTTGATTTTCCCTCCAATTAGTGCACTTCCGGTCTGCGGCGCAGGCGCAGTGAAGAAGAGTGAGTAAAAGGGTGAATGAAAGAATGAGTGGGAAAAGACGTCATAGAAAGACATTGACATTCATTGAAACGAAGCGTGTCAGTCGTCGTTAAACTTCGCCAAACATCGTAGAGCGAGAAAGTTAGAAAAAAAGAAAAATCCAGCTAGCCCTACAGTGGTCGCGCTCCTAATCGTAACACGAGTGGTCGCGCGGATTACAGATGTATGCCAAATACAAATTGAAATTAAAAGTCATGTGAGCATTTATTCTTGTTTAATCAAGTTAAATTCTTTAAATCAAAGTTTTACTTCTTGGAAATAATGAAATTAAAATAGATGAAATGTTTGTTAGTAAAAAAAATAACAAAACAAATAAACCTCTCATTTGGCACTAAAAGTTAGATCTTTCGCTGAATTTCAGATTGCAAAAAAACTAATCCAAATACCTAGTCCTGTTCTAATTTGTGTTTCTGACACAAGACTGATAGGTAGTAAAATAATAATCACTAAATGTATATTTTTTTCACGCGTTACACACTTTTTAGTGCTTTAAATCTGCTTTATTCCAGTCATGGAATTTGACCGGTCGGCTTATTCCAACTTCAAAACGAACTTTTAATGCTGGTTTTCTAGTGGAATATTACAAAACATCTTTTAATTTGAACATCAGACTTCGTGGTACATGGTAATATTTTTTTTCCTATCGAAGAGCTCATGGTTTTTCTCAGGCTCGTTGGCGTGCTACCTCCGTATGCAAGGCATTGAAAGCGTTGAGATTAAGTTGGTCAAAGAAAATGCCTAGCAGCCATCTTCTAGAATTTCTAAACTCGTCGTAAAGTGATCTGATCACAGCATATCTAGAAAGCCAACACAGCATATTAGATCATCGTCTTTGCTGATGCGGTCCATTGTCAGATTCTGACCGTTTTTCTAGGGCCATAACAGGAAAATCTTTTGCCTTCTTGGATTCATATCAATGGTCCTGTTTTTCAACTTAATTTTCATCTTCATTTAGAACTCGGCCAGTTGTCGTAGGCTTTATTCTGCTCTTCAGCTTCAGCTAGCTAGATTTTAAGCATTTTTTCTTATATTCAAAGTTATTTTTGAAAATACAAGCAAAATTATATGTTCAGACACGCATAAATACAAAAATGCAAATAACAATTTCTAATTTATTAGTTTTACGAGAAAAAAATACCATAGAACGAGAACAGCTCTGCAAAAAAAAACTTACGTAAGTGGTCGCGCGGCATACAATTATCTTCCACGGACTTTGCAGACTTCCTGTGACTTAACCATGAGAGATCAATGCCTAAACAAGATCTCAGAGCGTTCTGTACATATTTAGTTGTAAGTACACGGAGCCGCTTAAAAATGGCACTTATAGTTTTTGAGAAATTAAAGGTTTTGCAAGTGTGGATTACATATGTAATCCGCGCGACCACTCTAGGGCTAGTCTAGTCATAATACCATTTTACAAGTTAATACTTTGAAATATGTTTAAATAATCATAAAATATCCATGACAAATATTCTAAAATATAAAAATATCAATTTAGATACTTACTTACTACACCCAATATTATTAATAAAATTCGTTGCTCGATTCGTTGCTCTAACAACATAGCATGATTCATGCATTCATGTTGTTAAGAGCAACGAATCGAGTCGTATTGCGTACGCGTACTGTGTGACGTCGCGGCGGCGTCTCGCAACATTCGTAATTTGTAGAAAACACACTGATACACATACCAAACTGCGTTAGGTGCATTTTTTCTCTATTCCGTATTTTGAACCAGACTTGTCTTTTAGTCATTTGATTTAATAGGTGAAGTGTAGAACTACAAGTGACCTGTTGATGGAATCTACTATATTTGCAATGGATTTACTATTTTGAAAATTTTAACCGTAAGCTTCTCCGTCGTTCTTTGTAACGTACGTTTTTAAATCCACCGAATAAGCGCGCGCATGCGTAAAACATACGATCAGCATACGTTTCAATACACGCATGAACGGTACTTGTGTGAACTGAAACAGTGTAGGTACCAATAATACGAAAAATGCGAGTAACGAAATTCATGCGTGAGTAATGTGTAATGTAATGTACCTAATGTAAATGTAAAATACCGAATAGGTACTTAAGTAGGTACGGTTTGCTACAGCTCTATTAGATTACCTTGTGAGATGAATGGATTTAGTAAAATAATTCTAGCTTTAAGAAAATTTCCTGCTCAAGCAAAGCCGAGGGCAAGAACTATACATAATGATCCATAAAAATTCAAGGGTTTGCTCCACTGTCTTGTCACTTTGATAGTGACATTTCTTTGTATACATTATTGGCAGGATTTGAAAAAACAAAACTCTCATAATTTCTCTTCCTTTTACTGTCATAAATTCTACTTCTACGTTTGATTGAGAAATCTATCGGAAAACAGCATTATAAAGCAAAAATAAGAAATAGCCATCGAATATTTCTTTAGTAAGTAAGTATTACTTTCCAGAGAAGAGAATCACTGGGCATTGTAACTTTTTGCAGCCGTCCTCGAGTCCAAAGTTGGTTCGAGATTATGGTGATTCGACGACACAAACTTATAATCTGACCCTCGCTACTCACCGCCTAGCCTACCGAACCTAGTCGGCAAGAGAGACCCGTTTCAGATGGATACCACGGCGAGGAGTCCCCGCTACGTGACCTCGAAACGCACAATAATATACCGCAAAAGCGAGTGGGACGTCCACGAATTTGAAGTATGGAGCGGCGAGAGGTTGTGCCGGATTGCAGCGCTGCGCATGCCGGGTTCGCTGTTGGTATGGCTCGGCGGCGGCGGAGGCGGCGCAGCGCTCGGCGCGGCGGCGCTGGGCCTGCCGGCGGCGCGCGGTGCACCGGGGGCGGCCTGCACGGTGCTGCGAGGAAGCGAGGACGCGGCGGCCGAGGCCGTGGCTCGGCGACTTGCTGCGGCGCTGGCTTGTCCGGTGCATGTGCTGTGCGGTGCTTCCTTTGACCACTTCACTCTGCCGCTCGTCGAACGCGCTCTCCTTACCCATCTCAAGAGCCTACCTGCACATGAATGACTGTCCAGTGTGACCAGGTTTTACAGTTACAGACTAAAGTCTCAGTGCCTTGTACGAACCTGCTGGATATGTTCATAGGTGATAGACCTAGTAAGAATGAGTTAGTTTTTTATTTGTACACAAAATACACACCAAGCTGAATTCATTGGTGTGGTGCAGCCAGGCGCTGAGGTCCACCCGCAATGCAGGAGGTTGTGGGTTCAAGTCCTGCCTTGAGACGTTTTCTCTTGGTTTAGTGTGTTGTGTGCGATGTGATCAATGCTGATGGATCACTATTACTGCCCAACAGCCATTACTATTAGTCTACCACTTGTAGGTGTATAATATATTATGTGAGTATGTTTATGTAAATTAGTCTGCATAATGAAGCCCACAACAGACAGCTATAATAGTAATAGAAATACAACAATACATGGTAAAATCAATTTACATGTCAAACTTTCATAAAAATTGGTAAAATACAAATTGTACTCTTGGATTCAAATATAAATGATAGCAAAGTATATTATATATATATATTTAGTAAAGAAATGGGCGAGTGCCCACAGATGTGCCCACTCTACTCAAAGTAGCTGCATCACATAATATGTATGTCACCAAAATAATGTCGACAGTTATAGCACAATATATTTTGGTGTAGTAAGAATATAAATATTATATTATAGAGGTTTAGAGAACTAATGAGTGCAAAAATATATACTAAAGCATAGCCACTGTCTGTGGCAGTTTACTATACCGTTATATATATTATAGCTCTGTCTGTTGTAGGCTTAAACTTGAACGTTTGTATTTCTTTAATTTTCCTTTTAATTAAAACGATGACAAACAGATACTGTAGTTTTCAACACCATAGTTATATAAACCATACTGGGTACCAACCTCTTAGCTTTAAATGCCCATCAACCTCAACAGTCAGAATGAGAAATATGTTTATTGTTAACAGTAGTAAAAAAATTATTAAGTTGAAGGTGTACAGTTTCAACAGCTTACCTTAAGTCTACCTGTGTTGGGTAAGCAGGCGCGGTCGCAGCCTAAGACTGGGGGGGGGGGGGGTCACACTTGGTACCTAATCAGTAATCAGCCTAGTTCGTAATTTATTAAAATACTAGTCTCTGCCCGCGGCTTCGCTCGCGTTGTTTCTATGGAAACGTTATTTCTATCCCATGGAAACTGTTCTATGATAAAAAGGAGTCTATGTTTGATTCCAGGCTAAGAGCTACATCTATGCTACGCATCTTCTTCTTCTATCTTTTATCGATAAAAGTAAAAAAGTTTTTACTTTTATCGATAAAAGATCTTCGATAAAAGTAAAAACTTTTGGAACGAAGTTCCTTATCGCGCGTTGCGAAAGGGGGCTAGACCGAAACTCGTAAGTCTATGGTAAATGCGACCCCAGGAACTCGTAAGTCTATGGTATGTAACGACACTTACGTTTTGCTATTGTTAGATACGACATTATCACAAAGGAATAAGGTTCAAATTGAAACACCGCATATTTCAGAATTGCATAGATTAGGTAATAGTATAATAGTCGCGCCCACGCTCGAGAGATACCACAGAATACGCTTCCAACAACCACCACAAGAGGTGGGATAACGACTGACATTGTTGATGCACGGACGAAGGAAATCACCCTTCCGTGGTTAGTATGTCAAAACTTCGTACATAATTGTACGAGGTTGGTTGTGTCCTCGTACCTCGTACGGAAGACCACAAATCTCGTATTTGTACGAGGAACCTCGTACGGTTGGCAACCTTGTCTGTCTGTCTCTCTCTCTCTCTCTTATAGAAAGCAAGCCAGTTATTTTCGTTTCGTCTTTCTATTTCGCATTGAACAGGTTAATACAGGAATACAGGTTTTTTGTACATAACATAACATAAGCCGTTCTGTGACACCCCCACGACCCCAGCCCCCTTGAACCCCCTCCCCCAACACAAAAATCTGATATGGGTAGAGCTTAGAGTATACCGTCATTCGGGGTAAAAGGACGCATTGGGTAAAAGTACGCACTGCCACTTTCTCGGACTACGGGGGAGTGAGCGGAGAAGCTTGTTCGGCGAAAGTGAATGAGGTCAAGCCACCATTTTGTGTCAACGTCAGTTGAGGGATGCACGGCGTGTTGTGCGAGTTACAAAGCAAACAATCAAATTAACGTTTAATTTGATGTTTTGCGAAGTGAAAGAAAAGTGTGTTGTTCCTAAGATTGTTTTTGTTATGAAGTAAGAAGCTTTAATCGATTTAATGTAGTGTTTGGACATTCTTTTAGTCAGTAATATTTTAACCTAAGCTAAATTGTTTCTTAACTAAGTGAGGATATATATTCCGTATATTATATTATATATTCCGCAGCAACATCAGCGGAGTCCCTCAAACGGCGGAAATACGCTAATCTCGACCGAGGTTACCTATTCGAGCCGTTTGGGGTGGAAACCCTAGGTCCTTGGGGTCCTGGGGCACATGGAATATACAAAGATCTAGCAAAACTCCTAATAGAGTTCACAGGTGATCGGAATGCTGGCTTTTATTTCGGTCAACGAATTAGCATTGCCATTCAACGTGGCAATGCTGCCAGCATTCTGGGCACTTTGCCTTCTGGTGACGGCTTAGATTTTTAGAAAATAGATTTAAGTGTAAATATTAGTTGTAATTATTATTGTATTTTCTTTAGTAATAAAATGTATTTAGTGAGGATTATTTCAATTATCGGCTGAACGGGGTAAAATGACGGGGGTAATAGTTCGCACTTCGCGGTTCGTAATTGTACTACTACGAACCGCGAAGTGCGAACTATTACCCCCGTCTATATCTTAAGGTCGTTAACTAAAGGAAATAGTTTAAGTTTGATTTATATAAAGATTCTTTAATATTAGTCCATAAATTATGTAAAATTTGTTAATTTTCTTAAATTATTCCCAGTTGTACAATTTTGGTACATGCGAACTTTTACCCAAACGACTGCCTACTTTAACCCAAATTTAGGGGCAAAGGTACGCAGTCCGACCAATTCACAGTTTCCTTTAAATATAAAAAAACTGTTTAGGTAATCGCCAAAAACTTTATGCACTTTAGAAGTATAATAAATTTGCTATATGAAACGCATAACTGTGTTCCTAATATCGTGACAGTTTAAGTGTTATTAACGGAAGAAGACAAAAGTGCGTCACTTTACCCCGAATGACTCTATCGATTTCGACTAACTTGGGGGTGAGGATTCCGAATTTGATGACGGCAGGGGTGTGTGGATACACACAAGGCGAGCGAAGCGAGCCTTGCTGCGTGACAAAACGAGCGGGGCCGTATTGCGGTGAGCGAAGCAAACCGCAATGCGGCCACCATAACAAAGCAAGGCGAGCGAAGCGAGCCGCGCTTCGTGTTCGGTGAGCGAAGCGAACCGCAATACGACACCTATCGCACTGCAAGGCGAGCGAAGCGAGCCGCGCTTCGTGTTCGCAACCTGTTGGTGTGGGTCGGATTGCAGTGAGCGGAGCGAACCGCAATACGACCCCGTTAACACAGCAAGGCGAGCAAAGCGAGCCGCGCTTCGTGTTCGCACCCACCCACTTATATGGGTATGGATTTCGAGTAACTCTAACTCGTAGATTACGAAAAAGATGTCCATTTCCAAATTCAAGATGGCTGACATTTTTTAATCGCAAAAATCACTGTTGGAAAGAAAACACAATATTAAGTCAGTGTCAAAAGATAGAACTGTCATTGTAAGCCTTATGTGAGGCAGCTGTCATTCGAGAATGATATTAGTCTTGTATAAAGCGAAAACTGTCTCTTCTGCAAATACCACAGAACGATACGCTGTAATAATAATCTCATCTGCTGCTTTGTACATGTAAACCGTAATCCCATAATAAAAACAGTTCGCCCCTATCCAGACATCTGTGTTTTATTACACTCATGGGTTTCCTTTTCGACTAATTCAGATACGTAGATTACGAAAAAATGTCCATTTTCAAATCCAAGATGGCGTCGTTTTCGACTAACTCGGACACGTAGATTACGAAAAAGATGTCCAAAATGGCTGACATTTATTAATCGCAAACTCTCTTGGATTCGATTTCGAACAAATCGTGCGTGTAGGTTACGACAAGGGGAACACAATTAAAAAGTGAACAATCTACACAACGCTCGTGAGCTGCTTGCAGCTCGCGCATATGTAATTAAATTATTATTACTATGATCAATGGCGGCGTATCATGGGTTGGCAACCGGGGCGATTTTCTACCAAGTACCCAAAAAAACGATAACAAAAATACTGAACCACCTTGGGGGTTGGTTGACTATCCGAACCCACAACTTGTAATAATAGGAATGATGAGTAATGGCGAGCGGAGCGAGCCGCGACATTTTTTGAACTGTATTGGATTTTTCGGATATTTGGTGAAAGAAAAGTGACTTAGTTTGTCATAGGTACTAGGTAGGTACTCTAGCTATGACAAACTAAATAAACAGTTAAGAATATCAATTTAGGCTAGCGGAGCGAGCGTTAGTAGCGGTAGGTAATAAGTATTGTAAGACCACGGTGAACAATATTTTTTTCCGATTTAGAATAAAATTAAAGTAGTAAAATACCGCCGAAATTTTTGTAACTTTTTCGGGTGGTCACAAATAAGTTATAAAGAGTATGAAAAAAAGCGGAGCGAGCCCTGAAAATTGTAAAGACTAGGTACGGTGGTAGTTAAAAAGCTATGCATAGGTATAAATAACGTGGAGCGGAGCTATCCTCCGTTATTTTGAAGTTTGGTGAGGTCGGCTTAGCAACAAAGACAAGGAAGCTAAAACGACGGTGAGCGGACACAGCTGTAGTACTTTTGTGTTTTTTTTTCTGTTCACATTTTTACTGATCTATATGAGCAAAAAAGTTCACAATACAAATAACGGCGAGCGGAGCGAGCCGCTGATTTTTTTTACTTTTTCGGGTCTTAAACAAATTAAGAAGAGTATGACAAATAAATAACAAAGAGCGGAGCAAGCCCTGAAACGTTGGCGAGAAATTGTGGCGGCTGCGACAATTGTTACGAAACGAATCCAAAATAAGTATCACCGAGTAGAGTGAGCCACAACCTGTTTTGAAATCGGTTAAACATGCTTAAATAAAAAAATATCATTTATTTCAGACCGACAGATCCATAGGTAGTACACGATTTCAAAGTTAATTAAATAAAAATTACATTAAATTACACAATTAATAAAATAAAATAAAAATTTAAAATCAAATAAAGTTAACAATTAAAATCGAAAATCAAATAAAATTAAAATTTACAGATCATTGAGCCACCAGCGATGATACTGGTTTCAGCATCATCATCCAGTGGCCCATGATACTGGAGCGGAGGTCCTGCGCCACGGCGGCCAGCAGGCTGTTGGTGCTGCGGCGCATGCGGCCCACCAGGGATGCGACCCGCTTGCGCATGATTGCGTGGAACCCATCTACGTGCGCGTCCGCGAACATCCCTGATGCGCTACAGTACCGCGGCAGCCCCAACAACATCCTGAAGCCGTTATTGTACTGGACGCGTAAGCCGTTATAGGCTTTTTGTGTATATCTGGCCCACAGACTGCACGTGTAGAAAGAAGTACAATATGCCTTAAAAAGTGTAATTTTGACTGGCGTTGTACAACGTGCGAATCTGCGAGCCACCATAATTACACCTCACCGACCGACCCGGCTTAGCAAGACAAAAACTTACCCGCTCCTGTGGATAAGTTCTAGGTAACAATTATTTATTTATTTATTTAATATGGACTTAAAAATAGGATAGGTACGGTTACAATTTCAATTTCTAGGCGACCAATTTATCTATATAGGTAGGTACTATACATATAATAATATTATAAAGAGGAAAGATTTGTTTGTTTGTTTGACGGGAATAAGCTCTGAAACTACTGAAACGATTTGAAAAATTCTTTCACCATTAGAATCCTAAATTATCCCTGATGGTTATAGGCTATAGAATATTTTCAAAAAAGTTAGGGATCCGTATGAAAACTTCGATAATGTAACCCAAAGGTGTGAAAAAATTACCATGAAAAATCAAAAATCCGCGGAAACTATTGACAGCGCGAGATTCAATTGGAAGAGGAATTAGGTAGGTACGTTTCCGTCAGATTTATTCCATATGAACGCAGAATAAGTAATTCAAACCACGAATAAATTTGAATCTCGCTTCAACGCGAAACGAACAATCTTGGTAGGTATTTTATGTAGGTAGGTACCTATTGTTAGTTTATGTATTTACCTGCTTACCAACGAAGGAGGGAATGCAGTTGGCACCGTAAACTACAGACAAATCACGAAACGAAAAATCTCACGACATCTCATCAAAGGGGGGGGGGGGGGTCCCAAAAATCACCTCACGTATCTAAGGATGCCCCCTCAGTCAAAATACCTCTATCTACCCGTGTGAAGCCGGGGCGGGCCGCTGGTTTTTTTTTAATATGTTACCATATTTACCATCTAGAGTTTTAAGTTCTATGGGAAGATTATTGAAAAAAAAAATAGTCTTTACCTACTGGAGAGGCTGTAGCACTTCTTGAGGCCATACAAAACTCCATAGTCTTCTCTGATTCCATAGGTTGCCTTCAGACTATCTTTCTAATCATTTGAAACATAAAGCCCGCTTTCCCATAATTCTACAAATTAAAAAAGCTTTGTTCGATTGCTATGATCTTGGGATTAATGTTGTTCTTACGTGGATCCCAGGCAATTCTGGGATTCCAGCATTCCAGGTACCTACCTAATGAAACAGTTGACATCCATGACAAATCAGCTATCCAAATTGGTTCTCTTGATCATTACAAAACATTATTCCTATGACCTTTGCCTTCTCTCTAACTTTCTTGAAAAATCTTGGAGTTTTTTTGGCCAAATTAAAGATGAGGGATCTCTCTATGTGTGAATGTGGTTTGGAAGACGGGACTGTGGACTAGAGATGGGCCGAACATGGGTTTCACCGAATACGAACATTCGGCCGAATATTCGGTAAAACTTTTACCGAACCGAATATTCGGCCGAATATTCGGTACATTTGATTCCGTTCCGTCGTATATGAGATGTCACATTTGTCTTATATCTCAGTAGACTATAATTAAGTTCCTAACTCTTAATGTGTAGATTAAGTGATTGATCTCTTAAATATCAACCTGAAAGTACAAACAAATTACTAATTTTCTTTATAAAGAACTATATTGGTTGAATAGGATAGATTTAAACGTTTAATATCAATAAATATATTTTGCGACGCTATGCTGAGTAGAAACTAGAAAAAAATATTATTCATAATCTACTAAGGTGTTGTGATTTGATTCAGCTATTCTCTAACACAATAAAGACTGACCGAAATAAATATCTTGTTTATTTTCCTTCAATTAAGGCCTGTTTAATATATTATTATAAAGAGTTAACACAGAAGCCTAATCCCAAAAAAGCTAGATACCTATATTTTGCATTAAGTTATTATGGATTCCTTGCCTACCCTGCAAGGGATCCGGCGTGAAGATATTGATTGAAGTTATTATCTTTTTACCAACCTACTTTAATTGAAAATAAAGCTTCAGTGACGACAAAATCAGAAAGCTACACTCTAAAATACTTACTTCATTACACTGTATACACTCAAATCGTGATAATACACGGGTCTTAACAGTAATAACTTTGAGTATCACTTTGCCGAACATTAGGTGATTCAGCCGAATATTCGGCCGAATATGAATATTCGGTAAAGCTGCCGAATATGCCGAATACCGAATATAAAACGAATATTCGGCCCATCTCTACTGTGGACCACATATTTTTTATTTGCCCTAAACTTAGTTCCTCTTTGTATGAACTCCTCCCTCCAGTCCAGATATCCCTCGTATGAACTCCTCCCTCCAGTCCAGATATCCCTCGTATGAACTCCTCCCTCCAGTCCAGATATCCCTCGTATGAACTCCTCCCTCCAGTCCAGATATCCCTCGTATGAACTCCTCCCTCCAGTCCAGATATCCCTCGTATGAACTCCTCCCTCCAGTCCAGATATCCCTCGTATGAACTCCCTCCAGTCCAGATATCCCTCGTATGAACTCCTCCCTCCAGTCCAGATATCCCTCGTATGAACTCCTCCCTCCAGTCCAGATATCCCTCGTATGAACTCCTCCCTCCAGTCCAGATATCCCTCGTATGAACTCCTCCCTCCAGTCCAGATATCCCTCGTATGAACTCCTCCCTCCAGTCCAGATATCCCTCGTATGAACTCCTCCCCCCAGTCCAGATATCCCTCGTATGAACTCCTCCCTCCAGTCCAGATATCCCTCGTATGAACTCCTCCCCCCAGTCCAGATATCCCTCGTATGAACTCCTCCCTCCAGTCCAGATATCCCTCGTATGAACTCCTCCCTCCAGTCCAGATATCCCTCGTATGAACTCCTCCCTCCAGTCCAGATATCCCTCGTATGAACTCCTCCCTCCAGTCCAGATATCCCTCGTATGAACTCCTCCCTCCAGTCCAGATATCCCTCGTATGAACTCCTCCCCCCAGTCCAGATATCCCTCGTATGAACTCCTCCCCCCAGTCCAGATATCCCTCGTATGAACTCCTCCCTCCAGTCCAGATATCCCTCGTATGAACTTCTGTCAAATGCCTGTTCACTCTCTCCTTCTCCCCTCCTATTAGGTACCTATTATACATTTATTTTGTAAATTTGTAAATTTCAATAACATTAAGTTGTAAATAGCTTTACCTAATCTTTACTTAATGCTGTCTGCATAGGTGTTATGTTGTTTCAGTTCAGATTTAACAAAACTGGATATTCAGATAAAATGATTTAATTACTTAGTATGACTCTCATTCTACCTCTACCGGCAAAGAATAATGTTCATCCAGTCGCCCTGTCACCACGATCGCTGTAACGCGGTTGAAACGTTGGGGAAAACAAAACAAAAGGTAGGTACCTACGCGATAAATAATACACGATTGTTTAGGCACTTTTGTACCCAAATGAAACTCCCGAAATGATTAGATAACTTGTATTAATAGAATTTACAGTGTGTGGAATAAAGGTGGCAAGGGAAACAATCGTCATGCTTTGCGAGTCAATGTTGAATGGTGATCTGTCAAAATCTGTACATAATGCCGCCTGCAGTAAAACAAACTGTCGTGGAGACTTGCTCTTCATATTCAGTCAGGCGCAAACATCCTTCCCCTGTTGAAAACCTCGGTTTTCAATTTTGTAGTTCTTTAGCAGTTGGAAGTGGGCACAAGCGAACCAAAGGGACGGCGCATGCATCCTCCTCTTGTAGTTACATCAGCAACTCGACAGCATCATCATATCAGCAGGACAATAGAATAACTTGGAGATACCTACTTCCGAGTTTACAGCAGAGCGGTGGAGAGTCATCTTCTTGAATGAGTACCAAGTCTCCAATCTTTGGGTTTGAAGAATTGGTTTTCCATTTATGGCGTTGCTGCAGTTCGGCAATATACTCTCGCTGCCATCGGCGCTAAAAATGTTGGTGAATTTGCTGCAGCCTTTCGTAACGATTTAGTTTGTTACGGTTGCAGTCTTCCAAAGCAGGCGAAGGTACCTAGGTATAGCGGTGAGTCCTTCTTCGCTTGCAAAATCAGATAAACAAGATGAGTTCGATTTTAAAAAATTCCGGGTAGTGGGTAGGTACCTACTTCGTGCCTTCCGTTCACTGGCCACACATACCTACTAACTGCTAATAGCAGCTGTGGGCCGGGAAAATATTGTCATTGCTTTTGAATAAAGAACACGCGGAAGTATCATATTTACGTAAACTGAAAAACCCACGTTGGAACATGTTGCACGTTATGATGACGTTTATTCTAAACGCCTAAAAAGGGCATACAGAGACGCTTTCTTTATCACGTCTCATACCGAGATAGACTGGCGAAGCGACTCAGGAGATACGAGGGTAGAATGATACTATTCTACACAAGGTGTAGAATAGTATCATTGAGTGTCATGAAGTTGTTAGTAGACTTAGCATCAACATTCCCTCGCGTTCACCTAGAGTCAAAGCCTTTAGCCTTTTCTATATACCATTTTCTCCAGCCAACGCCGGTCAAGACGCAGTCATGCCAAGACTGTGTAAAATGTATAATAGGTAACTTGTTCAGAAAGAATGACCTAGATAGGTATAAGCGAAGCGAACCGCTTCCTAAATTCAGAAAAAAGTAGAATCTCTCAGTAACTAACTCTTGCCACCTAACAAGATGAATAAGATTTTGTGTAGATTACTTCCTAGATTGTTTTCAATTTTCCTAATACTATGTTAATTTAATTTAAAATTAATCTAAAAGTTCATGCACACTGGTAACTCCCGTTGCCCGGACTCTCATGAGTCCGGTGTCCTCAGGAGCACCACAGGGATTCATTTATATTTTAATTTAGTTATTAATATGTATACCTACCTTACAACTACTAATCTACCTACCTACCATCTGATGTACCTACTCCTCCTACAGGACCGGAAACTCCTGTTGCCCGGACTCTTTATGAGTCCGGTGTCCTCGGGCACCATGGATTCATTTAACACCCACCTATCGTAGTTTAATTTAATTATTACGTACCAAACTAGTTTCTCAATTTGTATGTAGGTACCTACCTACCTATTGTTTATAAAATATGTAGGTACCTACTCACCTACCTACATTGATTTTGTTTGCTGACTCATTATCATGATAATTTTAGTTAGACGTGGCCACCTGTAATTGTGGGAACACAAAATGTATGAAACAATTTGTATCTTTTATAATCTGTCTATATTATGATTCTTTCGTTGGTGGTTTTAATTATAGTAAATAAATAATTTGAAACGAAGAGCGCGCCGGCAATGTTGTATGAAACGGTGTGCTGTTTGAATTTAGAACTCTTTCATCTATTACACATTGCGTTCTCGTGGCTGTATAGCCACAGATGCGTACCTTTTGGCACAAACTGTAAAATAAAAATAAAAAATTGGCGGTAAAGCGGAGTTCGTTGTTATTTTGTTAATAAAATAAAATTTATTATGTAAAAGGCCCTTTTTTATTTCCTTGCATTTTTTAAGAAAAGCACTATAAGGCCGAAATGGCAATTGCCTGTCTCGTATCATTGAACGTCATACTCGACCTGCAATTGCCTAGGTACCTACCTATTTCGCTGCCTTTGCAGTAATAGTACATTATGCCAAACCGGCGGCGGCGGCGGCGGCGGGGCCCAGCCCTCTGAGTTAACTCTAACATAGACAAAGCACTAATATGTGTATAGCATATAAAGTTCTTTTCCTGATTAAGTTTTGATTATTTATTTTACGAACCAAGTCTTGGTTTCTCATAATGTATCTACTATTATTAAGAACGTAGTTCCTGGTCCAAACCCTAGTAGGTAATTACCTAAATTACATTAGAACGTTCTTATAGCTGCCCATAGCAGTGCGTGCTAACTTGCCGGCAGAAACTTACGCTAAACCACTAAGGAGTTTTGTTGGACGGAGGCGGAGGCTGTTGCAGACGGAGCACCGCCGCCGCCGCGCCGCCGCGCCACCCCGTCCACCCCGGATGCACGCTCCGAGGCGGGCGGGCGGCCCAGCGGCGGCCCCGCCCCTCGAAGGCGGGTCACGGGGGCGGGCGTGTGGCGCGGACTGCGCCGCTCGCCAGATCCGCGCCTAGCGCCGAGCTGCACGTACCTCGGTCGGCGCAGTCCGCGCGCGCGACCCGCGACCCACGATGTCTGTGCGTGACCACCAGTGCTGTGCTTATACGGTGACCTAGGTACCTTACTTGCCTACCTACCTACCTAGTGCTGTGACAACCCAGTGAGCTTCCCACATTCGGCATTACGTTCATAACTAGCCTTGTACCATTGTGCGGTTACAAAGTGTTTCTTGTTTATAGGTACCCACATAATAAACGATTTAAGGATTTTTGGACTCATCCTTGGCACACATCTTGGTGAGTACGTATAGACCTTAATACCCAACTAGGTACTTTATTATATTCGTAATATTGTACATTGTATTCGTAAACTGCAGGTAGGTGCCTACTGCAGTTTACGAATACCAAACCAAACCACGGTAATATTATTTATCTATACAAATACCTAGGTATTACCGTGACACAACACTTTAAACTAGGTATGTTTAGGTAATTATTATATTAATTAGGTATCTACCTACTTCTCTTATCAGTTTAATACCTAAGTAGGTCCTTACTACTAGATGAGGTACTAACATACTACTTATAAACAATTTTGTTTAATAATTAAAATTGTCTATAATGTCAGGACAAAGAGTTTTATATTAGTATACCTAGATAGATTACATGTACAAAGAATAATCGTAGTAACCCTAATTTTTATAATTTCGTATCACATCACACTAATATTATAAATGCGAGAGTTTGGATGGATGGATGGATGTTAGTCACTTCTTCACTTCACGCCAAAACTACTCAACGAAGCAGGCTGAAATTTTACATAGGTACCTAGGTAGATGTAGTTCTATACCCGGAATCAAACATTACATACATAAGCTACTTTTTATTCCATAGAACAGTTCGTTGCGGGATCATACCTAGGATAGAAATAACCTTAATACGTCTCCATAGAAACAGAAACAACGCTTGCAAAACCGCGGGCCTTAATTTTGTACTATTAATTACACACTGTATCTTAAGTATTTAAAGTCTAGCTAACTAGAATAATTGTAGTAACTAAGTAGTTAGGTACATGTAATATCTAAATTGTCCACGAGAGCTACTGCCGACAAACTGTTTCACAGTTTGGCAGAAATTAAATAAGGAAATGTACCTACTTTAAGTTGATAATAAATAAATAAAATAAATAAATTCTAGTTTATACTAGAAAGTAGTAGTTGTAGTGGTTGGTAGTAGTAGCTATAGGATATTGCCAAATTGTGGTCATCCTATCAGAATAAAAGCGTTAAAAACATATTTCCCTTGATTTTAAACTAAAACATATACAGTTTTTGCAGATTACATGAATAAAATTACAATAATTTTTGAATTTTTATCTGTGACGGAAACGAAAATAATGTACCTAACTGGTTGCACATCTATGATGTCACACATGCGTTTATACAATAATGGTCATCCTATGGCATTAGTAGGCGTTTTTTGGTTTTTACCCGACTACCAACAGGGGAGGGTTATGATATGAGGTTAGCACCCTATGTTTGCCCCCATTTTTCTTATGTACTCCATTTTATCTTTGTCTGTTATTTTTAAGTTATGTGTGCAATAAAGTATTTTCTATCTATCTATCTATGTTTGTATGTATGTATGTTTGTATGTTTGTATGTATGTGGCCGATTTCTTTGTTCCCACGTAGCGCTGAAACTACTGGTTCGATTTCAACAAATTATGTATCGATTGATTCGTCTCAATACCCCGATGGTTATAGGCTATAGGATTTAGGGCTCCGACCCCGAATAAGCCTTCAAAACGCGTATTAAAGTTTAGGTAGCCGCAGGCTGCAGGCCCCATAGAGAAAAATTACAATACCTACGACCTATTTTCATTTTCAACTCTATGCCTATCAAATATGACCGATAGGTACGTCATTCTATTTTGTCAATGTAAATGTTTCAAACTTTTATAACTTTCACGTAGTCGGGTTGTAGTTTTTAACTTTATCTTGTTGGGTGTTAAATTCGAATTTGAAGCTATTTCTAATACTGGTTAATAATTTTAGGAAAATATTTCTCAAAAATTATCAGCCAGTACCTATAAATATATAACTAGTTTGGCATAAATATTTGTTTCGAATCTCAAAATGGAGTCAAATGTTGTGCGAGCCGTTACTAGCAACCTACCTAAGCTGAGTAGATGAGCCTAAAATGGACGCATATTTACGGTTGCACATTTCTTTAGTAATAGGTACCGTAAAACGGGGTTTTTTTGCGCCAAAAATTGTAGTGATTTTTATATTGTCCTCTAAAATATGCAAAAAATCTACTTTATGTATAGGTAGGATATGGATTAAAACGATTGAATATAATATTCAGAATAGGTAGTATATTTACTAGTACGACTTTATAACACAATAATCTGACTTTTTTTTAAATCAAAGTTTGGCGCAAGGTAGGTAGGTATCCTCTTCGGCGGGGGCACTTTTCGCCATATTCTAAATTCACCTACAATTCATTAGAGCTATGGCGCAAAGACTCCTTACGTACTATATGGCGCAATGCCCTAGTAGGGCATTGCGCAATGTAGAGAAGGGCAGCCCTACTCTACATTGTCCAGCTCTTTGACGCTGAAAAAACCGCGGCGGTTGGTCATTTTGGGAGGGTCAATGCATCCTATGACGTCATTCCATCCAAAATAGCTAATATTTTTGATCTGTGGCCATTTCCATGCCTTACCGACCTCTGCATTGAAATATATTAAATAGAATTAATACAAAAATATATTTTCTTAAACATGCGCGGAAATATTGTAATTACTTTTGAATAAAGAACACGCGAAGTATCATATTTACGTAAACTGAAAACAAAATCACTTCCCGGCGCGTTCTTTGAATTTGGAACGAAGAGCGCACCGGCAATGTTGTATGAAACGGTGTGCTGTTTGAATTTAGAACTCTTTCATCTATCGTACACATTTGCGTTCTCGTGGCTGTATAGCCGATGCGTTTACATTTTGGCACAAACTGTAAAATAATAATAAAAAATTGGCGGTAAAGCGGAGTTCATTTATTAATAAAAGTATTGTACAAGCTGTCGCATAAGTACCTACATGCAGTAGGTATATTTTAAGTCGAACATTTCATGTAAATTTAACTTAGCTTGCATTGACCGCAATTAGCGATTACTGTGGAAACAATAAATTCAGTGTTCTACCATCACTCAACGGGTTCGGTTATTTTAATCTCTTCGGAGTTTTTACCACTCTCAGCTAGCTAGCATCCCTTAGCGTTTTACCCCAGCTTAGCTTATTGATTGCAACCCAATCATTTGGTCCTTCGAGCCTTAAAGTGGGATCATTTGTTCCTTCGAGCCTTAAAGCGGGATCATTTGGTCCTTCGAGCCTTAAAAGTGGGATCATTTGTACCTTCGAGCCTTAAAGCGGGATCATTTGGTCCTTCGAGCGTAAAAACGGGATCATACGGGAGTGAAAATTCCATTGGTTCTGCGAACTTTGACCCAGTGACAGTGACGACACTAGTTCACGTGTCACTACCCCGTGACTGAACTATCGGGACTCAGCTAACTTTATCGTTTATCTGTGCGAACTAAGTGCCGTTTAAACGGGTTATAAGTATTGGCGTGAATCAATACTTAGACTACAGCTCAAAGTAGATTCGTGCAGCAGCTTTCGTGAGTCAGGAGACTCACCCAGCACCAGCTATCCGTTTCTGTGGGCCAGGAGGCTCACACAGCAGCAGCTTATCTTTCCGTGCGCCAAGAGACTCGCACATCAGCTATCCGTTTCTGTGGGCCAGGAGGCTCACACAACAGCAGCTCATCTTTCCGTGCGCCAAGAGACTCGCACATCAGCTATCCGTTTCTGTGGGCCAGGAGGCTCACACAACAGCAGCTCATCTTTCCGTGCGCCAAGAGACTCGCACATCAGCTATCCGTTTCTGTGGGCCAGGAGGCTCACACAACAGCAGCTCATCTTTCCGTGCGCCAAGAGACTCGCACATCAGCTATCCGTTTCTGTGGGCCAGGAGGCTCACACAACAGCAGCTCATCTTTCCGTGCGCCAAGAGACTCGCACATCAGCTATCCGTTTCTGTGGGCCAGGAGGCTCACACAACAGCAGCTCATCTTTCCGTGCGCCAAGAGACTCGCACATCAGCTATCCGTTTCTGTGGGCCAGGAGGCTCACACAACAGCAGCTCATCTTTCCGTGGGTCAAGAGACTCGCACATCAGCTATCCGTTTCTGTGGGCCAGGAGGCTCACACAACAGCAGCTCATCTTTCCGTGCGCCAAGAGACTCGCACATCAGCTATCCGTTTCTGTGGGCCAGGAGGCTCACACAGCAGCAGCTCATCTTTCCGTGGGTCAAGAGACTCACACTGCAACAGCAGCCGTCTTCGTGGGTCAGGAGGCTCACTCGGCACCAGCTCAACACTAGCTTCAGCTCCAGCAGCAGATCTTCTTGGCGTGAGTCGAGAGATACGCCTAGCGGCAGCTTCCAAGTAAGATCGTTCAATTTTACTTGCATAAATAGCGATCATGACGAACTACGAGGCGATCTTCAACCGCCAAGCGGAGATCGTCACCGAGCTTCAGCGCATCGGCAATAACTTCGACAAAGATTCAGCTCATCGGAAGACCTCGGAGTATCTGAAGTTGAGGTTAGACGCTTTAGATAATCTCTGGGGAGAGTTCGATGTTAACAATAATCGTCTTGAAGGGTTACCTACTAAATCACAAAGGTACTTTCAGGAAACGATCTACGATCGTACAGCTAAATACTATCGTGATACTAGAGCGAAAATAGCAGCTTATGAGCCATATAAAGTAGAAAAACCATCAGGGTCGGGTACAGGTACAGGTTTAGGTACTAACACCGAGACTGGTTCAACTAGCAAAATCGACGAACTTCTGTCCTTACAAAGGACTAACTTTAGAGCATTTAGGCGACTAGTGTCAGGTATCAAAGTAAGCGATATAAGCGAAAAGTGGGAATTAGAGGACGAGCTACACAGCATCCAAGCTAGATGGAACGCCATCGACAAGCTTCATCTAGACATAGATAACATTCTCGAAGGTGAGGATGAGATCTATCAGGATGAATTTACTAGGCAAGAGACTTCGTTCAAGATTATAAAAAAGGCGCTCAATCAAAAACTACAACAGCTTCATCTCACATTCTTAAATCTACTCCTTTGCTTGAAATACCAATACTTTTTCAGGCAATTACACCTACTGGCCTACATTTTTTGATTTATACTCAGAGTCGATACATAGCAACACCTTTCTAACTAAAGCTCAAAAAATGCAGCACCTGAAAGGCAAGCTTAAAGGAGAACCTGAGCGTCTCATCCAGCATTTAAACATCTCATCTGAAAATTACGACATAGCTTGGGAAATATTGACACACCGCTATAACAATCCGCAAGTGTTATTTACTACCCAAATCGAAACTTTCTTGAATCAGCCCAGCCTCAGCAAGCTAACGTCCTACGAATTCAAGCGCCTCTACGACACCACTACCGAATGTATTCACGCCATACATAACTTAGGTGTAGATACTAACTCGTGGGATCCGATATTAGTTCACCTTTTAACTAAAAAGCTCGACAGCGCAACCTACAACGCCTACAAAGAGGCACGTAAGTCTCCTAGAGAATTACCAACCTTAAACGAGCTTATGGACTTTCTCGAGGGTAAGTTCATAGCTTTAGAACCTACTCATAAACGAGAGAGAGATCATTCATCTTCTGCTAAGCCAGCTCCACAGCATCCTGCTAAAACAATCTATAACTCTAACTTCAATAATAAACATACATCGAGGTACCAAGCAGTTTCTACTTCCACGTGTAAGTGCCCTCTATGTAAAGCAAATCACGAACTCTATCGATGTCAGCAGTTCACCAGCATGTCCCCAGTTGAGAAATTGAGGACAGTTACGAAACTCCAACTGTGCGATAATTGTTTATATAAACATGCAAATAATAAATGTGTTTCGATTAAAAGGTGCAAAGAGTGCAATGACGATCATCATACGCAATTGCATGACTCTTTCGACACCGGGTCACCGTACTCTAGCGCATCGCCCGTTGGCTGAGCAAAAATCACCTTCAGAGACAACTTTGTCAACAAAGGCGCCCAGCAACAAACCGTACACAGCAAGTCACGTAGCTGCTGACGACCAAGAAGTCTTATTAGCTACTGCTCTAATTAAAATAAAAGCGATCGACGGTAATTTCGTAACTTTGCGTGCATTACTCGATCAAGGCTCTCAGATCACTTTAATATCGGAGAACGCCGCACAGCTATTAGGGTTGCCACGCCAGAAATTCTGCGCATCTGTCTCTGGTGTAGGTATTAGTTCTAAACAAAGCAAGCAACTCATTTCTCTTCAATGCCAATGTCTCTACAACAACTACAGTTTTAACACCGAGGCATGTATTATTCCTCGCGTTATTAACGATCTTCCTAACGTCTCATTCGCAAAAATATCTTGGCCTCACCTCCAGCACATGAAGCTAGCAGATCCTGCGTACAATGAATCGAAGCCTATCGACATATTGTTGGATGCCTGCGTTTACTCTGACATCATCATGAGCGGGTTGGTCAAAGGTCCACACAACGCACCTATAGCTCAGCAAACTAGATTAGGATGGATCCTTTCGGGGTCTGTCAAAACTTTTAGCTGTAACGTAGTCTTAAATAATTTAGAAGATATAGGGAAAGACTGGGAGGTGGAGGAAACGCCCCACTCACAGTCAGAGCTCACCACAGAAGACCTCTCAGCTACTACTAAGCAACTTCAAGACGGTGGGTGTGAGGCAGCCCTACCAACGAAGTCAAACTCTAACGAAAACATAGGTTTTAAGCAAGCTAAAGCGTCATCACAATTTCTGCAGCTTGAAACTACGTCGGCGAAAGAAACAGAATCACGTTTTCCATTGCGTACCCTACGTCAGCTAGCTAAGGCTAAGCTACTTAAGCGCAGAGTTTTGGCCGAAAGGTGTTAAGTTCCGACGGTTCACTGGCCGCCTGCAAGGAGACACCGCCCGCCGTGCACCGTCGTCAGCTGACACCCTGATTGCGTCACGTCTCGCCGTCAAATAACGCGTCTTTAATTTTAGTTTTTAATATTGTATGTATGTTAGTTTTAAGGTATATATTACTATGGACTGTAGAATAAGTTAAAATAAGATCTGTAACTGTTTTATAGTCTGAAATAAATGATTATTATTATTATTATTAAGGACATACTCCAAGGCGCAGGGATGAACTTACGCAAATGGTTGTTCAACGATTCTCAGCTCTTACAAAAGTTGTCCATCGAACAGCTAAATCCACCCTGTTATTTAAAACGCAGCGAAGCTAGAAAAACATTAGGGTTTCGATGGACATTTAACTTCAAGCTTACCTGGGCTTCCTATATAGAATGGGATGACCCTATCCGTGAAAAAAACCCAAATACTATGGGTCCAGCTATGGAATGACCTTCGGAACGTGTGTTCATTAATTATTCCTACGTATTTTATTGACATACTTAAGGCATTTCAAATACACAGCTATAGCGATGCATTGATATTAGCTTACGTTTGCACCGTATACTTAGTAGCGCGCGAAAAAAAGGGTGAGTGCACATCACGCCTTTTCATCGCAGAAGCAAAACTAACATCACCTAAGAAGAAAGTATCCTTACCTTGTCTGGTACCGTGCAACGCTTTACTTCTAGGTCAGCTCATACTCCGAGTTCAACAGAAAACTCGAATCTTACCAGCCTCGAAATGTATACATGTTCGTTCCGAGGAAAATGCCGCCGACTGCGCTACCAGAGGTTTAACAGTCACTAAGCTTCGGAAAGACGCCCTTTGGTGGAACGGCCCGGCATGGTTAGCTAGCTTTGAACTAAATAACATTAAAAACAAAACATACGACACACCGACAGTTGAAACAAAAAAGGTCAGTGGGTACTCAGCTTTACATCAACCAAGTTTATCATTCATAAATGACTTGGTAAACAATGGTAGCTCAATCACTCGTATCGTCAAAATAGTGGCATGGGTATCGCGTTTCACTGCGGCGTTACGACACAATCCTTCTGGTCACTCAGCTGTTTTATCTAGTTTAGAAATAAGTAAAGCGTATGAACTACAAGCTAAAAATTTCGAAAGCGGAAACAGCTTAGCTCAGCACAGCGATCAGCACTCAGCAACTCCTCCACCTGCAAGCTCAAACTGAGGCACTGCACGTGGGTAAGCATAAGACTTTCAAAAATTATTTTACTTTAGCTCTCTTACTGCTTACGATGATGATCTCTCCAAGCTCACAACAAAATTTCTCTCCTATCAATACTTCAGCCCTTAACGAATCTAAACCACTTTATTTCGACAAAATATCAAACTTACAGTACCTATATTCGAGATGAGTGGAAGCTCGTCATTTACTACAATCTAACTAGCTATTTTCAAGCTATCACTGAAATGGAGACTTACGTGAGACATCTGACAGGCATGACAATCAACGGTAGACCCCAACATCAGCAAATAACTAATCAGCTTTCACACGAACTTACTGAAATCGAGCACTACAACCGACTTCTACAGATTCCTAGCAAACGACAGAAAAGAGGTTTCGTAATAATGTCGGAAACTTAGCTAACTATCTATTTGGCGTATTGGACGACAACTTTGCTAAGCAATATGCAAAGGATATTGAAAAAATTGCGTTCAACGAAAATCATCTACAAAAGCTTATTAAAAATCAAACGGTAGTAAATAACATAGGTTTAAATTATAAGTTACTGTAACATTTGCATGCTAGTATTAGTAGAACATTATTGAAACTTAAAAAAATCTGTATCATCTGTTTATCCTACATAATGTTCAAGCAAATAAATTATCTTTATCTTTAGTAATCGAATCAGAATTTAACATTATTAAACGCAACGAACAAATAATGAACAAACAATTTTCTCTTATTAACGAGCATTTTTACAACGTATCGGCGGTCCTTAATAAGTTCAGGTCTGAATCTGAAAATGGTCTCTTCTCTATATTACGTCATCAGCCTTATCAGCGAATATCATCCTAGAGAACCTGAGACGCATACAAACGTCACTGATAGACACCGTGACGGACATAAGTCACGGCCGCATCGACTCACATCTTATAGCTAGCGAACAACTGGAGGAACAACTTAATTTCATATCGGCACAGCTACAGGGTGATCTAAAAGTACCCTCAGAGACGGGAAGCATACGAGATATCTACAAGCTACTGAAGGTATCAGCGAAGGTGTTTAAAAGATATCTCATCATCGAAATTAGAATCCCACTCGTCAGCAACATTTATGAGCTCGATAAGATATAATTCCTTGTTCTGTGGAATACATTAGTATTCCACAGAACAAGGAATTATATATCACAGAACAAGGAAGGAAAAACTTACCTTACCGTACCTACCTACCCCTATCTAGCTTTCAACTTACGAAAAGACACAGTCTTATTCCTAACTGACTCCGATCTACGAGTACAAGCTTGTCTTCATGCATCGGAAGAAAATATATTATGTCCTCTAGATAAACCTATTTATGATTTTAATATACAACAGCGAAGCATTTGTAATATAACTTTAATAAATGCAGGTAAATTAACATCACCCTGTATTTACGAGCAATCCCTATGTGTAAACCGATGGTTCAAGTTGCACAGACAGAACTCTTGGCTCTATTCATGTTGCGACAGATGCAGCATTCGCACTTTCTGCACAGCTGATGTTAGTATGAGTACTTTATCTGGCACCGGCCTTCTTGATATAGCTCAAGGTTGCACTATCAAAGCTGATTTATTTACTATTCACTCTCATAATAACTTCTTACGAAAAGTTAGTATAGCGCCTACTATCGAAGCCCCAGAGGTATCTATTTTGAATAGCGTCATGAAGACTTCTGGAGCCAGCTACAACATCACAGCGGAGAACCACGAGCTAGCTTATCGTCGGGCATTGGACGAGATCGACAATCTGAAGCAGCAGTCGGAGTCCAACCTCAGCATTCACGATATCCATCAATATTCCATCATCTACTACGGCATGCTCGCCGTACTGGTGGTACTAGCTATCTAAGCGGCTTGTCTTCGAGCGAGGAGACGGTGCATTCAGCTGACGGCTCCCGGGGGGGAGGCCCCGGTGAGCGCAGCCGCCCACACCCGCGCGCGCGCCACCACGGATGCGTTCAGCGAGCGGTACTTATCCAGCGAGTGTGGTTTTCGTGAATCAGTGAGCATGGGCAATTTAAGTGCAAATAAAGGCATCGCGCCTCCTAAGCCCCCACGTCAATCAGGGTCGATCCCCATACCGTGTGACTCTTTTGGTGACATAGTAGAGCCCACCGGGGGCAAATAGCTTATCTAACGGGAATCTATCTACTTGCAGTGAAATTGACATGGACAATATGGACATCTACTAGAATAAGTGAATTTATTTTTAAGCTTCTAGCATTTAGCGTTACTGTTTTACGCCATAAGCGTTTATATTATAAAATTTAAATTCTTAATTATTATCTTAGCGTTTTGCTACTTTATTAGCTTCTTTATTTTTCGTTCTAGCATTCTAGCATTGTTGTTTTCACGCCTTAAGCGTTTCTATTGTTTATTCTTAGCTTTTCATTTGTTGTAACTTTTTAAATTGGAGGTCTCTTTTCTTTCTTTTCTGGTTGGCAAGATGTACAAGCTGTCGCATAAGTACATGCAGTAGGTATATTTTAAGTCGAACATTTCATGTAAATTTAGCTTAGCTTGCATTGACCGCAATTAGCGATTACTGTGGAAACAATAAATTCAGTGTTCTACCATCACTCAACGGGTTCGGTTATTTTAATCTCTTCGGAGTGTTTACCACCCTCAGCTAGCTAGCATCCCTTAGCGTTTTACCCCAGCTTAGCTTATCGATTGCAACCCAATCAAGTATTTTGTTAATAAAATAAAATTTATTATGTAAAAGGCCCTTTTTTATTTCCTTGCATTTGTGACTAATAGAACTTTTTTAGAATTTAGACTTGGCGCCTTCACAAACGTGTTTGTGATGATGGGCAGGACCTGCAGTTCACGTATTGTCACTAATTTACCAATAACCCTGTATATGCCTGAAATGGCAATTGCCTGTCTCGTATCATTGAAGTCGTCGCCTGCGGCTCGGCCTTCAAACTCATACTCGATCTGCAATTGCCTATTTCGCTGCCTTTGCAATAATGTACCTACTATTATCCGATTTGGCGCAAAGACATCCTGGCAGGCGCACAGTAACCCCGGTTTACGGTAAATCAGATTACAATGCTGCGGAACATAGGTTAGGTATTAAAAATGTTACCTATTACTTTTTAAACAGATGTTTTTAGTTAGTGGAGCTAGTTTAATACTTGCAAACTACAAAACATTTGAAGTTGCAGAAATGCTGTTTGGGTTTCTTCGAGCTAAGTGTACTAACCACAGTTTTCGTGTTTTAAGATTCGTTGGAACAGATACAAACAGTTTCTGTGGACTTTTTATTATTGTATTTGTGCATTGTGGCACAACACACCATTTATACACCATTTTATCACATAAATCTAAAGAAAAACGATAAAATTAACTTCAGCTGCACTGTTATAAATGCTATAATACGGTTGTTGACTTGTTTATTTGCGTGTGACGTCACACGTGTCACACCACTAGCGCCATTACAGAATCAGCATTTTTGGCGCGGTTTTGGAAATTTGAACTTTAAGTTATTTATGTAATAAAGAATAATTTAAAACGATTTTCCAAATTTTGTCAAATACCTCGTCCACGGATTTATATTGTGTTTGGTGGAATGATTTGCCAGTAGATATTAAGAAGGCCATATCACATCACGCTTTTAAAATGAAAGTATATGTATAACTATTATTTAGATGTAGATTATTAAGCATATCCCTTAGAGTTACCAAGTATAAATAATTTGATTTGTGTATTAGTATTATGTGTATTAGTATTTAGTTTGAATTTATGTATGTTGTAACTTTTAATGTTAAGCACCGCCATCCCTTATTTTTCTCACAATTGTTCTGGTTGCCTGGAAGAAATCGCTTTAAGGGATAAGGCCGCCAAATCCATTGCTCTATTTAATATCTTTAAATTGCATACAATCTATTTTTTCTTTTTTAAGAAACAATTCTCTATCTCCATCTATCTATTATTAAAAATATTGATAGGAGTATACCTATGGTAATCGCACGCTTCTCAAGACACGCGCGAAAGGCATGCTCGCGTGAAGACATTTGCGCGACTGGACATAGAGTATATGCTAATCGCGCACGCTTCTCAAGACACGCGCGAAAGGCATGCTCGCGAGAAGACATTTGCGCGAGTGGACATGGAGTATATGCTAATCGCGCACGCTTCTCAAGACACGCGCGAAAGGCATGTTCGCGAGAAGATATTTGCGCGAGTGGACATTTGCGCGAAAAAAGTACAAAAATCTTAATAACTCTCGAAATAGACGTCGCAGAGAGTTGCAGACTTCACCGCTGTGTAGGGAATTTTATTCTCTTGTGTTATATCATATAACACAAGAGATATATAAGATTTTTTATATCTAACTACTTTTCCCTACCTCTCCCACTTCCTTCCCCATAACGAGAAACATATTGTATCGTAGACCTTTCGTAGCAGGTTCTACGATGCTACGTGGGATTAGCGTAGCATACAAAAGAGTGCAACGCGCACGCACCTCCTTGAAAACACATAAAATGTATTTTCGTAAACCATCGTAGCACGTGCTACGATGGGTCCGTAGCCATCGTGGACTGGCGGCGCGGCGGCGTGGCCACATTCAGAGCTGCCGAGGAGCCAGCCTTTTGTTCGAAAATTAGTCAAAATATACCAATTTTCATGAGAAAGTTTACGGGAAAAGAGTTACGGCGAACCAATCGACCTGCGTTTATCTGTAACAAGGGGCGCATAGCAAGTAACATTCACACACAGTTACGTAATGTCTTAAATAACTCCTTAATTAATGATTATTTCAAACATTTGATGTATTTGATTCATTTATTTCATATCATATCATTGGTACAGCCAGCCAGTTACTGTCCGCTGAAAATATGCGCATTAGACTATTCGTAATCCATCGACACCTTCGAGAACATGTAAATGAATGCCTTTTCTGATATAATTTTCCCAAACAATAGTCGAGCTAAAAGACATCTATTCGTCAGCCCTGGAAACGAACTCCCGAGCTACTTACTGTGCTACTATGGCGGGCGGTGCATCTCGGTGGATGTACGCAGGTCGGCAGCGTCTGCCTCCGTCTCGTCCGTCGAAAAATAAAGTAGCGGTTGTTGCAGAGGCGCGGTGTGACGTGACGTGACGACGGCGCGGCGCGGCGCTGCGATGGCGCGGCGTACGCGGCGATGGCGCTGAGCTGCGGCGAGGTGATGTACGGCGCCTACTACCCCTACCTGTACGGGCGCGGCGCCGCGCGCTCCTTCCACCACGCGCCGCACTTCCAGTACGACCGGGTGAGTGCCATCAGTGGACGTGTGACGTGACGGCGGCGGCGCAGCTATGGCGCTCAGCTGCGGCGAGGCGATGTACGGTGCCTACTACCCCTACCTGTACGGGCGCGCTCCTTCGGCTTCAGATTTGACTGGTTTGACTAACTTATTGCAATATCATGGAAAATATACTTAATCCATCCATAGATCCATTAATTTAGAGTGCGTTATCGTGACTGCTGCTTGGTGGACTGACTGCGGTGGTGTGTTGTAGCTGAACGTGCAGAGCGGTGGCGGTGGCGGTGGCGGTGGGGGGGGCGGGGGCGAGGCGTACGGCGCGGGCAGCGCGGGTGGGGCGGGGGGTGCGCTCAGCTCGGGCTCGGCATCCTCGGGCGCGCACTCCCCCGCCTCGCCGCCGCACGCGCACCTGCACGCACCCGCCGCCCGCCTGCGCGCCAAGGAGGAAGACCTCTCCGCGCACTCGCGGCACAGCAACGATGGTGAGTGTGGCGCTGCTGCGGCATGTCGCCTCGGTTTCGGCGATCAGCTGATGGTGTGTGTGTGCTTGCAGGCGGTGTATCCTCGGAGTCGGAGGGCGAGTGCGGCGCGGCGGGCGGCGGAGGCGGCGCGGCGGGCGTGGGCCGCGGCGCGCGCGCGCAGTACGTCAGCGCCAACTGCGTCGTGTTTACGCACTACTCGGGCGACGTGGCTGCCGTCGTGGACGACCACTTCACACGCGCGCTCGCGCTTGACAAGCACAAGGGTTAGTGAAGACGCACACTCAACAACATTACCAACCACCCGGCTGCGCCAGCTTGGATTGTGCGTTCGGTAACTGTAGCTCTCCCCCTCACCCAGGCAACCTGTATGTTATGTCGACTGCTGCCTTTCCTATCCTCCTCTTATTTCCATAATGTGTCAGTGCCAAAAGTGTACTTTTTAACATAGAATACAAAGGTTTTTTTTTGTTATAGTGCTTACCCGCACTTTGGGTCATCATCATCATCATCATCATCAGCCCTTTGACACCCACTGCTGAGTATAGGCCTCCTCTTTTACACGCCAGTTAACTCGCTCCTGTGCGAGCCTCATCCACAGTCTTCCGGCCACCCCGATGATATAGTCCGCCCATCTGGCAGGTGGTCTACCTCTAGAGCGTTTCACGCCCACCGGGTACCACTCTGTGACCGCCTTGGTCCATCGGCCGTCATCCCGCCTTGCAACGTGTCCTGCCCATCTCCACTTTAGGCTCGAGATTCGCATACCTACGTCTACGACTTTAGTGCGTTGTCGTATTTCCACGTTGGGTATGCGACCGACGAGGGATATACCGAGCATGGCGCGCTCCATTGCCCTTTGAGCTACTCTGATCTTGTGCATGTATTCCTTTGTGAGCGGCCATGTCGCAGCCCCGTAAGTGAGAATGGGCAGGACGCATTGATTATAAACCTTGGTTTTCAGGCTTTGCGGTATTTTGGATTTAAAGAGGTCCTCAAGTTTTCCAAAGGCGGCCCATCCTAATTGTATCCTTCTTGCGATCTCCTTGGCTTGAGAGGATCGGCCAAAAGATAAACAATGCCCAAGATATACGTACTCGTCCACTACATCTAGCTGGGTATTCCCAACTAAGATGGAGGGTTTTGGACCTGGACGGTTGGACATGATCTTGGTTTTGGACTTGTTCATGTTAAGGCCGATAGTTAGTGAAGCCTCGTGCAGATCTTGAAGCATAGTTTGGAGATCAGCATGGTGTCAGCCAGAAGGATGAGGTCATCTGCAAAACGCAAATGCGACATGCGACATGTTAACACTTTGGGTAACTCTAACAAATGAAATAAGTTCCCAAAAATGTTCTGTTTCGGCGGGACTCGAACCCGCGCCCCACCCTCAGTACGGGTGTGCGAACATTTTTGGGAATTTATTTCATTTCTTATAGAATACAAAGACCACAAAGTACTTGGCTTGTATTTTTTCGCTCTTTACTAAAATCCATGCAAAACATTATCAGAAAAAGAACTTGCTTTTTTCTCGTTTTCTAAATACACAAAATTTCTGTTGTATTTATTTCTGGATTTCTTGGCCAATAAGTTCTCAATCACTGTTTGAGTCGTTTCTTTTATTTCTGGCGGGCGGTGTCATAAAATATTCACTATCAATCGACGATATTCTGTAGACATTATTTAAATTAACCAAACCCAAATTCAAATTTCTAAAAAATTAAATATAAACCTCAACACTTTTTACCATGGCGAATGTGTTTAAACAGATGACATTGGTACCCTCGACCAGCTCCTGCAACCCTTACATTGTTCCACCGAGCACCCTCTATAAGCAGATGAGATTGGTACTCTCGACCAGCTCTTGCAACCCTTACATTGTTCCACCGAGCACCCTCTATAAGCAGATGAGATTGGTACTCTCGACCAGCTCCTGCAACCCTTACATTGTTCCACCGAGCACCCTCTATAAGCAGATGAGATTGGTACTCTCGACCAGCTCCTGCAACCCTTACATTGTTCCACCGAGCACCCTCTATAAGCAGATGAGATTGGTACTCTCGACCAGCTCCTGAAACCCTACATTGTTCCACCGAGCACCCTCTATAAGCAGATGAGATTGGTACTCTCGACCAGCTCCTGCAACCCTACATTGTTCCACCGAGCACCCTCTATAAGCAGATGAGATTGGTACTCTCGACCAGCTCCTGCAACCCTTACATTGTTCCACCGAGCACCCTCTATAAGCAGATGAGATTGTGTGCTTGTGCCCTTGATGCAAATGTTGTGCTTGCCTGTTATCAGCACACATTCTACTTTTCACTATGTTTCTAATTTGCTACTATTTTTATATCCCAAAATCTTCGATCAAAAATAAGGAGTTCGCGGCCTCCCCCGTAGATACCTAGAGCCTTACAAAAATGTCACTCAAAATTGGGTTCGTTTTGTTTTGACGCAGACAGTTTGCGCAGAGCCTGACAAGTTTTTTCCATACGGAACAAGAGATTGGTGGAGTCGAATTCATTTTATTTTATTTTGTAAGTAGGTAGGTACCTACCTGAGAATTATATACCTACCTACTCAGTTTATTTTCTATAAGGATTAATTAACAGAATTCAGGTAAAGATAACGAATCATTTATTGATGAAACTATAAATTGGTGTCTCAACAGTAGGTATTTATACAAAAGGGTCATTTCAGACATACAACAATTTAAACTTAAAATACAATTACAGGCAGGCACTCTAGATTAAAAAGAACTGGTTCCTGTCTGCGGCTTTGCACGAGTTTTTTTTACGGGAAAAAAATAAACGTTTTATAAATTCATACTTCTGGTAGGTAGGTAAGAACCTAGTCTTTCTTTTATTAGAGAGTCTACGCAAATGAAATTTTAGGGCGGGCCAACTAATTATTTTAAAAATCATCAACTAGTAATATTAAACTTATTTTTATGAAAAATATATTAATACATACTATAAATGAAAAAAAAAATTTAGAAGAAATAGCCTCTCCATTTATCAATTTAGAACAAAATTAATATTTTAACATAGGCAAACCAAACAACAATATTTTATGCTGATTTCACAAGTATATGACTCACATCTCAATATACGGGTAAAAAATATATATAAACTTACTGAAAATAAGAAATTCCATCCTTTTTCAGCACTTTGGACGAGTGATTCTTGCATTTTTTGTACCCATGCTTTTTGTCTGAACGCTAAAATGACACTAGTTGAAAAGCTTTCCTAACATGTCAAAATGTACCTCTTTTGCTACTGAAGGTTGTGGCGTGCGCATTGTGAATCTAAGGGGGGCCGGCAAAGCCGGACATTTTTGATCGATGCCCAAAATACTTTTTTTATGCTCGTCTCATAGCTGCATACTCTATTTTCCTAAAAAAAAGTTGGCAACCCTACCTAGGCCAGACCAGTCACGTCCACTCCAGCACGAACCAAAACCATTGGGAAGTTTGCTGTAGAATGCGGTTCTTATACGAATTCGTATTAATACAAATACAAATACAAAATGTTTTATTTCGTTTACAATGTACATTTTTATCTTACATAATATTTTGAAGCCTCCTTTTAAGTATAAATTACTTACTATATATTATACTTAATGTATTGCAAAACAAAACAATTGCAATGCACTTGGGTGCATCCTCGGTGCATAATTTTATAAAGACCTACAACGATGTTAGACTGCCTACCAGATGAGAGCTCTAGTAGCTCCTAGTTCGTACTTATTTATAAAGACCTACAACGATGTTAGACTGCCTACTAGATGAGAGCTCTAGTAGCTCCTAGTTCGTACTTATTTATAAAGACCTACAACGATGTTAGACTGCCTACCAGATGAGAGCTCTAGTAGCTCCTAGTTCGTACTTATTTATAAAGACCTACAACGATGTTAGACTGCCTACCAGATGAGAGCTCTAGTAGCTCCTAGTTCGTACTTATTTATAAAGACCTACAACGATGTTAGACTGCCTACCAGATGAGAGCTCTAGTAGCTCCTAGTTCGTACTTATTTATAAAGACCTACAACGATGTTAGACTGCCTACCAGATGAGAGCTCTAGTAGCTCCTAGTTCGTACTTATTTATAAAGACCTACAACGATGTTAGACTGCCTACCAGATGAGAGCTCTAGTAGCTCCTAGTTCGTACTTATTTATAAAGACCTACAACGATGTTAGACTGCCTACCAGATGAGAGCTCTAGTAGCTCCTAGTTCGTACTTATTTATAAACACCTACAACGATGTTAGACTGCCTACCAGATGAGAGCTCTAGTAGCTCCTAGTTCGTACTTATTTACCTACATGTTTAAAAACTATACACGCTAGAAAAGAATAATAACCATTTTTAAATGTGGGTACTCCAGTAGGTACCTTTAGCTTAAATTCCCACACTTGATATAATTGAATGATTAAGAATTTGACCTTTTCTAAGTGTATATTTTGGTATTTATGGAAATAAAGAATTTTAGATTTTTGATTGATTTTGAGTGAAGTGGAATTTTTAATTAGTTTGATTGTTATATTATTAGGCGATATGGGTGTCCTTCGAACGGGTAGATTTCTCGAATTTTAAGAAATAAATCAGTAGATCAGTAGACTGTTCAAAAATTTGTTAGATCTACTGCTAAATCAGTAGAGCTGGCAATACTCACAGGGTAGACTACTACACTCTACTCTCTCTCGACGATATTGTTAGGGGCTAACTACTAGTGATGTCCTCCTAGCCGAGTTCCTGGCCATACTACGAGTATGTGCGCGAGATATTGTTTGAGAAGTGTTGCACAAACACCCACCGGTGCCCGAAGTGCCCCATACTTCGGGTTCAACAAGAGCGTGCCCTAGCAGAGAGTAGCGAAACAGGTGGCTAATCAATCAGGGCGCAATAACTTGACAAGTGGTTATGCATGAATCTGCGCGGCATCTCAGCTTGGAGTGGTTCGGATCGGCCTCGTTTGGTTAGTTTCCAGTTCATTAAAATGGATGAACCGGTGCTGCCTACCGGGAAGCGCGAGTAAAAACTAGTTCAAGCGCGCGGCGCGGCGGCGGCCGGCCGCACCGCGTCGCACCGCGCCGCGCGCCGGGCCGCGGCGGGCTCTGCGCAATCAGTATCTCGCGCGTAATTAGTATCTCGCTCGAGTCTCCCCTCCCGCTCCCCCCGCTAATAGGTACTCCCTCCTTGCCGCAGTCCCGCCACCGGCGGACGCTTCATTGGCCATTGTGAAGCGCCACGTTATCTACCGACAATGAGCTCCGTTATTGAGTCCGCTCGCACTACCGTAGGTAGCCGAGATCGGGCAATCGCAGCGAGAGTAAGAAAGCTCTTCTTAATGTACTTTTACAAGCCATCTTAGATTTTTTAAGGCAAATTGACATCTAGCACCTTGCCTGAGACTGCATTCACTGCGGCACTGGTGCATCGGACGGGAGGGGAGAGAGGGCATGCGGTGACGAGCGAGCGCATGACGCAACGGCTCGGAACCGGTTCGCTTGGCCGAGAACTACTACTTCTGATCATAAAGTGTGTCGCGGCGAGGCGAGGTCGGCTCGGCCAGCTCGGTCGGGCATAGGTACGCGACCGCGATTAGATCGCAAAAACAAAGGGACCATTACCAAAAGGATTCCCAAAAGGAGCCGCGTGACAAAAACACATAGCGCTGCCATACTTGCGAGCGTGCTTTGTGCCGGGCATCCGCCGCGCATTCCTGGAGTCGGCCCCTCGTCTCCAGGCGGGGGCGCGGGGGCTCCTCGAGGTCCAAGGCCGCTCCGGCTCGGCTCATCGGTTCCCGCAACTCATTTACATAGTTTGGCGATCGCTAAGAGTTAAGTAGTTCGAACAACGACGTAGGTAAGGTACTAATGGTGATCGTGTGTCGACAGAGAGCGTGCCGATGGTGTCCCGCAACCTGCCGGCGTCGTTCTTCAACGCGGCGCTGGTGGGAGGGGCCGGCGGGTGCGGGGGCGGAGGCGGAGGCGGTGCGGGGGTCGACATCTACGAGTACGACCCCTGGCAGGCCCATTACGGGGGCTACGGGCACGCGGCGCACCGACATGCGGCCGAGTACCATGCGGCGGCGGCGGCGGCCACGCACCACAACATGGCGGCGGCTGGGTACGGAGGCCTGCTGCTGCCGCGCTCCATGCACCACCAGTACAAGCCAGTGGAGTGGCCGCAGCACCACGCACCGCTCGATCCCGCCGGCTGCGCCTCATACTCCTACCCGCCAGTGCACGGTCAGTACAGTACCTACCACCTCCGATGCTGCCCGCCGACCTCTACTCAAACGTTTACTTATACTATAATGTGCTACTTTACAATTTCACTGTACCTACCTGCATCAATGTCCCGTGCCGAGTTATGTTTTCCTGTTTACAAACTAGTTTCACTCAGATGCAGTATCAAAGGCATTTTTATAATTTTGTAGCATTGAATTTATTAATTGGAAGTGAACATAAAGATGCGTAGAGTTGAAAGAACGCGATTAATAACTCTCGTAGTCAGCACGTGCACCTCTGCGACGGCGGTGGAGTGGAAACTGCTCTATTTTCATATTCAAAGAGATTTATTTCCTTTGGAATGCGCTTTTATAATTTGTGATGATATGAATAAACTGAGATAGGTAGAACAAAGCATTCCTTGGCGTAGGTAAGTATGTAGTTAGGTAGTTCCAGCAGAGCACTGCCGGGCCGGCCCGGGGGCTGCTCCTGCACCACACACACAGACCACTGCCGGGCCGGCCCGGGGGCTGCTCCTGCACCACACACACAGACCACTGCCGGGCCGGCCCGGGGGCTGCTCCTGCACCACACACACAGAGCACTGCCGGGCCGGCCCGGGGGCTGCTCCTGCACCACACACACAGTACACTGCACTGCACAAGCGGTACATTGCGAATGTTTATCTATATAGGTACCTACAAACCTTAACCAGTACTTATTAATGAAAGATGAAGCAGTGACGCGGAGATAGGCCCGCGTGGCCGGCTCTCCTCTCCCGGGTTGTGTTGTGACGTGTTACATAAGGCTGTCGGCGAGCTGAAAGGACGGCTCGCAGCGGCTTCTAATGACGACGATTAAAATTAATTTGCGCAGCCTTCCTTCGCAAATTAAATTCTTGTCTCTGGTCTCTCCCCGACCCCCGCCCACCGCCCGCCGCCTGCCGTCCCGCCGGCGCCCCTTGTCTCTCCGATCGCAGCCCTCCACTTGATTGATAACATATCCGGAACTTAATGTCGGGGTGCGCCGCGCCGCCCGCACCCCACTCAACATTCTTTAGTTATATGAATAGATAAGTTGTGTAAAATAGATTCACTGAGAAACACCACAGTTTAATGTTCAGAAACCAATTGAATACAATGATGGGTAATCTCTATCACAATTAGTTAGTTACATTTAGTTGGTACCTAACTTGTTCGCGCGTCTTTCTCCCTCGGAGGAACTAGGCCGGGCCGGCGCGTTCCCTGCCGCCGCCGGCGTGCCGCCGCCGCCGCCACTTTCCATGCACGGGCCCGGTGCAGTACTACAGTACTAACCTACATACCTAGCTACTGTAGCTGTACACATACGACCTGAATATTATTGTGATGACTCGTATGACCCGCGTGAGACCCTCCGCATTCCTCGGGGGCGGACCGGGTCGGGGCGGGGAGGCAGGGGTCGCGCGATATTGACAAATACCACGTGACGTCGCACCGCACGCCATCATCACCGTGCCGCCGCACACCACGCACCGTGCGTGGCTCCGCGTGCCCGCACCATGTGCCATGCGCTTTAGCTTACATCCGAGTTTCCACCGTTTACCTACAGCAGTTTCAGTAGGTGACAAGGATGGCCTCACTCGAACTCGTTAGTTGTAATCCGTCGAGGAGCTAGGCTGCTTACATTGTCCTGATAATATATAGTATAGTGAGGACGATGACGTGCCGTACGCTCTCTACCTCCCGGGGGTTCCGTCGCATGCTGGAGCAGCAGTGCAGTACAGTACAGTACAGTACAGTGGTAGTGTGCGTGCAGTGTCCACTGTCCGGCGGCGAGGGGTGGTCGGGAGAGAGGGCGGCGCGGGGCGTGGCGCGGCCAATCAGGGCGCGCTGACCGGGACCGCTCCCTCTCCTCCCCGCACCCCCGCGCGCGGCACTACATCACTCGCCCGCGCGGCCGTTGACCACTCCACTGTACCCGCGCGCCCCTGCACCACCCCGCGTCCTCTCGACCGATGCGATGAGCCGTCCCCGGTGCGGGCTTCAGGCGAACTCCTTGCCACTGCCTTGCAATGAATGCCACTAACGAAGATGGGTAGGTGCCTAGGTAACGTACCCACCTAGGTACATCTAAGAGAGGTTGTCCGGAGCGGTCGGTGCGTGACTCGGTTTTTGCTCTGTCATCAGAAATCTTAAACTCGGAGCGATTTTTTAAGCTTTATGAGACTACTAGCTGACCCGCCCACGATTTCATTCGCGTGGACTTTACTAATAATAATAACACAAGTAACATTGGTTGCCATGTAGGTAAACTATCAACGTCAAAGTTTTACGATTTTAAAGTTGTTATGAGAAGACCTACCTAGGAATAAATCCGTCAATGTGAATTTCCAAAAATCCGTCCTAAGCGGATGCAAACGTCCTCAAAGAAAACTCCATGCAAGGTTTCAGCATTGTAGCTCTTGTAGTTTCAGTTCTCTTGGTCACCCAGTTTTCTCTTTTATACATTTAGATTATTGGAACGTTTTACGAACATTCCAATAATATTATATTATCTAAACGAATAGTACCTAGGTACCTCTCTAATGTACATCCGAGTAAGTATTATTTCTTGAGTTCAACGCGTTTGAAGCTGCAGATAGAAATTTAATTAAGTAGATCCATAATAAATAACCAAAGAATGTGAATTTCTAAAAATAAAACCGGCCAAGTGCGAGTCGGACTCGCGCACGAAGGGTTCCTTACCATTATCTATAAAACGGCAAAAAAAAATCGTTTGTTGTATGGGAGCCCCCTTAATTTTTTTTTTTTTTTAGTATTTTTTGTTATAGCTACTACAGAAATACATCATCTGTGAAAATTTTAACTTATCACGGTTCATGAGAGGTGACAAACGGACAGCGGAGTCTTAGTAATAGGGTCCCGTTTTACCCTTTGGGTAGGTTCGGTAATCCTAAAAACTCCATGCAAAATTTCAGCTTCGTAGGTCTTTTAGTTTCAGAGTTCTCTTGATGTGTCACCCAGTTTTCTCAAAGTCAAAGTTCGTTTAATTATTAATACTATTTAACGGGTATTTATCGCGTTTATTTACCTATTTTTCCCAACGTTTCGACAGGTTTACACACTGCCGTGGTCACGGGATGACTCAGATGATGAAAGTTCGTTTATTGCTTGAAAATACAATGTTTTAAAGATCTTATAGTATACATTTGGATCATTGTTTTCTGCCTCTGCTTAGGCATGCAATTTTTTTAATACAAATGAAATACTTATCGTCTAATTAAAAGTAAAACATAATAAAAAGAAAAAAATATGTACTAAATGTCAATAAATCAAAGAATTAAAATTAAATAATATTAGTCTAAATCTAAATAAATAATAAGCTGCGTCAAATCATATTTGTATTAACATTTTAATCAGTCATAAATTCATGAATGGTGTAATACTTAGGCGGTTTTCGATACGAATGATCTTAACTTACTATAGAACAATGAAGAAGGGAGTTTACGCAGCGACTGGAAGGGAGTTTATTATATATATATATATCGCTCATTTGCGACAAGAACGTGACTTCTTCAAAAACCTGTTTTTTCAGAAATCGACTTTGAAACTTTGCAACTTCGATTATTCTGTATGCATAATTTTTCAAGTAGACTCAATCAATTAGAAATGTTGATCAATTATACTATTTTATTTGGAATTGGTTTTCAACGCCTTAATTATATATTTTCATACAAATATTTACATAAAAATAAAAAAAGGGACAGATTGTCACGTTTTTCCAGAAAAAAAATGTTATTTTTGTGTAATAACTTAAGCTAACACGTTGCATGTGTTATAATGTTTTATTGTTTGCATTATTTTTAAGGTGCATTTTCATAAAACACGTTATTTTTGAAAATGTTTTTATTTACAGTAGGTATCAAAATTTCAGAAAGAAAGTCCTTTAATAGCATCACTTTGTCTTAATTCTAAGTATCAGACTCTTGTTAGGCATTTATAGAACACAAATTCTGTTCTAAGAACAAATCAAACTCTTTATTTTGTAAATAATTCTTATTAAGTACATAATTTTTACAAAACAAGAAAATACTGAACAGTTATACTTTAGTCATGAAAAAATACTTTCGTGTAAACATTTTAGCAAAAATAGTTGGCAGTACTTGTTTTTTTACCTAGAACCTAGTAAGTTCTAGGTAAAAAACAAGAACTATTAACTTTTAAAAACAGAATCACATTAAATAAACTTGCAAAATTACACTTATTTTTACTTTGACAGACCATTGTTCTTTTTCTTCCTTTTTAGTTGACTTAGATTCTTTTGCATTGTTTTCAGTTTTTTTATCGCAGTATCTAATTTTATGTCAGTAGGTTGTATTATATCGTTACCAGTCCTATTTTCGGTGTTTGTCGGCGTTGTTTCTGTCCTGGTTTCAAACTTCTATGTTGTCTTTTTTCACTTTCACGTCCTATTGTTTAACATTAATTTATTGGTCCTTCCTGTGCTATTATATGTAATTCATTTACTTTTCGAAACGTATTCATTAATCCATTATCTTTGGGTGTTTTTTTAGCTTTCGTATTTTGTTTGTTTCTTTCTCTCTAATAATGTTCATTATCACTATATTCTTCATCAGAACTCAGGATATATTTAGTTTTTTCATGAGTCGGATAATCAGGGTCCTCTACCAAGTCATCGCTATCTGTAAAAATGATAGGTACACTTAAATATTTTTATGTTACTTTTAAGCAGGTAACATAAGAATATTCAAATGAATATGTGATTTAACAATATTACATTTTGAAGCATTGTATGGGTCATCTACTTAAAAATAATTAATCTTAAATAATTTTTTGGCTAAGCTAGTTTGCGTAATCATCTTGCTCTAATAAAAAATATGTAGTTTAGCACTCTAATTCATTTAAAAGATCACGAAATTGACCATTAATTGATAAATTTACCAAACTTATTTGTATTCTCCGATATTTCGTCATAGCTTTCAGCTTTATTTTTTTAATTCATGAGTAAAAATTTTTTTTGGACCGTGATTCCATCTGTAAACCGAAATCAATATTGATTTTTTTATCACTTATAATGTTACAACTTCATCAATTTGAATAAAAATAAACGAGCTTTTCTGAAAAAACAAGACAAATCAAATTATTACGCGGCGCAAAATCAAATTTATAATTTTTTTATCTTAAACAATGATTCTTGTTAAAATAATACAGGAAATTAATTTAATTAATATATAATAATATATATAATATTATATATAATTTTTATTAATTTCTTAGAAATTACCCAGAGTATAATAAATAAAAACCTTAGAATCAAGCAACGGCAAAACCTCTCGTCAAAGAACTAAATGTAAATTTGGTCTTTGAGCAGAATTGGATAACTTCATTGTTTCCTCTGTAGGTGGCGCTGACGGCGTAAGTGCCGAAAGAACTCCCAAAGATTTTCGGGCCGGCTAGATAAGATCACGTAGCTTAGTTGGAAAAAGAGCACCCCTGCGCTGAAGGGGAAGGTGCGGGTTCGAATCCCGTCGGGATCGTAAATTTTTGGGATTTATTAATTTCTTAGAAATTACCCAGAGTATAATAAATAAAAACCTTAGAAACAGGAAATTACCATATTTTTGCTTCAAAAACGCTATTATTCGCAATACATCTCATTATAATTAATATTTCTTGCAGGAAAAACGATTTCAGCTGAATATATCATGTTTTAGCATTCAAAATAGTAGTATAAAAGAATACATACCTTTCATCAAAACGTGATAAACTCGTCTTGTCACGTTTTTGAAGAAATCCGGGAGCATTTCACTCTGTCAGCGCGCGATGACAACTGAAGAGACGCGTTTTTGAAACGAAGCGTGAAGTCAATTGAGATAGTGCTATAATGTAACAAGCTACCTCTTTCCTTCATAACTTAGAGGTTTTTTACGTTAGAAATGTGACGTTTTTACCGAATAAAGAACGCGACGCGGCGAATCTTATTGCATTATTAGTTGAAAATCGCCATTTTCGTAAATGTCACGTTCTTGTCGCAAATGAGCGATATATATATAAGGAGCCGTATAAAAGACGCTTTTATGCATGAACGTGGTTTGACATTTAGGGACACATACTTTATTATTGTCTCGTCTGTTCCGCACAACGACATCGGACAGTCTACAAAATAAGTCAATGTTATTTTTCACCAACATAGCAGTTTCCACAATATACAACGAAGGAATCGTAAGGATATTGTCTTCTCTTTTCTTTTATAAACGGCAAACATAGTGTAGGACGCCCTCCGGCTAGGTGAGATGACGATCTGCGAAAGACTGCAAGCAGATGCTGGATGCGTCAAGCTGAAGACAGGGTGCTATAGCGCTCATTAGGGGCCTATCATTATAGGCCTATGTCCAGCCGTGGACTAATATAGGCTGATGATGATGAGATTTTGCTCACTGTTTTTAAGCAGAAAAGTCACCGTTTTTGAACGAGAATGGCGAAAAAGATATTTTATTGATGTGTTGATTCAATTTAATTTTTAGTAAGAATGGCCCTTTTTTACAGAAAAGTAGCGATATCTCAGTTTTTTACTGTGTTAAATTTTGTAGTTTGTTATTACTTTAGAATCCACTTGAAATGGACATGTTGTTGATGCGCACGGGCACGGCAGTCAAGTGTACGTTTTCATACATTTTTTTTATACAACAGGTGCTCAAACTTACCATAATTAAATGAAAAATTAAAATTTTCTACTTTAAGCCGGTCTTGAAAATGACTGGTGCTAGTTATCAAAATTATTCAAACGGTGTTCAAAAAAGGTATTTCTTCTTAGTATACCTATTTAAAAATAAAATTTTTGTTAAAATTGTGGGTACCAAATCTAAAATTGTGAACAAAGGTACAAATTTATCTAAATTTACAAAAAGTTAAATATTTTCGGAACGAGACAAGTTTAAATTAAAAAAAAAAAACCGATTAGCCTTGCGCCTCCGCACAAGTACCTTTAAGGTTATCCACTCATTATGGGACACCCTGTATATTAAGATTAATGTGAGCGTTGATAACGTAGACTGACAAGGTACCTACCTACCTACCTACCTAGCTAAACCTAAAGAGTTTAATAATGAGTGACGACATTATTATTAGCAGACAGCAACGCGGTACCTTCCAAGTGGCGGCAGACAATTAGTTGGGGAGCGTCGGCTGCGGCGGTATTGTGCCGAGTAGGCATAGCATTGTCTTGTCTGACTGTAACAGTTCCATTGTAGCGGTAGGTAGGTACCTACGGGTACCTACACCTATTTATACAGACTCAATCCTCCAACATCCTCGACCAGCCGCCGAGAGGTATCCTGATCAGAAAATCTCTTTCCTGTTACTAAAATAAATCCCTTAAAAATACCAATAGCTCAGGAAGGAAGTGATGGCATTAGTACAAAAATAATTAAAGCAGTAGGTGAATCTATCAGTCCTCACCTTACCTTTCTAATTAATTTAAGTATACAAACAGGAAAATTTCCTGCAGACCTTAAAACAACCATCGTCAAGCCTGTATTTAAAAAGGAAAACAAAGAACTGATGGAGTACTACAGACCAATTGCTTTGATTTCAATATTCTCCAAGATCTTCGAAAAATATTACTACGCTGAAATAAATTCTTATCTAGAGAAAAACCACATCCTTTGCGAAGAACAAAAAGGCTTCCGCCAAAAGAAGACGATAAATATGGCAATTTATCACTTCTACTACAATGTTATATGTAAAGTTGACAACAGAATTCCTGTCTGCAGTATATTTTGTGATATGACACAAGCATTTGACTATGTGGACCATAATATTTTGCTAAACAAACTTGAAGCTTATGGAATTAGAGGGAATGTGTTGGATTTAATTGACTCGTATCTTAGTAATAGAAAACAAATCACAGAAATATCAAGACTGCAATCAAATACAAAACTGGAGGTCGTACATAAATCTTAGCCACGATACACAAAATACGGCGTGCCGCAAGGTAGTGTATTAGGACCATTGCTGTTTATTATATATATAAATGACCTGCCAAGAGCAACAAAACATCCCATGACGTTATTCGCTGATGACAGTACAATAACAATAACTTGTAATGACATTCAATCTTACGAATCTGACATAAATAAATCAATAAAATCTATAATTACATGGCTCGAAAATAATAATCTTAAAATTAATTTTAAAAAAGACTTCAATTATGCATTTTAACCAAAGACTCAAAACTCCATCTGACATAAATATAATAAATATTTTTAAACTTATGCGATCTGAACACATATTTATAAATACTATTTAACGGGTATTTATCGCGTTTAATTACCTTATTTTCCCGACGTTTCGACAGGTTTACACACTGCCGTGGTCACGGGATGACTGGCGTACTCGAGCTGCCGCCTCTGCGAAGCGGGGTCAACATTTCTTGAAACTACCCTCACTTAGTTTTCGACAGTAGGGATGACGCTCGGACGACACACAACACTAACAGTGTCCGCGACGCACTGAGTAACCGGACTACGACGAGTACACTTGGCTATTACTGGATTCCACGAGGCAGAGAGTTTGAAACCGTCTTCACGATTGAAATTAGGATATTTCCTAATTTCAATCGCTTCCCGAACCATTCTCTTGTAGTAATGCCTCTCATTACAAATAACTTGCGGTTTGTGCAATTCAATCCAGTGATTGGGTCCCGAGTCTACTACGTGCTCAGCTATTGCCGACTTGTTGACCTGTCGATTTTTGACCGCTGCTATATGTTCCTTAACACGTTCCGCGACCGTGCGTTTAGTCTGGCCTATGTAGGAACGACCGCAGCTGCAATCAATCTTGTAGACACCAGGAACTTGCAAGGGCACTACGTCCTTTGGTGTACGAAGTCGCTTCGCCATCTTAGTGAGTGGAGTGTAGATCGACTTAATCGAAAATTTCTTAAGAATGTTTCCGATTTTGTCCGTCACTCCTTTCACATATGGCAGAAACGCCGGCTGTCTTGTCACTTCAACGTGTTTTTCTTTACGCCTCCGATAGGGTTGCCATCTGATACTAGTCTTGTAGCCATTACGTTTTAGAACCGGTCGAAACGTCGGGAAAATAAGGTAATTAAACGCGATAAATACCCGTTAAATAGTATTTATAAATATAAATATAATATTACAAAATAATATAATAAATCAGGCTGACGCTACGCGATTCTTAGGACTTATAATTGATAAAGGACTCAATGAGGGGTTTTCGTTTTGCATTAAAAAAAAAAGCTAGTTCTAAATATCTCGATAGATGGCAGTGCGTCAACTGGTGACTAAGGTATGTCTATGATATCCATAAAAATTCAAGGGTTTGCTCCACTGTCTTGTTGTTTATTTGCAGCATTTGAAAAAACAAGTTTGTTTGCCAGTTTTTTCATTGTTTATACCTCGGTTTATACATAAACAATGAAAAAAACTGGCACGATGGTCGAGACAGAGAAACATTCATTCTATCTGATTTCTTCTCAGGCTACAAGCATATTTTTATCTCTCTGGTGTGAATGAGATGGTTATATTCACTACCTCTAGTACTTTGTTCCTTTAAGCGATCGACCGATTATCATTTTGACGTTTTCTTTCATGTGACATTAACATACCATAGTAACCAGTTGAAGCCCTGCCATCTATGGAGATACATGGAACTAATTTTTTTCTTTTTAAAAATGCACAACGAAAACCTCTCATTGGAAAAAACAAATAGACGAGTTAAGTAAGCGAGTCAGTAGCCTATCATATGCTCTACATAGATTGTCATCGACCGTAAATACAGATGCCCTATTAACGGCGTATCATGGGATGGTGGAATCTGTGTTAAGATATGGCCTAATATTCTGGGGCAACTCTACAAACAAAGAGATAGTTTTTAAACTGCAGAATTTTGATTTTGAACATTGCTCTAATGCACCGTGCATTAGAGCAATGTTCAAAATAAAAACTAGCGATAGCTGCAGACCACTATTCCTAAAGCATAAAATACTAACACTTCCGTCTCTCTACATATTAGAAGTAGCACTTTATGTTAAGAATAATCCCCATCTGTTTCCCCGGCTATCGGACACTGTGTGCAGAAACAGACGAGATAATAGTAGGTTACGAACACATCAAGCTAACACCGCACTAATGCGGAAAAGTGTTGTTAGTATGGCTCCTAAAATTTATCAAAAATTACCAAAACAGTTAAAAGAACTAAATGTTGAACTCTTTAGACAGAAATTGAAAATGTTACTAGTTTGTAAGTGTTATTATAATATTGACGATTTTTTCAATGATAAACTTTAGTAGGTACAGTGCGCGTCAGAATTAAGTATCCCCCTTGTCTAAGAGAGGTAGGGAGATAGGGGGATACTTAATACTGACGCGCACTGTACCTAAATAATAAGTTATTGCACGTCATTCTCTCTCAAACATATTTTTGCATGCCGATTGACGGTCAAGCATGTTGATCCATAAAATGTATTTACCTATTACCTTACATAGCACATGTTTTGGCAAATAAAAAATCTTTATCTTTATCTTTATCCCTAAATCTAACATCTTCAACATGTACCATTAATGAAACATATAACATACAGGAGTTAGTGTTTTATGTGAATGACGCACTCTGCTAGGCCAGGGCAACTTACCTAGGTGGCAATGTACGAGTACGCTTCCAATCTAACTACCTACTTGTTTCATTTGAATGACGCACTCTGCCAGAACCGGGCAACACTATTACCTAGGTGGCTATGTAGGAGTACGTTTGAATGGCGCACTCTGCCAGAACCGGGCAACACTATTACCTAGGTGGCTATGTAGGAGTACGTTTGAATGGCGCACTCTGCCAGAACCGGGCAACACTATTACCTAGGTGGCTATGTAGGAGTACGTTTGAATAGCGCACTCTGCCAGAACCGGGCAACACTATTACCTAGGTGGCTATGTAGGAGTACGTTTGAATGGCGCACTCTGCCAGAACCGGGCAACACTATTACCTAGGTGGCTATGTAGGAGTACGTTTCTAATCTAACTCCTTGTTCTTCGTACTATCTATTATTATTAAGTTATTTATTCTAATTTTTCTGTTCACAAATATATCAAAATTTAATAAGAGTAGGTGAGGCTTTGTCTATGATCACATTCATCACCGATAATAGGACGTAAGGAAATCAATGTTGTGTTAAGCTTTTGTACCTTTGTATAATAATTAATTATACCTAACCTGGTCACCTAGAATTTATATATTGCACTTGCAGAGTGCATTTGCAGGGTGCACTTGCAGGGTGCATTTGCAGGGTGCACTTGCAGGGTGCACTTGCAGGGTGCACTTGCAGGGTGCATATTTCGGGGAAGAGATCTAATCACTCTCTTATACATTACATTATATACCCAAGATGTAGGAAGTAGGTACAATGTGTTATTCAGGCTATGCGTGTGTTGTCAAGGTTACCTAACTTTCTACCTTATAATAGCTTATTATCATGTAGGTACCTTCGTGATGTTTGTAATTCCGGGTTGAACCATCTGTTTAATAAACCAGTGGGTTACCTCTTACACTAGTAGGTATTTACAATTGAAACAATTGAGCCAGCTGCAGACTGTTGCAAACAGTCTACAGGTAGCAATAAAATAAAAATATAAAATTGACTATGAAATCATTCAAACTGTCAATTTCTTCTGCACGGAGTGGTAGGTATACACTGAATTTACTTTTTGACATTGAATCATGCAGCCAGCGTCTTGGGCACGCTTCCGACTGATATTGTTACGGATCAGTTGAGCTACCTACAGATTGTTTGCAACTGTCTGCGGTTTGCTCAACTGTTTCAATTGTAAATTCTAGTTTTATTTTAATTATATTATTTGATTGTGATGATGATGATGATGAAAGATTAAGAGCAGCATAAAAAAAAGAATACACAAAACTGTGGACAAAACACTTGAATATCACCAACTACACTACGCTCTATGTTACAACACACTTGAATATCACCAACTACACTACGCTCTATGTTACAAAACACTTGAATATCACCAACTACACTACGCTCTATGTTACAACACACTTGAATATCACCAACTACACTACGCTCTATGTTACAAAACACTTGAATATCACCAACTACACTACGCTCTACGTTACAAAACACTTGAATATCACCAACTACACTACGCTCTACGTTACAAAACACTTGAATATCACCAACTACACTACGCTCTATGTTACAAAACACTTGAATATCACCAACTACACTACGCTCTATGTTACAAAACACTTGAATATCACCAACTACACTACGCTCTACGTTACAAAACACTTGAATATCACCAACTACACTACGCTCTACGTTACAAAACACTTGAATATCACCAACTACACTACGCTCTATGTTACAAAACACTTGAATATCACCAACTACACTACGCTCTATGTTACAAAACACTTGAATATCACCAACTACACTACGCTCTATGTTACAACACACTTGAATATCACCAACTACACTACGCTCTATGTTACAAAACACTTGAATATCACCAACTACACTACGCTCTACGTTACAAAACACTTGAATATCACCAACTACACTACGCTCTACGTTACAAAACACTTGAATATCACCAACTACACTACGCTCTATGTTACAAAACACTTGAATATCACCAACTACACTACGCTCTATGTTACAAAACACTTGAATATCACCAACTACACTACGCTCTACGTTACAAAACACTTGAATATCACCAACTACACTACGCTCTACGTTACAAAACACTTGAATATCACCAACTACACTACGCTCTATGTTACAAAACACTTGAATATCACCAACTACACTACGCTCTATGTTACAAAACACTTGAATATCACCAACTACACTACGCTCTATGTTACAAAACACTTGAATATCACCAACTACACTACGCTCTATGTTACAAAACACTTGAATATCACCAACTACACTACGCTCTATGTTACACAACACTTGAATATCACCAACTACACTACGCTCTACGTTACAAAACACTTGAATATCACCAACTACACTACGCTCTATGTTACAAAACACTTGAATGTCACCAACTACACTACGCTCTACGTTACAAAACACTTGAATATCACCAACTACACTACGCTCTACGTTACAAAACACTTGAATATCACCAACTACACTACGCTCTATGTTACAAAACACTTGAATATCACCAACTACACTACGCTCTATGTTACACAACACTTGAATATCACCAACTACACTACGCTCTATGTTACAAAACACTTGAATATCACCAACTACACTACGCTCTATGTTACACAACACTTGAATATCACCAACTACACTACGCTCTATGTTACAAGACACTTGAATATCACCAACTACACTACGCTCTATGTTACACAACACTTGAATATCACCAACTACACTACGCTCTACGTTACAACAAGATAAAATGGAGTTGTACTAGCGTCTTTGTGTTGTGTGCTGAAGGTTCCACGCGGAAAGATTTTTACCTGAAGCGTTCGCTTCCTACAAATGTGTGTAAACAGAACTCGCTGCACTTAAGAATGCACTTAGAATTTCGCGAAAACTGTGAGAAGCCAAAGGAAGGCCACAATGCCCAGCGGTGGGACAGCGGCGGCGGCGGCGCGTTAGCGAACTATGAATATTATGACTACATATATAACTGAACTATGGCATAAATAATGAATATTATGTTATTAGTCGTGTGAGAGGTACGGTAAGTAACGTGTGTGTTGTTGCAGGGCTGGAGGCGCCGGTGCAGGACACCTCCAAGGATCTCTACTGGTTCTAAGCGGCGTCGGACGGACGAGCGGACGGACCGAGCTCGGCACCAGTGTGGTGCTACGGCACAGTGTACACGTCGGCGTCGGCGGACGGACCGAGCTCGGCACGAGTGTGGTGCTACGGCACAGTGAACACGTCGGCATCGGCGGACGGACCGAGCTCGGCACGAGTGTGGTGCTACGGCACAGTGAACACGTCGGCGTCGGCGGACGGACCGAGCTCGGCACGAGTGTGGTGCTACGGCACAGTGAACACGTCGGCGTCGGCGGACGGACCGAGCTGAGCACGAGTGTGGTGCTACGGCACAGTGAACACCAGTGACAGTGTAACTACGGACAGTCTGTGTGTCAACTATTCCAAAGACTCTTGATTGAAGCATGCATACAGCAAACATTAAGCCTCAACGGACCCTCCCCCCTCGCGGATCGACCCGGAGCTCAAGCGACGAGCGAGTTTTTCGTAAAACATTCAGTTAATTAATTCGATTCGTCAAATCTGGTCTTATTACTAGAATGGTGAAGTCCACTCCACGGAGCAGTTGCATGTTTTTGCGGAGTAACATGAATATGCGATGTGTCACCAGTGTCACCGCACCGCACCGCACCACCCCGCAGCGAGCGGCGCGGTGCGGTGCGGAGGGACGCGCCCCTTTCATCCCGCGACTCCTGACGGCTGCAGCGGGCTGCGACGCTCATGTTGTCAGATTAACGCTTACATCTAGTGCGATGTATTCGCGTTCCGTCATCGATCGGCTACTCGTTGCTGCCCGCTCGCCGCCGCCCCGCGCCCCGCGCCGCTCACCGCGACGTGTGAACGAATCTCTTATTTTAATATGTAAATTAAATATATGAACTAGTCGATAGAGTTGGAGCTCGACCGTTGTGATTATGATTTATAATCTAATAATAGAACGCAACAATTTGTAAAGTCCGTCCCAGACAAGACCACGAAGGGTTTAAATCTTTTAGAAATGCAATAGACCGCGTGCAACTTTACACCGGATGGATTGAACCCAGTATGGTAATGTTATCGGTGCAAAAACTAGTCGTGCTCTTGTCACAAACGTACGGAATCATTATGCGAGGACGCGGGGCGCATGCGCATGCGCACGGGCGAGTGCGGGTGTAGTGTAGGGACACACACACTCGTGCTGTGGACAGTCACAGTGGTGGTCAGTTTGTGCGCTTGGTGATGTGTTGTGGCCAGCGAGCCCGCCTCGGCGTCCCCGGTCCCGCGCGACGCCCGCGCCGCCTGCGCCGCGGCCGCGACCGCCAATTCATATTACCTATTTGCATGACGCGGGCACCAGCTCAGTAACTGGTTACATTCAACAAACAAGGGACAACCGTTTTACAATTAACTATCAGCCGGTTTTTATCCGCTTCTTATAATTTGACAATAGTTTAAACTTTTTGTTAACCTCTAGTGTGTTTCTAACCTCTAGTTCGTAAAACAAATAAACACAACTTTATCAGTATAGGTTCTATATATACATATACAGGGTAGGGCAAATTTTTGGCCCCTTAAGAAACAAGAGGAGTTTAAACTATTGACAAATTATAACAAGCGGATAAAAACCGGCTGTATTATATCTACCGGTCGATGCGCACCAACTTGTGTTGGCAGGTAGAAGGTGACGTAGGTAATTGTATGTATAATTATAAATCCACTCCATAGATACTGTACTTATAGATATAAATAGTTGTATGTAGGTAAGTGTACATTAATGTGTAGTTAGGTGTAATGTTTGTAAAGCAACGCGCATTGTAGATAGCACACGCGCTGTGGAGCCGCTAGCCGGGCCGTGGGCCGTGTGTCGTGGACCGTGGGTCGTGGGTCGTGGGTCGTGGGTCGTGGGTCGTGGGTCGTGGCACAATGAATGAATGTGTTGTTACACCGACCACGACCGGGCACACGACAAGTATAATGTTTCAGTAAAACGAGCTGCTCCTCAGGTTTTGTAAATAATTGTAGGAGTGACATATCGCAGTTCGCTTCAGATTAGACAGAGCTTAGCACAGCAAATCAACATGTGCGGTCTGCGAAATGTCTCTCCATGCGACTTCAGCGCGTGTGCCGGGCGTGCGGAGCGCGTCGCGGCCTGCTGCCGGCGCGGCGGCGTGCCGGCATGCTCCGACTGTAGCGGCCTGCTGCCGGCGCGGCGGCGTGCTCCGACTGTAGCGGCCTGCGAGCCACCCTCACTACTCTTACGAACTTGCTACATTAATAAATTCCAATATCTACTGTGATTGTTTCAAATCCATTGTTTTATTTCACCTTACTCTTCACTTTATAGTTATCACAATACAAAACAATAAACAATAAGACACATCATGCAGGATAGGAGTGCTTGGTGTACTGGTGTACCGGTGTATTTCATAATCAAAATATAATTGGTGAATAGAAGCTAGGTGGTTGTCTAGTTGTTTAGTTCATGGCATCTGTTTTGGCTCCGTCAAAGTGCGAGTGCACGGAAAAACAAATCTCGTTATGCTTACTAAAATTGTGTTTGACTCAAAAATAATTCTCGTTCTTTTTGTGACAGCGAGAATAATTTAGTAACGATTACAATATATAATAATTGTAGCTGTCACAACTAGTGGTAGCCGTTATCCCTACAAAACAGTCTAGTAGAGATTACAAGAATAATTAGTACCTAATAATGAATTTGTTGTAATGTGAACAATTTTGTTTGGTATTATGTAGGTTCCTACAATAAGCAGATTAATGATTATGCAAAGATGTGAAGTGTGAAGAAGAAGTGAGATCCTATAGCATCTCACTCGGAACAGAGGTATTGACACGAAGCTCATAGTTCATAGTAGTTTATTAATAACGATTATGTTACAGGTCATTCATATTAACAGTAATTCCATTAAAATTGTTACATAATGTAATTATAAATAATTAAATCAATAAATACATGAAAAATAGACATAAACCTAAAACTTAATATTTAGGTAGTACATTTCAAGGTCATAAATTCGTTAACATCATAAATTGTTAGAGTTATCAGCCACTTCTTCAACTTAGTCTTAAAGGATGATGTGGATTGTGCGCTGGTGATAGGAGTCGGAATACGGGTGTAGACAGCCGTCCCCATCACATGTTGCAACTTGGACGTCTTCGTCAGGCGTCGTGGAAGTGCTTTCAGCCGGTGTGAGTGCCTTGTATTGTATCTATGACCATCCCCAAACCTTGCATATTCATCCAAGTTATTACGCACATACAGTGCGGATTGATATATGACAAGGGCGGGCAAGGTCAAGATACCTAAACTCATAAAATACGGCCGCACGGACTCATCTTGGGGTATACGCACTATTGCTCTTACCGCTCTCTTCTGGAGTCTAAAGGCACGCTCCCAATCGGACGCACGCCCCCAGAACTCCACACCATATTGAAGAAGCGTATGCTCCAACGGATATGCATACTAAGTGCTTCTGAAAATAGCTATTTGTTACACAAGAGTGCAAAGTTGCTTTTTAACTGCGTGCTCAATTTTGAAGACCGAGAAAGCGAAGGATTCAATAATTAGTGTCCTGAGCGTTAGGAATCGAAAGAGCACGAGGTAAAAAATCTTTGGCGAGTTTTGAACTTGGTGTTTTTCTTCTACAACGCGGACTACATTTTATAAGAACTTATCTATCGAATTGTTGCTAAATATTTTAATCCTTATTTTTTGCAAGGGATTTCCGCAAAGTGACGCCTGAATCTACTCGTACTATTTATATTCTAAATTCAATTTACTTTATCCTCTAGCGGATAAAAACGGCTTTTGTACTCGGATATTGAAGAGCAAAAATACTCTTTTCAAGATGAGGGGATTAAAAAAATATGAGCACCTGTATTTGTGCAGCCAGGCGGATACCGGTGCGGTGCGGGGAAGGATCCATGCAAGGATCTTTGCAAAGAAATATTAGCACCTGTATTTGTGCAGCCAGGCGGATACCGGTGCGGTGCGGGGAAGGATCCATGCAAGGATCTTTGCAAAGAAATATTAGCACCTGTATTTGTGCAGCCAGGCGGATACCGGTGCGGTGCGGGGAAGGATCCATGCAAGGATCTTTGCAAAGAAATATTAGCACCTGTATTTGTGCAGCCAGGCGGATACCGGTGCGGTGCGGGGAAGGATCCATGCAAGGATCTTTGCAAAGAAATATTAGCACCTGTATTTGTGCAGCCAGGCGGATACCGGTGCGGTGCGGGGAAGGATCCATGCAAGGATCTTTGCAAAGAAATATTAGCACCTGTATTTGTGCAGCCAGGCGGATACCGGTGCGGTGCGGGGAAGGATCCATGCAAGGATCTTTGCAAAGAAATATTAGCACCTGTATTTGTGCAGCCAGGCGGATACCGGTGCGGTGCGGGGAAGGATCCATGCAAGGATCTTTGCAAAGAAATATTAGCACCTGTATTTGTGCAGCCAGGCGGATACCGGTGCGGTGCGGGGAAGGATCCATGTAAGGATCTTTGCAAAGAAATATTAGCACCTGTATTTGTGCAGCCAGGCGGATACCGGTGCGGTGCGGGGAAGGATCCATGCAAGGATCTTTGCAAAGAAATATTAGCACCTGTATTTGTGCAGCCAGGCGGATACCGGTGCGGTGCGGGGAAGGATCCATGCAAGGATCTTTGCAAAGAAATATTAGCACCTGTATTTGTGCAGCCAGGCGGATACCGGTGCGGTGCGGGGAAGGATCCATGCAAGGATCTTTGCAAAGAAATATTAGCACCTGTATTTGTGCAGCCAGGCGGATACCGGTGCGGTGCGGGGAAGGATCCATGCAAGGATCTTTGCAAAGAAATATTAGCACCTGTATTTGTGCAGCCAGGCGGATACCGGTGCGGTGCGGGGAAGGATCCATGCAAGGATCTTTGCAAAGAAATATTAGCACCTGTATTTGTGCAGCCAGGCGGATACCGGTGCGGTGCGGGGAAGGATCCATGCAAGGATCTTTGCAAAGAAATATTAGCACCTGTATTTGTGCAGCCAGGCGGATACCGGTGCGGTGCGGGGAAGGATCCATGCAAGGATCTTTGCAAAGAAATATTAGCACCTGTATTTGTGCAGCCAGGCGGATACCGGTGCGGTGCGGGGAAGGATCCATGCAAGGATCTTTGCAAAGAAATATTAGCACCTGTATTTGTGCAGCCAGGCGGATACCGGTGCGGTGCGGGGAAGGATCCATGCAAGGATCTTTGCAAAGAAATATTAGCACCTGTATTTGTGCAGCCAGGCGGATACCGGTGCGGTGCGGGGAAGGATCCATGCAAGGATCTTTGCAAAGAAATATTAGCACCTGTATTTGTGCAGCCAGGCGGATACCGGTGCGGTGCGGGGAAGGATCCATGCAAGGATCTTTGCAAAGAAATATTAGCACCTGTATTTGTGCAGCCAGGCGGATGCCGGTGCGGTGCGGGGAAGGATCCATGCAAGGATTTTATTTTATTAATTTTACAAAATCCACAGCACTCAACTATCACTTACAGCCAATAACAGGATTTAAATTTTATAAAATTAGAACATTAAAGACGACAGTCACCAAAATTTGTCGATATGTCATTTAAGAAAAAAGAAAAACAAATACTTAGGCAAACTACTACGTATATACCTACATTACATGTGTCTAGCAAAAAATAATAACAAGCATTGATAAATCAATATATTGTTACTATTCTTTGTGTGAAAACAAATTGTGTCATATATGACACGATTTGCTCTCGATAATTAGGTGTGGATACAGTCAAGATAAACCAAGCTAATTCTTGTAATATAACATAATATACTATACATACATATATAGGTATATATATATACAGGGTTATTGGATTATTGAGTTGCGGGGGGTACCTACCCATTACCAATACCAAAATTAAGAATGAAGACCTGGCGTCTTTACAAACGTGTTTGTGATGATGGGCTGAATAGTGACAATACGTGAACTGCACGTATTGTCACTAATTTACCAACAACCCTGTATACACACACACACACATACAGACAATTAAATCATTACACAAAACTTACCTACATACAATAGAAACAGGTACAATACGATTAGAAAAAGTAAATAGGTAATTTAAAAAAATAAATAAACAAAAACAGTTAAATAAAATAAAAACCACATAGGAAACGCTACTTTTAACTGAGAGTAAGTATTTGCAAAAGATCGCTTAAATGATGTTTTACTACTAGAGAAAATATCAAGTGAATTCATCTATTATTGTTTCTTTGAAGCCGGTTGACAGGTGAATCATACGCATAATTCGTCTTAGTTGTCACAACGGGGAAAGATTTTGTACCCGTAGATATGTCTTGTCCTAGTCCGCGGGTGTATTCAGGCGTAATAATTTGGAACACAACTCTAGAAAGTGAATATATCCATTGCAAATCCCGTGCAGAAAGGACATCCGCGAAAACTCTTCTGTCTTCGAGAGTCGTTAGACGATAAAAACGATAAAACGAGACGACGACGAGATAAATGATAAAAACAATGATTGCAGCAGTCTGAAGTTAGCTCAATTGTTTCAATTGTAAATACATACATACATAGGTAGGTACTAGTTCTAATTTGTTTCTCTGACTACGAGTATTTGATTGTAATATTCTTTGTAAATAAATTAGTCCTATTCTTCACGCCAAATCTGCAAATCGGCATGGTCTGATATTTTGCGTAGGTGTAGGTCCGTGTAGACCTGGATTTCCACTTTGTGTCACATACCTACTTATTCAGCTCCCATGGGATGAGCTTCCATAGGTTCCAGGTGTGCCAGGCCGCGGGTGCTAACTTGTGCTATACACATACATAGGACTAAACAGATAGATACCGCGATACCTTCAAGAACGTAGTTTTATGTAATGAATTATTTTAACGCTGCGTGTGAAAAGGAGCAACACGAGTCAGTATCACATATATTATTTATTTTATTAATGAATAAGCTACCATTAAAATGTTTTTTTCCAAAGACAACAGAGCAGCATGCGGCGGACTAACGACACTCTCTTCAATATTAAAAGCTTATTCTTTTGGATTTCTAAAATATATGTGTATACCTACCTAATTAGGAAAGCGAATGAATGTGTCCCGAGGGCGCGGGCGTCGGAATTGCCTCGGAATAGGAAAATAAATGTAATTCTGTAAAAGCTGTAAACCGTTTAACGCCGTCTCTTTACGAGCACTTTAGAAATCATTTACTAATTTAATAGTTTGCTCGGAACGAACGCGCATTCCTGCGTCCGCGCCGGCGCCTGAAATAGGACGCTGTGGAGTCGCAGTCGGTATGGTATCGTGACGTGGGCGCGCGGGCAGCGCGCGCGCACGCATCGATCACTATCTGAGTAGGTACTTACTTACCTATTATTGCTAATTCGGCGACCGACATAAAGTCCATTGTTTATTTCTGGGCACAGAATTCGAAGAATTCGTTTTCTTAATTATCTTTTCCAGGATTTATTTACTTTACTTCCAATTTCAATTCTAAAAATTGAAATATTGGAGAGTAAGTGGTCAGTAGCAGTTGTGGGTAGCAATAGCAGGTAGACATGTTGTGGTCGGATGATGCAAGCACTAGCGGCGTAAGGGGGGGGGGGCGGAGGGGCGGTCCGCCCCGGGTACCGAGCTCCAAGGGGTGCCATCACGGCACCCCTCGGCACTAGCGGCGTAAGGGGGGGGGCGGAGGGGCGGTCCGCCCCGGGTACCGCGCTCCAAGGGGTGCCATCTCGGCACCCCTCACTACTTACTTGAAATCCGAATCGTAAGGGGTGATACCGAAAGCTCACACGCACAGACATATAAAAAAAATTGCGGCTCGCTTCGCTCGCCGTACTTTTTTATTATGGTTGCAAAACAAATACTTGAATTGAATGCTTTAAAGTCT